>CM018685.1:30027576-30342576 GCA_009363875.1 Mikania micrantha | reverse complement strand
GCAGTAGCAGCAGCAGCAGCACCAACAGCAGCAGCACCAACAGCAGCAACAACGACGAAGACGACGACGACAACCACAACGACCACAACGACCACAACAACAACAACAACAACAACAACAACAACAACAACAACGACGACGACAATGACGACGACGACGACCACCACGACGACGACAACGACGACAGCGACAGCAACACCAGCGATTGCAACACCAGCGACAACAACGACAACGACAACGACAACAGCAGCAGCAGCAGCACCAACACCAACAACAACAACAACAACAACAACCACAACGACGACGACGACGACGACGGCGGCGGCAGCAGCCGCAGTAGCAGCAGCAGCAGCACCAACAGCCGCAGCACCAACAGCAGCAACAACGACGAAGACGACGACGACGACGACCACAACGACCACAACGACCACCACAACAACAACAACAACAACCACGACGACGACGACAACGACGACAGACGACAGCGACAGCAACACCAGCGATAGCAACACCAGCGACAAAAACGACAACGACAACGACAACGACAACAACAGCAGCAGCAGCAGCAGCACCAACAACAACAACAACAACACCAACAACATCGTCGACGACGACGACGACGACGACGACGACGACACCGCCACAGCAGCAACAGAGCAACAGCAGCAACAGAGCAGCAACAGAGCAACAGCAGCAGCAGCATCAAAAGCAACAACAGCAACACCAACACCAGCAACACCAGCAACAACAGCAACACCAGCAACAGCAACAACAGCACCAACACCAGCAACACCAGCACCACCAGCAACAACAGCAACACAAACGGCAACACAAACAGCACCAACACCAGCACCAACACCAGCACCAACAGCAACAACAACAGCAACAACAACAGCAACAACAACAACAACAACAACAACAACAACACCAACAACAACAGTAGCAGCACCAGCAGCACCAGCAGCAACAGCACCAACAGCAGCAACAGCAGCACCAGCACCAGCACCAGCACCAGCACCAACAACAACAACAGCACCAACAACAACAACAGCACCAACAACAACAACGACAACAACAACAACAACAACAACAACAACAACAACAACAGCAGCAACACAGCAACAGCAGCAACAGAGCAACAGCAGCAACAGCAGTACCAGCAGCAACAGCACCAACAGTAGCAACAGCAGCAGCAGCACAGCAGCACCAGCACCAGCACCAGCACCAGCACCAACAACAACAGCAGCAGCAGCAACAGCAGCAGCAGCAACAGCAGCAGCACCAACACCAGCAACAGCAACAACAACAACAACCAGGGAATGATATAGCAACAGGAGAATGGCTAACCAGCGAATGAGATAGCAGCGAATGAAGTTGCGCATGAGGCCATTCGGCCACTCATGCGGCGGTTGTCTCAGTCGGCCTAGCTTCTTCGGCCAAGAGCCATTCGCCGGTCTGTTGGAGCCTCATTCGACTGATCTAGAGTTTGGGGGTTAGCTATGGTTTTCTAACCGAGTTTCTAGCCTGGATCTATGATGGTTCAGTTGTTGGTGAATGTTAGGACTGAGTTTCGAGGTTTAAGGGTCAAAGAAGTTAGGTGTAGAACCGGTTAGAGTTGGGAGGTCGCATCAAGGGTGAGAAAACCCTAATTGTCGTGATATTTCATCACAGATTACCTTGAATTAGGTGGTTTTCGTTCCAGATCGATTGTACTTTCATGTTGTAGAGGTTGAGAGCTTCAAGTAGGTTCAAGAATGGACGAATTTGGTGAAGAAATGAGAAAGTTATGGAAGAAAGAAGGTTTTTGGTGGCTAGGGTTTCCAAAACCGGGTTTGAGATTTTTGAGTAAGAAGATGAAGTGGGAAATGAGGGAATTAAACTCATTTAAGTGTATTTATACCCCGAGAGTGTTCGGGTTCGTTTTCGTTGCTCGGTTCGCGTTTTCGTTACGTTTCCGGAAAATTACGCGTAATTTAAATAACATAAATAAAAGGAGTTTAATTTAATTATTTTGATTAGTTTCAGAATTGTAAAATGTTATTTATTTTATTTTATTAATTTATTTCCGTTCGTAACGTGTTTTCGTTTTCGTTTCATCAGATCGCGTCACCTTCGCGCGTAATTCGTTCGAATCGTCACCCAAACGAATACGACGACGACGACGACGACGACGACGACACCGCCACAGCAGCAACAGAGCAACAGCAGCAACAGAGCAGCAACAGAGCAACAGCAGCAGCACCAGCAGCAACAACAACAGCAACAACAACAACAACAGCAACACCAGCACCAGCAACAACAACAACACCAGCAACACCAGCAACAACAGCAACACCAGCAACACCAGCAACAGCAGCAACAGCACCAACACCAGCAACACCAGCACCACCAGCACCACCAGCACCACAAACAGCAACACAAACAGCAACACAAACAGCACCAACAGCAGCACCAACAGCAGCAACAACAACAACAACAGCAACAACAACAACAACAACAACAACAACAACAACAACAACAACAACAACAACACCAACAACAACAACAACAACGACAACAACAACAACAACAACAGCAACAGCAACAGCAACAGCAACAGCAACACCAACCGCAACAGCAACAGCAACACCAACAGCAACAGCAACAGCAACAGCAACAGCAACATCAACAGCAGCAGCAGCAGCAACAGCAGCAAAAGCAACAACAGCAACAACAGCAACACCAACACCAGCAACACCAGCAACAACAGCAACACCAGCAACAGCAACAACAGCACCAACACCAGCAACACCAGCACCACCAGCAACAACAGCAACACAAACAGCAACACAAACAGCACCAACACCAGCACCAACACCAGCACCAACAGCAACAACAACAGCAACAACAACAGCAACAACAACACCAACAACAACAACAACAACAACAACAACAGTAGCAGCACCAGCAGCACCAGCAGCAACAGCACCAACAGCAGCAACAGCAGCACCAGCACCAACAACAACAACAGCACCAACAACAACAACAGCACCAACAACAACAACAACAACAACAACAACAACAACAACAACAACAACAACACCACAACAACAACAACAGCAACACAGCAACAGCAGCAACAGAGCAACAGCAGCACCAGCAGCAACAGCACCAACAGCAGCAGCAGCACCAGCACCGGCACCAGCACCAACAACAACAACAGCAGCAGCACCAACACCAGCAACAGCAACAACAACAACAACCAGGGAATGAGATAGCAACAGGAGAATGGCTAACCAGCGAATGAGATAGCAGCGAATGAAGTTGCGCATGAGGCCATTCGGCCACTCATGCGACGGTTGTCTCAGTCGGCCTAGCTCCTTCGGCCAAGAGCCATTCGCCGGTCTGTTGGAGACTCATTCGACTGTTCTAGAGTTTGGGGGTTAGCTATGGTTTTCTAACCGAGTTTCTAGCCAGGATCTATGATGGTTCAGTTGTTGGTGAATGTTAGGACTGAGTTTCGAGGTTTAAGGGTCAAAGAAGTTAGGTGTAGAACCGGTTAGAGTTGGGAGGTCGCATCAAGGGTGAGAAAACCCTAATTTTCGTGATATTTCATCACAGATTACCTTGAATTAGGTGGTTTTCGTTCCAGATCGATTGTACTTTCGTGTTGTAGAGGTTGAGAGCTTCAAGTAGGTTCAAGAATGGACGAATTTGGTGAAGAAATGAGAAAGTTATGGAAGAAAGAAGGTTTTTGGTGGCTAGGGTTTTCAAAACCGGGTTTGAGATTTTTAAGGAAGAAGATGAAGTGGGAAATGAGGGAATTAAACTCATTTAAGTGTATTTATACCCCGAGAGTGTTCGGGTTCGTTTTCGTTGCTCGGTTCGCGTTTTCGTTACGTTTCCGGAAAATTACGCGTAATTTAAATAACATAAATAAAAGGAGTTTAATTTAATTATTTTGATGAGTTTCAGAATTGTAAAATGTTATTTATTTTATTTTATTAATTTATTTCCGTTCGTAACGTGTTTTCGTTTTCGTTTCGTCAGATCGCGTCACCTTCGCGCGTAATTCGTTCGAATCGTCACCCAAACGAATACGACGATGGTTTTGCTTTCTGACTTTTGTTTTCTACTTTCCAGTCATTATTTCAGAACTCTAAACTCACAGATATGTTTGTGTGAATCGTCACCCACGCAAACACACTATCAGTTCGTTATTCTGAAATAACACTGTATTTGTGTTTTAATTGTGTTTCCTCACTGTCGGACTCCACTAAACATCCTGTTATCACTTTCGAATTGTCGGCCATCTGATTCCTGTCATCTATGGACATCAGATCGCAACCGATTTGTTTTCGTTGTTCACTTGTAAACTGTTGTTTCTCGTGATTCGTTGTGTTAACTGTAATTAAGTTTTCACTTAATAAACACAACTGATGTTTCAAATGTGTGTTGTACTTAATGTATTTAAGTTTGCACTAAAATACGTACAATTGTGTATTGTATTCTGAATTCTGTTATTGAAATCACTGTTCACGTACATGTATTTATACATAGTATAAAGTGAGAGTACACATACCGTACGGACTTGCCGGACGATCTGGCACTTGTTGTTACAGTCTCCCCTTGTTAAAGAAATTTCGTCCCGAAATTTAAGCTTCAAAGTCGGGCTCTACTTCTCGAACAGATGGGGATACTTTGATTTCATGTTGTCCTCACGTTCCCAGGTAAATTCTGGTCCACGCTTGGAGTTCCATCGAACCTTTACAATAGGGATACGGCTTCGTTTCAGTCTCTTGACTTCACGTTCCATAATCTCTACAGGTTCTTCAATGAATTGTAATTGCTCGTCAACTTGTATTTCTTCCAATGGTATGATCAATGACTCGTCTGCTAAACACCTTTTGAGATTTGATACATGAAACACATCGTGTACTCCACTGAGCTCGTCATGGAGTCTGAGTCTGTATGCCACAGGACCTATGCGTTGAGTAATCTCAAACGGTCCGACATACCTAGGTGCTAGCTTGCCTTTAGCTCCAAAACGAACTACGCCTTTCCATGGGGACACTTTTAACATGACTCGGTCACCCACATCGAATTCCAAAGGCTTGCGTCGTTCGTCTGAGTAGCTCTTTTGGCGGCTACGTGTTGCTTGTAATCGTTGTTGTGTCTGGGCTATCTTATCAGTAGTTTCCTGAATAAGTTCAGGCCCAGTGATTCTGTTGTCTCCCACTTCGGTCCAACAAATTGGAGACCGACATTTTCTACCATAAAGTGCTTCAAAAGGAGCACATCCAATGCTACTGTGGTAGCTATTGTTGTAGGAGAACTCAATGAGAGGTAAGTGTG
Source organism: Mikania micrantha (assembly GCA_009363875.1). Lineage (NCBI taxonomy): Eukaryota > Viridiplantae > Streptophyta > Magnoliopsida > Asterales > Asteraceae > Mikania > Mikania micrantha. The sequence continues at coordinate 30,337,242 of CM018685.1, read as the reverse complement.
TGTCCCAACTTCCATTGAAGTCTAGGATGCATGTTCTCAACATATCCTCTAGGGTTTGAATAGTGCGCTCGCTTTGTCCATCCGTTTGAGGATGATAAGCGGTGCTCAAGTTAACATTTGTCCCTAAGGATTGTTGCAATGACTGCCAGAACCACGAAGTGAATCGACTGTCCCGGTCTGAAATAATAGACAATGACACCCCGTGCCTAACTACTATTTCATCAATGTATAGCCTCGCTACTTTCTCCATCTTGTATGTCTCTCTGATCGGTAAGAAGTGTGCGGATTTGGTCAATCGATCAATGATGACCCAAATAAAATCATATCCGCTGGAAGTGCGGGGCAGCTTGGTAATGAAATCCATAGCTATTTGCTCCCACTTCCATTGTGGTATCTCCGGTTGTTCCAGCAAACCCGAAGGTTTCTGGTATTCGGCTTTGACTTTAGCACATGTGAGGCATTTGCCAACATAAGTAGCAATGTCTTTCTTCATACCCGGCCACCAATAAAATGATCGAAGATCTTGATACATCTTATCGGCACCAGGATGAACTGAATAGCGTGTTTTGTGTGCCTCATCAAGTATGAGTGTTCGAAGTTCATCTACCGCTGGAATCCAAACATGATCCAGATAATAGATAACTCCATCTTGTTTTGTCTTGAAGTGTTTCTCGGCTCCACAATCGAGCTCGCGTTTCAGATTGTCTCTTGCCACTGCTTCTTGTTGTGCTTGTAAAATGTGATCTCTCAAACTCGTTTGCACAGTCATTCCCATAGCACGCACGCGTAAGGGTTTGACTATTTCCTTCCAACTTAAAGCATCTGCAACAACATTTGCTTTGCCCGGATGGTATTTGATCACACAACCGTAATCGTTTAGGAGCTCAACCCAACGTCTTTGTCTCATGTTATGCTCCTTCTGATCAAATATGTGCTGTAAACTCTTGTGATCTGTGAAGATAGTGCATTTGGTACCATACAGGTATTGTCTCCAAATCTTTAATGCAAAGACAACAGCTCCCAGTTCAAGATCGTGTGTTGTGCAATTCTTCTCGTGTATCTTTAGCTGTCGTGAGGCGTAAGCAATGACTTTGTCTCGTTGCATCAAAACACATCCGAGTCCCTGATGGGAAGCATCACAATAAACCACAAAGTCATCATTGCCTTCTGGGAGTGTTAAGATTGGAGCATTGCACAATCTTTGTTTCAATGTCTGGAATGCCTCTTCTTGTTTCTGAGTCCACACAAAAGGTTCAGACTTCTGTGTGAGCTTGGTGAGAGGCAAAGCTATCTTAGAAAAATTCGAGATGAATCTCCTGTAGTAACCTGCCAATCCCAAGAATGATCGGATCTCTGTCGGTGTTGTAGGCACATCCCAGTTCTTGATTGCTTCAATCTTGGCAGGATCCACGTGAATACCATCACTGTTAATCACATGACCCAAAAATTGAACTTCTCTTAACCAAAATTCACACTTGGAGAATTTGGCATAGAGTCGTTCTTCTTTCAGAATCTCCAAAACTGTCTTGAGGTGTTGCTCGTGTTCTTTCTCGTTCTTTGAATAAATCAGTATATCGTCAATGAAGACAATAACAAATTGATCAAGATACGGTTTGCACACCCGGTTCATTAAGTCCATGAACACAGCCGGTGCGTTCGTCAATCCGAATGGCATTACCATGAACTCGTAATGACCATACCGGGTACGAAAGGCCGTCTTTGGTATGTCTTCTTCTTGTATCCGGAGCTGATGATAACCTGAACGTAGGTCTATCTTGGAAAAGAATTGTGCTCCTTGTAACTGATCAAACAAATCATCAATCGTCGGTAACGGGTACCGATTCTTGATGGTAAGTTTGTTGAGTTCTCGATAATTAATGCACATCCTGAAAGTTCCATCCTTCTTTTTAACAAAAAGAACCGGAGCTCCCCACGGGGAAAAGCTCGGTCGGATAAATCCTTTATCGAGTAGCTCTTGCAACTGATTAGACAACTCCTGCATTTCAGATGGTGCAAGTCTATAAGGAGACTTAGCCACAGGAGTTGCTCCCGGAATCAAATCGATTCGGAACTGCACCAATCTCTCGGGTGGTAGTCCCGGTAAGTCATCCGGAAATACTTCTGCGAAGTCTCTCACGACCGGTACATCTTGAATATTGATCGTCTTCTTGTCTTTCTGAATCACGTGAGCTAGAAATGCAACGCATTGTTTTCGTAAGTACTGCGAGCCTTCATGCACGATATTATCTTGACACTGCGTTTCGCTTGATCTCCATGAATTTCCAAAGTCTCGTTGTTTCCCACTGGAATACGTAATAGTTTCTCGGAACAGATGAACTCAACTCTGTTAAGAGATAGCCAATCCATTCCGATGATGATGTCGAAACTGCCCAACTCCATCGGTATTAAATCGATGGAAAATGTGTGATCGCCAAGTGTTAGTGGGCAATTCCTAAGTACTGTATCAACTGTAATTTGTTTGCCGTTAGCTATCTCAATAGTATAAGGGGAGTCTAAAGCTTTCTCAACATGTTTAAGATGGCTAGCAAAATCGGATGAGATAAAACTCTGATCCGCACCAGTGTCAAATAATATGGATGCATAGAAGTCAGATAAGAGAAATGTACCCGTAATAACATTCGGGTCCTGTCGAGCAGCAGCAGCTCCTATCTGAAAGGCTCTTCCTCACGGTGCTTGAGCCCCTTGTTGATTCCTCTTGGGACAATCCTGAGAGAAATGTCCTGGTTCGCCTCAGTTGTAGCAAGACCTAGGATCTGCAGCGACAGCAGCAGTAGCTGCATTGTTGTTTCTGTTTTGAGTCCTGGACTCCTGCAGTAATTTTCTGTGTGACCAAATCTCCCACAGTTGGTGCAGTGTCTGCACGGGACATTTGGTAGATGATGAAACTGACACGAGTTGCACAAAGGTGCAGTGCCAGTGTATGGCTTCCTGATCTCCAATGGTTGTGGCTGGTTGCGCATTGGAGCTTGAGTAGTGGCAGCAAAGTTTCTAGCCACGTTTTGTTTCTTAGCCGGACGTTTATCCGACTTCTTGGAAGTTCCAGCTTTGGCTATTTCAGCCTCCTTCTTGAATGCCCCAGAGGCAACCATCATATCTGTCAGGGATGCTGACAGTGTAACAGCTAATTCCATAGTGGTAGGGTGAGCAGAAATAACATGACCTCGGATACTGGGCAGTAGTCCCCCGACATACCGTTCAATCCTCTTCTCGAGTGTTGGCACCACGTCAGGTGCTAAAGTGGCTAACTCATGAAATCGAGTGGTATAGGCCAGATGCCCAGCACCAATCATCTCCAGATTGAGCAATTCAGTCTCAACCTTCTTTAATTCATTTCTTGGGCAAAACTCTACCCGCAACATGGCCTTGAATTCATTCCACGGCATAGCCTGTGCCTCATCCCGACCTCTGACTGAAACCTGAGCGTTCCACCAGGTTAATGCTCGCTTGCTAAATGAACCCGCAGCATACTTAACTCTGTTTTGTTCAAGACAGCCACTGATGTCGAGGGTAGCCTCCATCTTCTCGATCCACTGGATCAATCCGACTGTACCCTCACTGCCACTGAAACTGGGTGGCTTGCAACCTACAAAGTTCTTGTAGGCATAGTCCTGACTCTATCTGGTGTTACCGCTGCCTTCTCCAGATGAGTTGGCAAAGTTGTTGCTGTTGTTGGTGTTGATTAGGTTCATCATGTCTGGGATTACCTCCCTCAGCTGACTGGTCAACAGAGTGGCCAGTGCAATGGTAGCGGGATCCAGCTGATAAGCCGGTGGTGGCGGAGGAGGAGGTGGTTGTGTAGGAGAGTCAGGCGGTGTTGGGGTCGATGAGTGCGGAGCTGAACCTTGAGTCAACGGTAATACAGGTGGTTGTCTTCTCGGCGGCATTCTGATCATAACTGAAAAGAAATCGGTTAGTGCGGTGATCAGAAGCAGAAGACATATGCAAATAGAATCCTATGTCACATGATCTCTATATGAGAGTCCCTAGGTTATAGTCTAGGCCAAACCGTTTAAGTAATATGACCTATATTTCTCTATAACCATGGCTCTGATACCAATCTGTCACACCCCAGGCCGGCGGGAACGGATCGTGTTTTCCCGTCGGGCGGAAGGTTCCCGGGGCGCGATATCTTTGGGTGATAATCAATTGATCAGATTGTATACATAGCACATGAGATATAAATGAGAAATGCTAACATGACATGAAATAGAATTACAAAGTTAAATTACATTGAACATCATAATTTAACTAAGTAAATCTAATCAAAAAGAATCAATGAGTTTATATCTTGTATCTGTACAAGATATACAAAAGTGATTCACTGTTTGCCATCCAAAAGTATGCAATCAAAAGCAAGCTAGGTCTTCTAAAAGTCCACTAGCTTAGTACTTGCATATATGTACCTACACCTGTCCGTCACCTGAGAAAACATGCATTTAAACAAAGTCAACACTAGGTTGGTGAGTTCATAATAAGTAAATTGAAAACCATTGAATTGATCATGCACACATCCACAATGTCATACTTGTTACTTGTAATACTTGATTCACCTGTTCCACCCAATGGCCTCTCCTTGGTTATATGTACAAGTAGAGTATCACCTGATTAAGCATGCTTATATATAGGGAATCACGAAAGGGTCAAGCCCAAACGCTATCCCACCACATACTCAGTCAAGTTCCACACCACTTGCGATACAACTAAAGATATCCATTCCCCAATTATCCAACTTGTCCGATGTGTAGTCATATGTAGAATAATATAGTAAGAGGGGTTTAGTTATCAAACCGAAGTATTGATAGACGCTCGATGATTTAAGGAATTTAGATTAATTAAATCTGATCCTTGTATTATTCTATTACTTGTGGGGTTAACTGTTATTCACTTTTATGTAATAAGAGTGTTAGTTAACTATTTGTAATGTAACCTCAATGCAACGTATAGAGCCCGAATGAAATCCATTGTAATCCTCACATAATCAGATTACAATGCATTTCATTCAACTCTATTCCGCCGTGTGATCCCAAAGTCTCCATGTGGGATTGTCCTCATGTAATTAACAAAGTTGAATAAGAACTGGTCTTATTACATTATGTTAATTATGTATAAATGATAAGAATCCCATGAAGTTACGTTATCATGATCATCATTTACTGTAAATGATAAGAATCCCATGAAGTTACGTTATCATGATCATCATTTACTGCCACCCATGTGATCCCAAAGTCTCAATGTGGGATTGTTCTCGTGAAATTAATAAGGTCGAATAAGAACTTGTCTTATTACATTATGTTAATTATGTGTAAATGATAAGAATCCCATGAAGTTACGTTATCATGATTATCATTTACTGTAAATGATAAGAATCCCATGAAGTTACGTTATCATGATCATCATTTACTGTAATCCGTGTGATCCCCAAAGTCTCAATGTGGGATTGTTCTCGTGAAATTAACAAGGTCGAATAAGAACTTGTCTTATTACATCATGTTAGTTAGGTGTAAATGATAAGAATCCCATGAAGTTATGTTATCATGATCATCATTTACTGTGAATGATAAGAATCCCATGAAGTTACGTTATCATGATCATCATTCACTGTGAATGACAAGAATCCCATGAAGTTAAGTTATCATGATCATCATTCACTGAAGTCCGTACGATCCCAAAGTCTCAATGTGGGATTTCCCTCGTGTAATTATTTATGTGTATACTGTCTAAATGGTTGCTTATGTGAAAATAACTAAATGTTATAAGCTATCATCTTGTAACTAAGCTATTCTAATGTGTTGATGATTTAGAATTTACATTATCATAATCATCTGAGTTTCCCTGTTATCTCATAATCATACAAGCATGCATACAATGATAAGCGATAATAAACAATTTGATATTATCATAATCAAAGTATAAAGAACATGTTAAGCAAAACTTTTAAATAATTAAAAGTAAACATGTTTCTCAGCCCCGAGATTTAAAATCAGTAAAGATTAAAGTAAAAGGGGCATATGAACTCACCTTGTAGATGTTGGGTTGACTTAGCTTAAAAAGAAAGAATACACGCGCTCTTTGTTGTATCTGTTGTTGTCTTTACGATCCTGTATTGGTTTCACGTTGTTTGAAACTTGTAAGTGTAAGTTGATAGAGATTTGTGTGTGTGTATGTGTTAGCCATAAGCTTTGACTAACACTCATAAGTCTCGGTTGCGGTCTTCATTCGGCCCTTGTTTCAATTGTCCTCGATGGTCATTATTATAAGTTTTTATGTTGTGATTTAGTCTTATCTCGCCCTTGAAATTTATAAATCTTATCATTAGGTATTAATCCTTTGTGTTGATATAGTGTTGAGAAATAAGTTCCTAGAATAAACTTAGGAAATAACCGTTGTAGTATGTTAATTTAATATTCGTGTATGATTGCCCACAATACATTGATTTAACAACGTTTTTATATCCTTTGTTATGTGGTCCAAGTAAGTAAGTGTAAATCAAATTGATCTCATGGGCCAATGAACTTTGGGTTAATTGAAACACCATGGGCCGAATGTGTAGATCAAGTCATTAGTTTGGGCCAAATGAACCATGATGGCTAGGCATTGGGCCTTGGGTTGACTTCTATGGGCCTTGAGCTCGTCTTGTTGGGCCTAATAGGCTTTATCATAGGCCCTCACCGAATAATTCTTGGGCCAAACTGGGCCTCACCCATTTGGGCCGAAATCAAGTGTGGGCCAAGGATTTGGGACTGTTGGGCCAGAACCGTGGCCTTGGGCCAAAAACAGTGGGTCTTGGCCATACTGGACTTTCCTTTGGGCCTACAACATGTAGAGCTATATGGGCCAACTATTGGGCCTGTTGGGCCTAAAGACTTGCATGAGTCCGGTGAAAAGGTTGGGCCTCATGATGGCTTCTGTTGGGTATTCGCCTTGGGCCAGAAGTGGGCCGAGAACATATGTGGGCCAAAACAGGGTGCTGGGTCGAAGCAAGTTATCTGGGCGAAGTAGTCCCCTAAGTCCATCGGTCTAATAGAGTTGTTTGGGAATGGCCGAACCAGGGAGCCGGTCGAATAGCATGATGGCCACAAGGAGGTTATGACCGAATGTGTGGAGTATGACTCACGGTCGAATGAATGGAGCATGCGAATGACAGTTGGGACTCAGGCGAATGGCTAACCAGCGAATGAGATAGCAGCGAATGAAGTTGCGCATGAGGCCATTCGGCCACTCATGCGGCGGTTGTCTCAGTTGGCCTAGCTCCTTCGGCCAAGAGCCATTCGCCGGTCTGTTGGAGCCTCATTCGACTGATCTAGAGTTTGGGGGTTAGCTATGGTGTTCTAACCGAGTTTCTAGCCAGGATCTATGATGGTTCAGTTGTTGGTGAATGTTAGGACTGAGTTTCGAGGTTTAAGGGTCAAAGAAGTTAGGTGTAGAACCGGTTAGAGTTGGGAGGTCGCATCAAGGGTGAGAAAACCCTAATTTTCGTGATCTTTCATCACAGATTACCTTGAATCAGGTGGTTTTCGTTCCAGATCGATTGTACTTTCGTGTTGTAGAGGTTGAGAGCTTCAAGTAGGTTCAAGAATGGACGAATTTGGTGAAGAAATGAGAAAGTTATGGAAGAAAGAAGGTTTTTGGTGGCTAGGGTTTTCAAAACCGGGTTTGAGGTTTTTGAGGAAGAAGATGAAGTGGGAAATGAGGGAATTAAACTCATTTAAGTGTATTTATACCCCGAGATTTTTCGGGTTCGTTTTCGTTGCTCGGTTCGCGTTTTCGTTACGTTTCCGGAAAATTACGCGTAATTTAAATAACATAAATAAAAGGAGTTTAATTTAATTATTTTGATGAGTTTCAAAATTGTAAAATGTTATTTATTTTATTTTATTAATTTATTTCCGTTCGTAACGTGTTTTCGTTTTCGTTTCGTCAGATCGCGTCACCTTCGCGCGTAATTCGTTCGAATCGTCACCCAGACGAATACGACGATGGTTTTGCTTTCTGACTTTTGTTTTCTACTTTCCAGTCATTATTTCAGAACTCTAAACTCACAGATATGTTTGTGTGAATCGTCACCCACGCAAACACACTATCAGTTCGTTATTCTGAAATAACACTGTATTTGTGTTTTAATTGTGTTTCCTCACTGTCGGACTCCACTAAACATCATGTTTTCACTTTTGAATTGTCGGCCATCTGATTCCTGTCATCTATGGACATCAGATCGCAACCGATTTGTTTCCGTTGTTCACTTGTAAACTGTTGTTTCTCGTGATTCGTTGTGTTAACTGTAATTAAGTTTTCACTTAATAAACACAACTGATGTTTCAAATGTGTGTTGTACTTAATGTATTTAAGTTTGCACTAAAATACGTACAATTGTGTATTGTATTCTGAATTCTGTTATTGTAATCACTGTTCACGTACATGTATTTATACATAGTATAAAGTGAGAGTACACATACCGTACGGACTTGCCGGACGATCTGGCACTTGCTGTTACAGTTCTCGGTCATAGATTTCCGGTTATATATATATTTTTTTGTTTCATTCTGAAGGTTAAGCATTCATTCAGTATTTTTAGAGAGTCACTCTTCATCTTTTGCTCTTCATTGTTCTTTCATTGTTCTTGTATCAGGCGAGTGATTATTGATTAATACAATTTCGTATGCAAGTTTTGAATGTTTGTCTTGATTTTTTGATAAACTAGTTATTGATTTCCGCTCATTATTTAGTTTGGTTTGATATCAAATTGTTAAGATTCAAGTGATTGGGACTTACAATTAAGAACCATGATTGCTAGACTAGTCTACTCGAGTTTGACCAAGGCCCAATCATTAGGTCTTAGATTTTAAATTAAATGTTTATTTATTTATTATTTGAGCACTTTAATTGAATGTTTCTACAATTTCTATGGCTGTTCATGTGTGTGTGAAGACCTTAAGGAATCAAGAGAATTTCCACATGTTGTTGAAACTAACAAAAACTAAGAACTATGAACTGGTGTGTTGATGATGAGGAATGAAATGCTTAATTATCATTGACAACAATATGTTATACGATTTGGTATGTGGTGGGCTGGCGGCCGGCTAAACCCTACGTATGCCCTATACATAAGCATACTTGACATGATAACATAGGTGGTTGTTGGTGAGGTTAAGGTTGTCATTCGGTCAGGTTTGTACAAATTCATTTTTAAACAAAACAATATGAACTCACCAACCATGTGTTCACTTGATCTTTTTGCATGACTTCTCAGGTGACGAACAAGTTAACTAGGAGTTCGTGCTATATACTAGGGTGCACAGATAAAGGACCTAGTATTTTTGGACGTGCATAGTTTTGAACATCATCATACAAATTCTCTTGTATATGTTGTGCAAATACAAGATAGATGAATTATGATGTTGAATAGTAGATTTACATTGTTAAATTATGAATGATATTCATGTAATTTAACTTTGTATTTCTATTTAATTTAGTGCTTTCTCATTATTATCATGTGCAATGTTAAAAATATTATCACTTTGATTATCATCCCGATATCGCGACCCGGGACTTTTCCTCCCGACGGGACACTCGGTCCAGCCCGCCGGCTCGTGGTGTGACAGATTGGTATTAGAGCCATGGTTATAGAGAAACATAGGTCATTTATTTAATCGGTTTGGCGTAGACTATAAGCTAGGGACCCTTCATGTAGAGAACATAGGACTTAGGAATTTACTTGCATTGTGTCTTCTACATTCGACCATTGCACTAACTGATATTCTTTCTGTTGTGATCAGAATGCCGCCCAGAAGACCACCTTCTCTTATGCCTCCACCACCGCCACCACCTCCTCCTCCACCTCCATCTTTCCCACACACTGCACCTCCTCAGAACACGAATCCAGAATTGGATCCTGCTACTGTTGCCTTGGCAACCTTACTGAGCAGCCAGTTCACTAATCAGCTAAAAGAAGTGATTCCGGATATGATCAACCGGATTCAGAACAACGGTAACAACAATGGGAACTCATCAGGGGAAGCTAGGGGAAACACTGGCACTGCACCAGACTACACCTACAAGTCGTTTGTGGGATGTAAACCGCCAAGTTTTAGCGGTACTGAAGGAGCCGTTGGATTAATCCAATGGATTGAGAAAATGGAGACTACCCTAGACATTAGCAGTTATCCAGAGCACCACAAAGTTCGATACGATACGGGATCATTCAACAAGCGAGCTCTAACATGGTTGAATTCACATACCCGAGCTAGGGGTAGAGACGAGGAACTAGCTTTTCCTTCGGCAGATTTCAAGACTCTACTAAGGAATGAGTTCTGTTCGTAGAACGAACTATGAAGGATGGAAACTGAGCTGTCAAACCATGTGATGAAAAGAGCTGATCACATGGGCTACACTACCCACTATCATGAGTTGGTAGCTCTGGTGTTAGACATGGTACCAGATTTGTAGAAGCTGATTAACGAATATGTAGGTGGACTACCTACCTCCATACAGGGTTTGGTCATAGCAGCAAGCCCTGTCACCTTGGAGTCAGCTATTAGCTCGTTAGGGAAACTTACTAACGTGATGGTAGCATCTCGGACTCTAAAGAAGGAAGCTGAAACAGGAAAGGAAAAGGAAGAATCATCAAGGAAACCCACTCACCACCCCAAGAAAAAGCAAAAGGTCATCAAGAATTATACGATGGCCGCCTCACTCAACCACGTAGCTGTTGCAGCACAAAACCTTCACAAAAACCCATACACTGGCACTTATCCTTTGTATGCCAAATGCCAGTACCATCATGATGTTGCTGCTCCCTGCAAACACTGCACGAGATGTGGAAAGAAGGGCCATTGGGTCCAACAGTGCAGAATGGCACCTAACCAAGAAGTAAACAATGCTGCTTTAGCTCTCCCTCCACTCAACAATCAGAACCTAAACCATGGTGGGTGCTATAATTGTGGCGAAGTTGGCCACTAATCAAGGAATTGCCCAAAGAGATACAACCGGAAATCCAAGCACCACGTGCAAGAGATTTTTCTTTAGGAGCTCCAACTGCTCGTAAGGAGCCGAATGTGGTCATTGGTAAATTTCTTTTACATGACTTTTATGCATATATTCTATTTGACACTGGTGTGGATCAGAGTTTTATCTCGGCCGGCTTTACATTCCAACTTAATCATAGTGAGGAAACTTTAGACTCCCCTTATATCATTGAAATAGCGAATGGGAAACAAGTTGCAGTTAGTACAATATTTAGAAACTGCCCATTAACACTTAATGGCCGAACATTCACCGTCGATTTGATACTGATGGAGTTGGGGAGTTTCGATATCATTGATGGGATGGATTTTTTATCACTCAATAGGGTGGAAGTCATCTTTTCTGAAAAGCTGCTTCGAATTCAAGTGACGAACGATCGAGTGTTTGAAGTATGGGGAGATCAAGAGAAATGTTGTGTCAAAATCATATCCTCCATAAAAGCGCGTCAATGTTTACAGAAGCAATGTGTAGCTTTCCTGGCTCACGTGGTGAAAAGAGAGAAAGACAAGATCAAGTTACAAGACGTGTAAGTAGTAATGGAATATCCTGAAGTATTTCCTGATGATCTCCCAGGTTTGCCACCAGCACGACCGGTAGAGTTTCGTATTGACTTAGTTCCTAGAGCAACTCCTGTTGCAAAATCTCACTACAGGTTAGCCACTTCGAAGATGCAGGAATTGTCAAACCAGTTGCAAGAATTATTGGATAAGGGTTTCATCCGACCGAGCTACTCACCGTGGGGAGCTCCGGTTTTGTTCGTGAAGAAGAAGGACAGATCCTTTCAAATTTGCATAGACTATAGAGAACTGAATAAACTAATCATTAAGAATCAGTATCCATTGCCGAGGTTAATGATTTATTTGAACAGTTGCAAGGGGCACAATACTTTTCGAAGATCGATTTGCGTTTAGGATACCATGAGTTGCGGATACAAGACGAAGACATACCAAAGACGGCATTCCGAACAAGGTACGAGCATTACAAATTCATGGTGATACTTTTCGGATTGACGAACGCACCAGCGGTTTTCATGGTGTCACACCCCTCCTCGGCATGACGGATCGACTTTCCCGTCGGGCGGAAGGTTCTCAGGGCGCGATATCGTGAGTGATAATCGTGATGATCAGATTGTTTACATAGCATCAACACTGAGAATAATTAAAGCACAATATAGCATTAGACTAGGATTTACAAAGTTAAACCTATCAAAAGAATCAATGTTTACTATCTTGTAACTGTACAAGATATCAAAAATGATTAACAGTGATTACAAAAGATGTGCTTCCCAAAATTCACTAGGTACTCTAACTGGGCATCCTAGCATGCATTCATTAGCCATAGCTTATTCATGTACATCACCTGAGAAAGCATGTAAGAAAACAAAGTCAACACAATGGTCGGTGAGTTCATATGGTTTTAGTATTGAAAAGTAGTTTTGCAAACCTTTTAGGTAAAACCTTAACCTCATTATCATCACCTGTATCATCCAACTCGGTATGCTTATTTATAGGGCATACGAATGGTCGAGCCTACAACCCGCCCAGACGCCATCCCACCATATACTAAGTCACATAGGACATTGATGTTAATGATAATTAAGCGTCTTACCTACCATCCGTTCCCTATCGTAGCTTTAGCATTCTGTTTAAGAGTTTAAGCCGCACACACAATAGCATTTACCAACCCTTTCGGTAACAACCTTAACCTCATTAACATCACATGTAATATCCAGATCGGTATGCTTATATATAGGGCATACGAAAGGGTCGAGCCTACAACCCGCCCAGACGCCATCCCACCACGTACTAACCCACATATGACACGGTTGCTAATGACAATTAAGCGTTTTACCAACCATCCATTCCCGTCATAGCTTTTGCAATTTGTTTAAGTTTACAACATGAGTGGGCAATGAGGAATCACTGTATGGCAAGCACTGAGAGGCCAACAGTCTGCTCCCAAGATCCCGACTATGAAGAACACCCTTTGGCAAGCACTGAGAGGCCAAAAGGTCCGTTCTAAAACAGTCCTACCTACCAAGAACACCCTATGGCAAGCACTGAGAGGCCAGTCGGTCCGTTCTATAATATCCAATAGCTTTAGCATTAAGATTAAGTTTACAATATGAGTGGACAACGAGGAATCATTGTATGGCAAGCACTGAGAGGCCAACAGTTTGTTCCTTCAAGTCCCGACTATGGAGAACACCATATGGCAAGCACTTAGAGGCCAAATTAGTATGTTCTACCATAGCCAATAGCTTTAGCATACAAGTTTATAGCATTCATATAGCATTTACGTATCTTGTGCACAAGTACTAGCTTCACAACCGGTAGGGCAGGCACTGAGAGGCCAAATCGTTGTTTTTAGCATGGCAAGCATAATAAGCATTTATAGCATTCTGGGTATTTCAAACATTCCGAGCATTCAAGCATAATAAGCATATCAAGCATATCCGTCTTTCTGAGTTTAAGCATTCAAGCCTTTAAAATTAGTTTATAAAAGCATTTTAATTTGTTAGTCTTTGCATTTGAAAGCATCCGGTGTTTTAAGCAAACTAGTTTAAAAGTAAGTAGATTTAGCAGGTAGTCTTAGCATATAACATTAGCATTTAGCATTTAGTATTAGCATTTAGCAGGTAGTCTTAGCATATAACATTAGCATTTACAGTTTTAAAAGTAATATTTAAAAATATTTTTAGTTGGTAATTCCTAGTAAATTAACTAAATATCTTCCGTTTATTTTAAATTTTCAAAAATATTCAATTTACTGTTTAAAATCGAATTGTACAGTCGTCGCGCGTATTTGATCGAATCGTCACCCGTATAAACACGACGATAACTATACTTTTCAATATGGTTTTCTAGTTATCAAATGTCATTCAGAACGTTAAGCCTTCAGATGTATTCGTACAGATCGTCACCTATACGAATAATCCGTCGATTTAGTATTCACGTAACGACATCCGTTGTTGTTTTGTTCTATAATTTCTCACATATCTTTATACATAATAATATCCTAACAAGCATTCATGTGTTAGTTCAGTGTTGTCTGATATGTTTTAGACTGTTGAACTGTGAGTTTGATTCAGATTACTGAAATAGTTGCATAATAGTTTTGTGTCCAGCATTAAACGATAATAGCATACAAATGATACACATAGTTTATGTCTGAGTTACTGTGCAAGTTACTGTTCCGGTTACGATTCCGGCACTGGTGTTACAGTCTCCCCTTGTTAAAGAAATTTTGTCCCGAAATTTTAAAGTTATTATCAGGTATAACTTTCCTTATAACAAGTGAGGGAAAACTTTGTTTGGTGTGATGTCCCTACGCTCCCCAGTTGAACTCTGGGTCGCGTTTGGAATTTCCACTGAGTCTTACTGGTTGGAATACAGTTTCGTTCAGTGTTTGACTTCACAATTCCGCAATTCCTATTGGTTTGTCAATGAAATGTATGTGCATGCTTTTTCACTTTGTCTCGATTGATTTGATTAAGAGTTAATCGGCCAATCATTTCTTGTGATTTATCCTCAAAGTTGCATCATGCTTAGTTCTATGTTATTTATATCATATGATCCATGTCCAATGAGTCTTTAATGTCGACTTATTCATCATGAATCAGATGAATCTTGTTTTCGTCTCTCCGTGTCATTGCCTTCTGTATGACTCATCAAGTATTGCTTCAAAGCTTTACTCGCCTTATCGCTCGCAGTTGTCTTATTGCTATGCCTTGCTTAATCTCTGCATAACTCTAACACCTTATCGTTCAACACTAATTGAAGATATGAGCATCAATTGTTTCACAACCTTAATGCTAATTGTGGTTTTCCAAATACATTGCATACATTAGCTAAGGATCCTTCATTGTTTCTACCTCATGAAAAAAAATTTCTAGGTTTTCATGGAATACCTACGTGGTTATACTAATAAGTACAAGATGAATTTCTTTTGCGTACTAGTATCAAAATGAAACAAGCACTTATGGGCTAAAGGATATCACATACCCGTACCCGTCTTTGGCATGTCCTCGTCTTGTATTTGCAACTGATTCTCCTGGTCTACTTATCTAGTTTAGCTATGTTTCCAGCACAATTCAAACATTCATTCCTCCTTATCATCCTAAAACCAAATTCCTTAAATTAAGTAATTCAAGTTCTATGAGGTCTAGGTGGAAAGTGAAAGTTTACACACTAGCTTTGGGTATTTTATACAGGCTTCTAGTTCCCAAATAAGATAAGGTTCTCTTTCTAAATACAGTAGTTAAACTGTAATTAAAATTTACCCTAACTTTATTTAAGCATTTAACGTTTATTTAACCTAAGGGTTTCCTTAAGTTATTATTCGATTATCTTTTTGGCACTGAGTTAGCTTACGGTTATCTTAAATTTATTGTTTCTAAAACCACAACAGATTATGCATTTTTGACTAGCACACCAATAAGTAATTTAATGTATCATGCTGAAATTTGCATACCTATGGGGTCATCGGACTCCGAGTGTTCCCCGGGAGCTAGTAAAGCGAGTAATTCCTCAGCTACCGCTGGGTCTGCTGGAGGCATTCTCCTAGGGCAGTCCCTTGCGAAATGTCCGTGCATTCTGCACGTATAGCAGTTGTTGTTATGTTGAGAGGAAGTAGAGGTGCTCGCTTTTTGTTCCTGTTTCCTAGTAGAAATAAACCGACACTGTTGGATCCAGTGTCCGTATTTCCCACAATTCAGACAGTGTCTACAAGGTTTCTTCTCACCATGTTGAAAACCACATCTGGCACATCTAGGAAATGTACCAACATATTGACGGGGAGTAGAGGTTATTGGTGACCTACACTGCTGCATCCAGTGTCCCGTTTTCCCACAGCGCGTGCATTGTACACATGAAAGTTCAGCTCGATGATGGTAGTGACAAGCTAAACAGAGAGGGGCTTTTCCCTTATAATGAGCACTGACTCCTGTAGTCAAATCAGGCAGGATTTGACGGATAGGTTCAGCTTCAGTGTAGTTCACAGTTCTTTTTCGCTTTTTTGCAGAACGAGGTTTAGGTTTCTTCCTGGTTTCTCCTTCTTCTGGTTCCTTCTTCTTTGCGGATAGTAGTGGGAAGTTCATAGCAAACTCCTCACTGTTCCTGATCCGGGTGATGATTCCAGGGAGAACCGCCACTAACTGTTCAGTGATCAGGGTTACGAGTGCATCAACTGCGGGGTCCATCTCTTGTGAAGGAGGAGGTGGTGATAGTTGTCTTCTTGGTGACATTCTGATCACAACCAATAGGATATTGGTTAGTGAAATGATCGAATGCAGAAGACACAATTCAAGTAAATTCCTAATTCCTATGTTCTCTATATGGGGGTCCCTAAGTTATAGTCTAGGCCAAACCGTTTTAGTAAATGACCTATTATTCTCTATAACCTTGAGCTCTGATACCATTCTGTCACACCCCTCCCTGGCGGGACGGATTGACTTTCCCGTCTGGCGGAAGGTTCTCGGGGCGCGATATCGTGAGTGATAATCGCGATTATCAGATTGTTTACATAGCATCAACATTGAGAATAATTAAAGCACAATATAGCATTAGACATGGATTTACAAAGTTAAATTACAACTGTTAATGTTTGATAATTTAACTAAGTAAACCTATCAAAAGAATCAATGTTTACTATCTTGTAACTGTACAAGATATCAAAAATGATTCACAGTGAGTACAAAAGATGTGCTTCCCAAAAGTCACTGGGTCCTCTAACTGGGCATCCTAGCATGCATTCATTAGTCTTAGCTTATTCCTGTACATCACCTGAGAAAGCATGTAAGAAAACAAAGTCAACACAATGGTTGGTGAGTTCATATGGTTTTAGTATTGAAAATTAGTTTTGCAAACCTTTTAGGTAAAACCTTAACCTCATTATCATCAGCTGTATCATCCAACTCGGTATGCTTATATATAGGGCATACGAAAGGGTCGAGCCTACAACCCGCCTAGACGCCATCCCACCACATACTAAGTCACATAGGACATTGATGTTAATGATAATTAAGCGTCTTACCTACCATCCGTTCCTTATCGTAGCTTTAGCATTCTGTTTAAGAGTTTAAGCCGCACACACAATAGCATTTACCAACCCTTTCGGTAACAACCTTAACCTCATTAACATCACATGTAATATCCAGATCGATATGCTTATATATAGGGCATACGAAAGGGTCGAGCCTACAACCCGCCCAAACGCCATCCCACCTCATACTAACCCACATATGACACTGTTGCTAATGACAATTAAGCATTTTACCAACCATCCATTCCCGTCATAGCTTTTGCAATTTGTTTAAGTTTACAACATGAGTGGGCAATGAGGAATCACTGTATGGCAAGCACTGAGAGGCCAACAGTCTGCTCCCTATGATCCCGACTATGAAGAACACCCTTTGGCAAGCACTGAAAGGCCAAAAGGTCCGTTCTACAACAGTCCTAGCTACCAAGAACACCCTATGGCAAGCACTGAGAGGCCACTCGGTCCGTTCTATAATAGCCAATAGCTTTAGAATTAAGATTAAGTTTACAACATGAGTGGACAATGAGGAATCACTGTATGGCAAGCACTGAGAGGCCAACAGTCTATTCCTTCAAGTCCCGACTATGGAGAACACCCTATGGCAAGCACTGAGAGGCCAAATCAGTATGTTCTACCTTAGCCAATAGATTTAGAATACAAGTTTATAGCATTCCTATAGCATTTACATATCTTGTGCACAAGTACTAGCTTCACAACCGGTAGGGCAGGCACTGAGACGCCAAACCGTTGTTTTTAGCATGGCAAGCATAATAAGCATTTATAGCATTCTGAGTATTTCAAATATTCAGAGCATTCAAGCATAATAAGCATATCAAGCATATCCGTCTTTCTGAGTTTAAGCATTCACGTCTTTAAAATTAGTTTATAAAAGCATTTTAATTTGTTAGTCTTTGCATTTGAAAGCATCCGGTGTTTTAAGCAAACTAGTTTAAAAGTAAGTAGCTTTAGCAGGTAGTCTTAGCATATAACATTATCATTTAGCATTTAGCCTTTAGTATTAGCATTTAGTATTAACATTGTAGCATTAGCATTTAGTGTTAGCATTGTAGCATTAGCACTTAGCATTCGTATGAAGCATTAGCATATAATGTTAGCATTTTAGCATTAGCATTTAGTATTAGCATTGTAGGATTAGCATTTAGAATACGTGTAATACGCATTAGTGTTAGCATTATGACTCAGTATAAAAGCATTTATGAATCATTTAAAACATTTGTTTAAAATGTATAACTTGCTTCTCAGTCCCGAAGTAAAATCAAAATAGTTTGAAAAGGGACAAATGAACTCACCTGTGTTGCTAGGTATGAATCACAGCAGATAATGCATGCTCGTTAGTTGTAGATTAAGTATCTTCGACACCTGAGTTGTTTTAAGAGATTTCGAATACGATAAGTCGTTATAATAGTCGTGTACTAGGGTTTTGGTCTCGGTGTCCAACTAAGTGTTCTATGTTCACTAGCGTGTTTTCTAGAATTTATCTAACTATTTTAAGGTATTACCCATCATTTAAGAACCCTTAATCCCCGTAAGTTACCATTACAAGACATTGGTTAAATATTTGTAAGATAAATTAAATCTAGGTTAGAAATCATTTATCTAATTTAAGAAAGTTTATCATTTATTTCATTTACTAAACGATATTGTATTTAAGAAAATCATAGCTTTATTTATTAGACTCAAGTTAATCCAACTTGATTAATTCCAAGTCTAAGATTAAGTCTTAGCCTCATTGGTTTCTTAGATCATTCGTGCGTACAATTTAGCTTAGAAGTTCCATAGAGCTATCTAAATTAATTGTAGATAGTGGAATAATTAACTAAGTGTTGGGTGTTAATAGTAAATCAACACCAATACTTAGTTAATTCCTTGTTTCTTTGCATCTCCTGTTTTACAATAAAATAGTGAATTTCATTGTTGTTGTTGTACACTTCTTTGTTTACCCTTAACCCCATGTGTTAGTCATAAAAAATATGTTTAACATTTGTTTTTAAAAGTATTGATGTACTTATCCTTAGCATGAAAAGCTTTCAAGCTCATCACCTTTGTTTAAAAAGAAAAACTAGTGTGGCTTCTTGTTAGGAAAAACCTTAATAAGTCCCATGCACACGCACATACATTATGCATGCAGAGCATGTGGGTGTGTGTTCAAACCTCCCATGTGATCCCTATAGTTCATTTCATCTTCTTTGTTTAAGCCTCCCACACTAATTCGATTAACAACTACCCCAAGGCCTTAGGCCGAATAGTTTTGGCCGCATAGGGCTGCTGCCGAAAGGGAGGTGGCCGAAGGTCCTTGGCTGAATAAGACCTGGCCGGCTGAGCTGCCGAAAGAAGATACTCCTCACCAACCGAACCAAGGTGGGCCGAATGGGATTTTCCTACAGTCGAATGAGGAGCGGCCGAATGAGCTAGGGCCGAGCGACGGAGGTTTGGCCGAACGAAGGAGGACCTTGGCCGAATGGAAGCCGCATGAGGTCTGGCTGAAGGGGCCTGGGTCGGAGTTATCCGGCCGAATGTGGCCATTCGATCGACCTAGACTGTTTTGCCTGAGCCATTCGGCGAGCTGTATGGGCCATTCGGCCGGTCGTGTTCTTGGGGCTAATTCTCACAAGAATCGAAATCTAACACTAGGTGGTGGTGTCCTCTTTGTTCCTATAGCTTTCTAAGGCTTGTGAGGTGTTTTCCACTAAGCTTTGGAGGGTGGTTAGCCGGTCTCATGGTGGTTCGAAATAGGGTTTTAAAAACCCTAGAATCGCAACAAAGATGGGTTTTTACCTCGAATTTGCTGGGCAAAAACTCAGATCGGTTGTACTTCTATGATCTACAAATTGTGGTGGTTGTTTTGACACCAAAAACTCTTGATTTGGTTGAGAAATGGAGGAGATAGGAGGTGGGTTTCTAGAGAGAGAAAGTTAGAGAGAGAGAGCTCCGGATTTTGTGGTGTAGAGAGGGAGTGAAGGGGTTAAAATGAAGAAGATGATTCATTTGGGGTATTTATACCCCGGGTGAGTTCGGGTTCGTTTCGGTTGTCCGGTTTCGTGTAAAACGTCGGTTTCGTTTCGTTTTCGAAACGAAATGTTACAGTTTTAAAAGTAATATTTATAAATTTATTTTAGGTGGTAATTCCTAGTAAATTAACTAAATATCTTCCGTTTATTTTAAATTTTCAGAAATATTTAATTTACTGTTTAAAATCGAATCGTACAGTCGTCGCGCGTATTTGTTCGAATCGTCACCCATACAAACACGACGATAACTATACTTTTCAATATGGTTTTCTAATTATCGAATGTCATTCAGAACGTTAAACCTTCAGATGTATTCGTACAGATCGTTACCTATACGAATAATCCGTCGATTTAGTATTCACGTAACGACATCCGTTGTTGTTTTGTTCTATAAATCCTCACATACGTTTATACATAATAATATCCTAACAAGCATTCATGTGTTAGTTCAGTGTTTTCTGATATGTTTCAGACTGTTGAACTGTGAGTTTGAATCGGATTACTGAAACAGTTGCATAATAGTTTTGTGTCCAGAATTAAATGATAATAGCATACAAATGATACACAGAGTTTATGTCTGAGTTACTGTGCAAGTTACTGTTCCGGTTACGATTCCGGCACTGGTGTTACACATGAACCTTATGAACGTGTGTGCAAGCCGTATTTAGATCATTTTGTTATTGTCTTCATTGACGATATCCTGATCTATTCGAAGAGCAAAGGAGATCACGAGCAACATCTCAGGAAGATCTTGGAACTGTTGAAGAATGAAAAACTTTACGCTAAATTCTCAAAATGTGAATTTTGGTTAAGACAGGTTCATTTCTTGGGACATTTAATTAACAGTGAAGGTATTCATGTCAACCCTTCCAAGATCGAAGCAATAAAGAACTGGGATACTCCGACGACACCGACGGAGATACGATCTTTTCTGGGACTGGCAGGTTATTAGAAGGTTTATTTCAAACTTTTCTAAGATAGCTTTTCCTCTCACCAAGTTAGCTCAGTAAAGCGAACCGTTTGTTTGGGAACAAAAACAGGAGGAAGCTTTTCAAACGTTAAAACATAAGTCGTGTGATGCTCCAATTCTATATCTCCCAGAGGGTACCAATGACTTTGTAGTGTATTGTGACGCTTCCCATCAGGGACTCGGTTGTGTGTTAATGCAAGGAGATAAAGTTATCGCTTACGCATCAAGACAGTTGAAGGTTCATGAAAAGAACTACACTACTCATGATCTAGAACTAGGAGCAGTTGTCTTCGCATTATAGATTTGGAGACAATATTTATATGGCACAAAGTGTACCATATTTACTGATCATAAAAGTCTACAGCATATCTTTGATCAGAAGGAACTCAACATGCGACAACGTCATTGGGTTGAACTTTTGAATGATTATGACTGTGTAATCAAGTGCTATCCCGGCAGGGCAAATGTAGTAGCAGATGCTTTGAGCCGGAAGGAACGAGTGAAACCCTTGTTAGAGAACTTCCTTATTTTTGAATACTCTGCATTTCGAGAACTACGTTTTGACTTCGATTTGACCGTTGACTCTGATTTGACCGTTGACTTTGACTTTGATTTGTTAACTTTGAATTTTAATTCTGTAATTTATTTACTAACTTAACTCGTTTCTGTTTTAGATGGCTGATCTGATGTTCATTGAGGATCACAATATGTCCGCATATGTTGGTGATCCTCCAGAAGAGCACTGGATGTTTAAGATCATGGTAGACGGATTGATACTATCGCATGTGAACTACGCCATCATGGAGCATCCCTAGATTGTTTCCACATTCATCTATGATTTCAGGAACTCCGTCTCAGAGAACACAGACGCAAATAGGAACGTCTGCTTGATAGGTAGAGTTCAGGACAGCTTGTGATCGTTACTGAGCAGATCATCAGAGATAGTTTACAGTTCAGGGACAAGGAATCTGATCCCGTAGAACTCGATTAGGAGCTGATCCAGAGCACCATCTTCAGGATGGGTCATGAGGGTCTTTACCCTCCTACGGAGAAGAACCTTCTTCATCCGTATTGGAGATATTTGGCACACATTGTGACCCAATGCCTCTCAGTACGTAAGGGAGGATATGACGTTCTGAACCAAACATTCAGTTCGTGTATTGTTGCTATTATACTAGGACTTGACTTCAACTTCTCCAAGATTATTTTCAGGGACATGCACGCAAACATCAAAGGAAAGAGAAAGGAGAGATTTTTGGCGTTTCCCAGATTTGTACAGATCATCATCAACTAGAGGTACCAAAATCTCATCCTGACTGTTGGAACCCTACCCGTGAAAAGGATAAAGGAAGATATCTTCTCCTACATGACTAAACAAGAAGGGCAACAACAGTACATTGGTTCTCACCCCTTGAAGAAATTCGTGAGATTATTTGCCTGATTAGAAGGAGAGGGTGGTGATCAAGGTAGCCCAATCGCCTTCATAGCTGAAGAGCATGATCATGCTCCTGCAGGCACAACAGCTGAAGCTAGCAAGGCCGTTAAGGATACATCATCCGAGTCATCATCATCTGGAGAAAAAGAACTAGTCAAAGAGCTAGTTCATGTGACCCCTCCTCTCTCAGGGGCAGAAAGGGAAGAGATTAAAAACACTGATTACATTCCTTCTCCTGAGTCATCTCCAAAGAATAAAAGACTAAAGATGATGTCAAAGCGTCCAAGGGATCCGAGGATCAAGAAGAATGCAGCGGGCGCCTCCTCATCCTCTTAGACTCAAACACCACCACCAAAGCCTAAACCAGCCACCCAACCTAAACCATCCAAACCAGCCACTTCCACCCAAGCCACCAAAATATCTCACACTTCCACTACCACCATTCCACCACATACATCCACCACCACTGAAGCCACCTAAGCCACAAATCTCACCACCAGTTTCACCAACTCCCATCAAATTTTCTCAACCTCTACCATCACCAACCAAAGCCCGTGATGACAAGGGCAAGGCACCATTTGAAACCCCATCCCCTTACATGCCCAAACAGGTGCCAACTGACTTGATATGGTTACAAGAGAGAGTATTCCTCCTTGAGGAAAACTCGGCCACCAAGGACAGACTCATCACTAACTTACAAGAAGACGTGATAAAGGTATGTGAACTCCTCAGAAAGCAGAACAAAGACATTGACCTCCTAAAGAAGGAAAACAGAGAATTGAGGAAAGTGATGAAGATCTGAAAGGATATGAGTCCGTGGTCCAAGAAGAAGAAAAGGCTGAGAAAGATAATGATGATGATGATGATGATGATCTGGAAGACAAGGAAAAGAAAGATGCCGATGACAATGATGATGATGAAAATAAAGATGGCAAAGATGATGATAATGATGATGGCGGTGATGAGGGTCAAGGAGAGGACTTTTAGGGAAACATGACGATGAACCTGCCAATGATGACAAACGAGGTGATGATTCTGTCAATCTTTCATCCTCAGAGAAGCTCCTGGACCCTTATGATGACTTATTCCGGGATCTTCTTGAGAAATTTTTGTTTGAAATATATGGAGAAGGGTTAAAAGATGCAGGCTTTGGAGATCTATTCACCGATGTGACTATGGATTCAGTATTCGATGTTGTATGTGAGAAAGAACGTGAAGAATTAGCCGAATCTTCTGCGGGAGCATCCAAAGAAGAAGAACAAGAGAACATCATACTCGAAAATATCTCTACAGACACTTACATTGACTATTTATATGCTCACAAATATGTCAACGCACTTGGACATGATGTCACGTCCCTTGTGAAAGTCATTGAAAGTTGGTTTGACAAGCAAGGCGATTGGACGCCTGCTCCCCTAGAGGTTGAAAATTCTTGGTTAGGTGAGGAGTCAGCTGAAAAGACTGAAGTCACATACACCTCTATCTCCTGAGATCTATTCGGGTTTCGCAATGAAAGATCAGAGGTCACCGGCTGGATGTATGATAAAGCTAAAGACAAGCAGTTGTTCATCGTCAAAAGGAGGAACTGAAAACTTGAATACTGCAAGTGGCCACAGGATTCTTTTTTTGATGCCAAAGTTTGACATTAGAAGCATCAACAAGGCCGTCTTCTACAACCCATCTAATGATTGTCATGCTGAGTTGTTTGCCAAGTTCATCAAGGATCAATGTGGTAAAGATTTTCCCACGATGAAGGCTGCCAAAGGAAGAGGATATGTATCTTCGTGCATTCTTGATCCTGTGAAGGAAGTCCATCTTTCATCTAGGGTCCCAGATAACATGCTGAAGAACTTTGAATTCTGGTACTTTGATGAGAAGACACATGCAGCGGTTATTCTGAAGACAAAGGGTGACATCAATGATGTGGAAATTATTTTGGACCCTATGTACCTACTTAAGTTTGGCAAACATGATATGCAGAAACTGCATAATACCACCATTAAGGTTTATGGAGGATGGGACGAAGAACCAAACCATTAACACGAGTTGTTGCATTTTCCATGGAGTTGAAGTTATATGCTAGTGCCGGTCCTCACTCTGTCACGCTTAACATTAATTGATTTCATCAGTATAGGGGGAGTTTGTATAGCCCAATCTAGAGATGAAGACTGACAAAATCAAAGAGTGACCAGATGAAGACTAGTGTTGGTTATTTTCGTGTACTTAGCATTTTCATGTAGTTTTGATTACGGGTACTCGGCCAATTCATGTACATAGGTTCGAGTACTCCTAGGACTAGTCTAAATTGACGTATTTTGTACTACCCTAGGGTTGGATTCGGGACGCATTGCTCTGTAGATGTATTGAGGCATTGTCAGTGTAAAGTTCACGATTTTATACAAAGCTTGCATTTTTCCATTTCTTCTGTTGATTCTAACTTGGATTACGCACTCATTGGAGTCATTTGGTAGATAAAGCTCATGTCTTGAATCGGATCTTGACCTACAAGGGTGATAATATTTAGAAAACCAACAAAAAGATTTTGGGTTTTTAAGTCTATTTATAAGTTAGAAAATTTTCGAAAAGAACAAAAAGATTTTTGGGTTTTGAGTCTATGTATAAGTTAGAAAATTTTCAAAAAGAATAAAAAGTTTTTTGGTTTTTGAGTCTATTTATAAGTTAGAAAATTTTCAAAAAGAACAAAAAGATTTTTGGTTTTAAGGTAATCTAAAAGTTTAGGGGGGTGGAATCTAAGAAAACTACAAAAAGATTTCGCATTTTCAAAATATCAGAAAAAAAAAATTTTGCTTTTTCAAAATTTAAGAAAAACAAAAAATGATTTTATTTGGATAGTCAGTTGAAGTGGTTCTTTGGGAAGTGAAATGATTTTTAACACTCAGAAATTCACTACCTTAGTATAATTTCTAAAAAATAACAACTTTAGATAAGTATAAATCACTAAGAAATTGAAACACGTTTTCCTATAAAAAGAATGGACATGATCATTCAAAAATATTAAGTATATATAAAAATAAGTGTGAAGTATTGGAAAATCTGATAACCAGAACGATGCAAAAACTATTTGACTTTTTGTAGAAATCTTTAAGTAAAAACAAGATTGTGTTTCGATAAACTTGAAATCGTTTTGAGAAAACTCGGGTATTTTCTTTGTTTTGAGAAAACGAAGAGTGGAAAATATTCTTACTGAAGCATCCTTTATTTTGGGTAAGAAAAGACCTGGATATGTGACGTTAAGACCAATCTGTCTGCAGATCAATAAAATAAAATATGCCAATGAGCATAAAGATGATAGAACCACTTCTTGTTCATGACTCTAATCTGGTAGATCTATTCTTTCTTATCTCATCTTAAACTCTGTCAAAACGTTTTAAGTTTGTTGAAACACAATCAAGATTTTAAAAGAAATATTTTGTAAAATTGATACGTCGTATGTAAATCTGGTTTAACTGTCTGATTGCCCATAAACTTCTCAAAAGAATTTTCAGAAAAACCGGTATAAAATTTTTGATCATAAGTCTTACTTTTGAATTATGGATAAACGAGTGGAAATCATTGGTGTGGTATAATTATTTTGAAGGTTGTTTTTCTATAAGAAATTATTTTTTAAGGTAATCAAATTTCTGATACAGATTTGATCCCACAAAATTGACCCGACTCAATCCTAAACTCGTCCATAGTTCTTAAGTTTATTTCATTTTATTTTATTTTATTTCTATTTTATTTTTTTATTAAGATAGAATTTTAAAAGTATTTAAGTACTACAAAATGGCATTCGAAATGATATTCGAATTTGAGTATTCGAAATCCAGTACACGAATCTGTGTACACAATTTCGAGTACTCGAACTCAACCCTTATATATAATCAGTCAACGTCTCATTTTCGAATACACGTCTTCGAGTACGCGTTTTTCTCTCTCCTGGCGATTTCGAGTTCTGTACATGTTTTCAAGATTCCAATCCGACTACATTGTAGATTATACTTAAACGAAAAGGATTTGGACCGTGAAATAAAAAGATATCGAACAAAAATGGAAATCGAGTACTTCAGTTCGTAAACTGAAGGTTTTCACGTCAAATCAACTCGATGTACTCGAAATTGGAAACCAATTTTCACATATGTTGGTCGCCTCTAAATTCCGAGCATTTCAAGTACAAAATGGGTTCTATTGAAGAAGTTAAGGAGGAATTTCATTTCTCGAAAATTGAATTTCGAATACTCTAGCTCGAGAACCATGTTTCGTGAACTTTAGTTCAGGAACCCATGTTCGTGAACTCATCTTCAAGAACCCAATTTCGAGAACTGACCATTCTTCATGTGCTTCCTTTATTTCGAGTACCTATGAAATTTCGAGAACTGCTTAACTTTCGAGAACTCCTGATGTGATATTTCACACTTCAACACTTTCATATTTCAAAATGTAAGCACAAACATCTTATGCATTTGGTGTTATTACAAACATTTGTACTGAACACAAACATTGCAGATTTCAAACACTTACAATTGATGTGCTACCTTTCATGGTAGTACAAGCATGATTAGGTACAATTGATGTACTACATTTCAAAAACTTATATTTTATGTGCTACATTTCATGTGCTAGATTGCATAGTAGTACGAACATGATTGGTTATAAACATTTTACTATGTGCAAAGTTACATAGTACAACAGAGTTCCAAAAATTTTCTATATGCGAAGTCACATAGTACAGTATGATTCAATATGAATATTCACAATTAGGTGTACTAACTGGTGTGCATGCAAACAGTTACATGGAACGATCACACTTAGGGGTGATGTTGCCAAACATTAAACATAGAACGATCTCATTTATATGTGATGTTGCAAACATTGAACTTTGTGTGAGAATACACAAAAGTACATAGAATGATCAAATATCACGCTGACACATATATTTTAAACTCACAATTAGTGTCCTAACTACTCCTAACATTTAACAATTTTATGGACGAAAATTCCTTCAACAAGGGGACGATGTGACAATCCAACATTCCGAAATAACCCCGTTAACCAAAACTAACGGGATTCACATGAAATTGAACAATATCAAACTATAAGGGATTAATTTGAACAAAACGAATTTAGAAACACTTTGATTACAAATAATTAACTTTTAATTAGTCAAAATATACAATTTTGAGTTTTATAGTCAAAATTCATTCATAACACAAGAGGGAAATTCGAAATTTGAATCAATACACCATAATTGATCAAATTAATCATTCATAAAACTTGTAATGATGATGATAAATGATTATCATTAGTTAATAATCCCATAATGATCGAATTAAACCAATTAACAACCTATTAAGTTGAAACCGTCACTTACATCTATAAAACCCACACAATTCGATCGAATTTCACACAATTGAACATCCACAACTTCTAATCGGCATCATCAGGACCTTTTGCGTACATCAATTCGTTTCCAGAAGCTCTAGAAGAAGATTTCGATCGAGAGTCGGCCGAAACTCAAGCTTCAAGTTGAACTACACCAATTTGAAGTCAAACCAGGTAATGATCGACTCCAAAAACACCTAAAAGTGTCGATTATGGATAACCCTAAATCAATTTCGATTTCTAATTTCAAATTATACGATTTTAGATTCTAGGTTTCTTGATATGAAACGAATCGGGGGGTTTTTAACAAAACAAGTTCAAAAATAAAATTAAATTATATAAGTAGCTTCGGAATAATCTGTTAAACTAAAGTCCTATGACAATTTCATCAAATGATAACAAATTGGTGGATTTCTAGTTCTAGGCTTCTTAATTAGAAACATTTTAGGGATTTCGATTCAAACAAGTTTCATAATAGAATTAAACTATAAAGTGAGTTTTGGAATTCATCATTTAACAAAAACCCCATGTTAATTGTATCAAACAATATCGAATTTCATGATTTCATGTTCTAGGGTTCTTGAGGAAAAACCATTTAGGGTTTTTGAAGAAATCGAACACGAAAATCAAATTAAATACCACAGAAATTTTCGAAATCCTCGATTTACTAAAAACCCTATGATTTTAAAAATTAACAGGAACGAATTCAATCCAGTCGATCTATGGGTTTTAGAACTTGAGTTCTACATGTGTAAACCTAATAAATCAGGTTATAGTGAATGATTTTTGGAATTAAAACCATCTATAGAGTCGATTGGATCCCTTGAACAAAAGACATAAGATTGGAAGATCGATTGGGTTCGAATCGGGGCTCAATTGAACCCCTTTGGTGCGGTTGAGGTTAAAAAAGGGAAACCGATCACATAAAGGTTAAAGCAATTAGTTTCTGAGTCTTATCGTGTTTCCCTAACGGGCAGAGTTGGTAGAGCATGTGTGTTGTGACTTGGAGGTCACGGGTTCGAACATGAGGGACACCAGTTTTGCTCATAACTTGCTCGTTTTAACTCCGATTTAGTCCGTTCAAGTTTCGTTGGAACCGAAATGAAATATCAAACACAATAAACCTACAAAAAATTAACATTTTGAACATGAACTTGATTTCGTATATATACAAGTATTTACTTTTATATGAATCAAATGTATAAACCAAATAATTTAAACTATTTATGAACAAGTATTTTAACTACTCCAATATACGTGGGTTGACACGTATGTGACCACAAAAAAGATTTGACATTCCGAATAACACAACGTTATTGTTATAACACAGAGTCTTCGTAGAAGTTAATCTACATGATTTCTTGAACACTTGATCATTCGATTTTCATTCTCAGGTGCGTTCTCGACCCCTTTTTACTTTTACTGTTTTGAGGGAGAAAACATGTGCAATCAAACGCTTTTAGATACATATCATTTGCATGAGTTAGTTGTTTACTATAAGTGTGCACATAACACTAAAAGTCCTTACATATCGAACATATTAGTTTTTCGTAGTGCAAAGTGTGGTATATCGAACATATTGGGTTTGACAAACCTCACTTGGTAGATGGGATCTACACAGGTGTTTAACTAGCCAATTCAAACATTACTATTGTTTGTGTTAGACAATAGTGGAAGGCAAACAAACATTTTAACACTCAGCTTTAGTGTCGACCGCTTATGTAAATAGTATAATGACTAGCTATCAAGACTATGCAATGTGTGATTATGTTATCTGCAAACATTACATTTCAAACAGTTGTTCAAACATTTGTGATAATATATACAAACTGGTGTATGCACCAACCTTTGTGTTGACATTATTTGCTTGTTTTCTCAGGACACTAAGGCATAAGCAAGAACAAGCAGGGACCAGAACTTTGAGTCTCATGCATCAGTTTCTTATTTCATTATTGTTAGTACCCTGATAGCAACAAGCTTCATTTTTTAAATTGAAGACTGAAGATTGCTGCTGATTCAAAAATGAAGATCTTTATATCTATTGTATTTGTTTTTGTTTTTCAATATAATGTTTATATTTTATTTTTGTTTTTGTTTTGTTTTTGAATAGTTGTAAAATTGTTTAAGTACATATTTTGTTGATACTATTATTATCGATAGTAGTTGTATCGATATTAATAGTATCGAACGCAATCTTATCGAGATTATTAATATCGACAGTAGGTTTGTGGATATTACTAATATCGATGGATCTGTCTATAAATAGCTGAGTTTAGTTGAACTTAGTATCCATTCGAACAGAACTCAGATTTTGAATTGTGTGATTTTCTCTCAACTTGTACACACTTCATTCAAGATATTAATACAAGAACTTTGATTTTATACATGTGTTTCTATTCTTCTTAATTCATTCATTTTATATTCAACCTTTGATATTATGGATTCCACACATAATATCTAGTTATACCAGATCATTAGATCCTAACCATGGACCTACAAGTGGTGTCAGAGCATATTGCTCGGTTGTGATCTTGGTAGAACAAGTTCTTGGTGATTTTCGTGGTTTTTTGGAGACTTCTTGATGATATTTTGAAAGTTTTTGAGACTTCCTGATGATATTTTGATCAACTTCTTGTGGAGTTGAAGCGATTACACCATTTGTTTGTCCTAGGAAGGATGAAGATAGAGATGATCAAGGAAGTCCTTCCACTAGAAATGATCCTGTTACTGGAAAAAAAGAAGGAGTGATATCTCAGGGGGAGCCAGCTGGAACATATTCTACTCCTGGAGCTGATGATAAGGGAAAGGGAAACGTTTAAGAAGATGAGTTTGTAGATAGTTTGTTTGCTGATCAAGAGGATGATGATGATATGATTGATGCTCTTATTGATATAGATGATGATGACCTTGGATATGATGATCAAGTTGATGGTTATTATGTTCTTGATGTTGATCCTCGGTTAAATGAAAACGAGGATTATTTTGAACCATGTTTTGATGATCTTGATAACAGTGTTGATCAAGAACTTGAAGAGGTTGAATGGTTTCCTATTAAAGAGGTTAGAGATCTCTTTATGGACTTAGATTGGGAAGAAAAATTTCTTAAAGAAACTGTTTAAAAGATAATTGTTGAATTTATCGTTCAATCTACTAAAGTAGAAATCAAACTGAATCAAGTTGCACATGAAAGAATAAATGAAGATTCAGTTAAGTTTTTGACTACTGTTGAAGTAATACAAATTGCTAAGGATGATTTAGCTAATGCTCCACAAAGTCCAAGTGTAGTTAAACATTATAAGAATAAAGTGGAGTGTGTTGGAAAAACACTTGCTTGGAAATATAAAGCTGAAAGCAAATTGTTTATTATAAAGAGAATTGATGGTGTTCAGTACTTGAAGAAATCAATTAAAAGCTTTAATCAATTTCCTTTGTGTGAATTAAGAGTGTTAGCTGATATCAGGCTAATTAATCACGGAGATGATTATATGGCAAACTTGATTGAAAGAATTTAAGAAAAGAGGTTCATACGATGAAGTTTGAGTTAATAAAACCTCAGAAACTAAAGAAGATACCAATTGTTGGTAATCTTGACTGGATTACCAAGAAATGGAAGGTAAAATATGAATTCAAACTAGTTAAATCTTTAAAGAGAATTCCTTTTTTAAAATTTAATTTGGGAATTATGAAGAATCTCCATAGAAGGTATTTGGATGGGTATACCTCTGAAGCTATGTTTCAAGATAGAAACAAAGTGGAATTTTGCAGAATGTTTGATCCAATCCACTTAATTAATCTTTAAGAGGAAGACCAGAGAATATTGAAAATAAAGCTGATTCAGTTCTATAGCAGGTTTTTCTAGAAGGTTTGGTAGTTCTGGAGTTTGTATATGTGAGACAGATCTGTTTTCTCTGTGTGAGGGTTTTGAACTGTGTGTTCAAATTTCATTGTAATCAGATTTCTTTGATCAATGACATGGTGTTTATATAAATGATTGTGTATCTTTGATTCATATAGATCAATTCTAGATTCCGCATAGATTTGATTGTTGATAGGATTCCGTTGATCGATCGAGAGCTAATCTGCAGTGGTATCAGAGCATGGAGGAGTTCTATACAAGTATTTTAAAATTCAATTTTCTTTGTATTTGATTGCTGTGTTGATAGTGTTATGATCATCTACTGCTTTGGTACATCAAAATTCAGAGATTTGTGGCTGAAATCTGTGGATTTTGAAGATTTCTTCTTGAAATTTTGAAGGTTTTCCCTCCAAAATTTTCGAATTCTAAAGACAGGTTCGTGAGCCAAACCTTGGATTGTTTGAAGCATGGGATCGCTGTTAAAAGTGATTTTGTTGAGGTTCGTGTAGAGATTTTGAAGAGGTTCATCTCAAGGTTGACATGTCTACTGCTTAGGTTCGATTGATTAGGGTTCGTTTGACTGAGGTTCGTTGGTCAAGGTTTTTCTGAAGGTTCGTTGGACAAGGTTCGTGAGATCAAGGATTGTCTCAGGTTCGTGAGATAAGGTTCGTGAAGATCATGGTTTAGAGAAGGTTCGCCTGTTACTTAGGTTCGTGAAGTTAAATTTCAAAGGAGGTTCACTGATAGAAAATTCAGAATCATGGATGATATGTTTGCTGCAGTTGCTAATCAAAATTCTAAGATACAAAGTATTTTGATTAGTGAAACTGAGTCAGGAAGTACAAATAAAGTTCCCAAACTACTTGATTTGACTGACTATGAAAACTGGAAAGGTCGGTTTGAGACACATCTCAATGGTACTGACACAAATCTTTGGGAAAGAATCTTGTCACCATATGAAAGACCAAAGGTGGTGGGAACAGATTTGGATCAAACTCTTGATAGATTGGATGTTGATCAAAGAAAGAAATATGATTCTGAAAAGAAAGCATATTGGATGTTGAGTCAAGCAATTCCTAATCACATTCTTCATCAATTTTATGAACATAAAACTTCATATGGTTTATGGAATGCGTTAAAGGCAAGAATTTAGGGAAACACCAAACTTAAGAAGATGAAAGCCACTGATTTACGCAAAGAGTTTGAGAATTTCAATTATATTGGCAATGAGAGTCTTGAAGCTTTAATAACCAGATATAGGCGTCTGTTGACTGAAGTTCGGAAATGTGGAATTGAATATACTAAAGACGAGAAAATAGATTGTTTTGCAGATGCTTTACCAGAAAGATGGAACTCCTTGGTGCTGATTTTGAAAGAAAATTTATCAGCAATGACATTGGTTGAGTTTATCCAAAAGTTAGAAGAACAGGAAATGAAAGATAAGAGAAAAACAAGAAGAGTTAACGTTACTCAGGATCCTTCACTTTATGGTGCATCTGTGGTTACACCTCATGTGTCTTCTGCAAAGATTCAAACAGCCTTTGTTTCAAGTACTGCTGATAGTACTTCTGTACCATTTGCATCTGTTAGTTCAAGTTCATCGTATTCTGTGAATGAGAAGAAGTATGAATACAACAAATTTGGGAAAAGTAACTGTGGAGGCAGTTAGAGATCATATGTCGATTTTGTCATGCGTGGTCAGTGCCTATGATGAACAGATAGCTGGAAAGATTGGAAATTCAAATCTTACTTTTGAAGACTATGAGCAGATTGATGATGATGAGATGGAGCTGATTGATACTCAATGGGCTTTGGCAAGTGCAATTAGAAGAATCAATAGATATGAGAAGAAAACTAGAAAGAAGTTAACTTTTGATCGAAACACAAAGTTTGGATTTAATCCAAAGGCCATGCAATGCTACAATTGTGGTGAGTTGGGTCATTTTGCTCGAGAGTGTAAAAATCTGAAGAAGCAAGGAAACTTGAATCCTTTCAAGCCAAAAAAAACTTATCAAAAGAGGAAGGAAAAGCCTGAAGAATCAACAAAAGCTTTAGTCAGTCAAGCAGATGAAGGATATGACTGGGGAAAGCAATATGATGATTTAATGGGTTCATTCATGGCTTATCTGGAAGAAGAAACAAGCAACGGCAAATAAAAAGTTGGAAAGGTAAATAATGTTCGTTTAGAGATCATTGATAAGTTGAATGAAATGAATGCTCAGTTGACTGATGAACTGGTCGAGTGCACTGAAGCTAACAAGAAGTTGATTTCAAGAGAAAAAGCTTTTGATAAAATGATTATTGATTTAGGAAACGAAAATGAAGAATTAAAAATTAAAGTTTTGTAAAATAATCATGCAGTTTCTGTGCATCTCGAGTCAGTGCAAAAGTTGGAAGTTGAAGTGTCAGCAGCAAGAGCAGAAGCAGAAATGAACAAGAGCAAGCTAGAGAATTATCAGAATTCTCCGTATGTTATCGATTACTTTGCTGCCATGTAAACATCATCGAATGATACTACTGGCTTGGGTTTTCATGTTGTACCACCTCCTTCAAGCTATGTTCCTAGACCACAAATTGATCCGAAGTTGGAAGTTCATCCAGTTTCTTTGAATGAACGTGATTCTGAACAAGTTGTTGAAAATGCTGGAGGTTCATCTTCTGATGAAAAGGTGTCAATTGACAGTGACGCTCCTATAATTGAAGATATCACTGAATCAGAATATTCATCTGATATTTTGAGACAAAATGGTTATCAAGTTTAAAATGTTGACAAAAAGAGTTTGAAATTTCAGAAGTCAAAAGCTGAGATGAAACAAGTTGAGAAGGTGGAGATTAAAACCACTCAAGTTTCCAAACCGGTGATTAAAGCCAAACCAACCACTACTCTTAAACCGATTGTTTTTGTTAAGTTATCTACTACACATCAAGGAGAATCTAGTGGAAATTTTCGAAAGCAAAATTTGGTTTCTAAAAAGGTTGAAAAAGTGGATTTTTTCTTTGACAGGTTTGGGGTTGGACATAAAGACAAATCAAATAATTTTCAAAATCAAATGAGTAATTCAAAGATAAAATCAACTGGTTTGAGAAACAGAATCTCATCTGCAAAGGTTATTTCAAAACCTTTCAGCTCATCAAAGTATTATGATGAACCCATATCAAAGAATCATTTGAAAGATAGAAAATGTTACCGATGTGGTAATTTGGTCATTTGATTGCTAATTGTGATTTGGATTTTGGTTCAACTGATTGTAGCAGTTTAAGTCTTTTTCACCAAGAGAAACACGAAAGTGTTTTACTTGTTGTGGTAAAGGACCTATTTCTGCTAGTTGTCCAAATAACAAAATCAGGTAGAGTTCTGATGAAGAAAGTTGGGTGAATGGTTCAGGTGGAAGTCCTAGGAGAATTAGACCTAGTGAAGATGAGATGAGAGTTCTTCAAAAATTCAATCCTGATTGTTTTTGGGTAAAAGAAGAAAATAATCAGAAGAAACGAGTTTTTGAGAATAAAAGAAATGTTAAAAAGATTGTGAAAATTGTGACATCATCTGATAATGATTCTTTAGATAATGCAACTTCAATATCATTTTTAAAACAACATTTTAAATCAAAATCATTATGGAAACTTAAAAACAGGTCAGGTGATGAAGTTTCTGGGAAAGAGGATGATAACAATGATGATGGGTATTCGAGTAGGTCATCACAAAAGAATGGAAGGGGTCCGTTCCAGGAGACTCGACGCCAAAATGGCGAGGGTCATCCCTTTTGAATACTGATAGGTTGTTTTAATTTATTGTGCAGGTTGCATCCATGGGCCATATCAATAATCGTTGGATTGTTGATAGTGGATGTTCCCGGCATATGACTGGAGAGTTGAATTTGTTGAGAGATTTCAAGTTGTTGAAAGGAAGTTATGTGAACTGTGCTGGAGACAAAGGATGTCAAATTACAGGGTTTGGTAGTTTGAAAAATTGAAAGGTTTCATTTGATAATGTTAATTTCTGCAAAGAATTAACTAACAATTTGTTGAGTGTTTCACAGATTTGTGATAAAGGTTACAGAGTGATGTTCGACAAAGGCAGGTGTTATGTACTCAAGGAAGGATTTCAGATTTCTGAGGAGTGGATTCTGATGATAGCTGATCGAAGCTAGGATTTGTACGTGCTTGACATGGCGAAGGGGGAGACAATGAATAAAGTGGAAACATGTCTGGTGTCCAAGGCTACTGAGCAAGATACACGTTCATGGCACAGGCGGATGGGACATATTCATATTCAGAAGATGAATCATCTTGTGCATAATCATATAGTTGAGGGTGTACTGGTTAAACATTTTAAACTTCCGGATGTGTGTGTGTCATGTAAAAAGGGTAAACAGAAAAGGAAGTCTCACAAAACAAAGAAAATTTTTTCTGTTGATATGTCACTTGAACTTCTTCAGATGGATTTGTTTGGACCAATAAATGTGAAAAGTATAGGTGGTGAATCTTATTGTTTTGTTGTAACTAATGACTTTTCAAGATTTTCATGGGTCATGTTTTTAAAGCATAAATCAGATACTTATGAAAATTTTGTGTTGTTGATCAATAGGTTGGAGACGTTGTATAAGTTGAGAGTGAGACGTGTAAGATCGGATAATGGGACTGAGTTTAAGAATCATCAAATGGAGGAATTTTGCAATTCCAAAGGCATTCAGCAGCAATTCAGTGCACCTTATGAGCCTCAGATGAATGTTGTAGCTGAAAGAAAGAACATGACTTTGATTGAGTCTGCAAGAACAATGCTACCTGATTCTAAACTTCCCATTACTTTTTGGAGTGAAGCTGTGGCTACAGCTTGTTTTACTCTTAACAGAGTTTTGTTTGGTAAAAGACACGATAAAACTTGTTATGAATTGCTTCAGAATCGAAAGTCTAATTTGGAACACTTGGAACCTTTTGGGGCTCCTTGTACCATGCTAAAGAAAGATTCAAAATTCAATTCTAAAGTTGAAGAGGGTTTCTTTCTTGGCTACAGTCTTCCTAACAAATATGTGTTTAATAAACGTAAGGGTGTTGTGGAATTATTGTATCATGTGGATATTCAACGACATACACCTATACCAGACGGAAGGGGTCCAGGTTGGCTTTTTGATTACAATAAATTGTTTGAGTCTTTTAATATGTCTCCAATAGTTTCTGATGATGAAATAACCTTACAAATGTTGTATCATTTGCAGAATTCGGATGAACAAGGTATTTCTCATCATTCTGAAGATGGAATTTCTACACCAAATGAGGAAGGCATTTCAGAAGTAATTAATGATGATTGGTCATCTGATGATGATAATAAGGTTTTTGAAGATGCTATTTCTCATGATCAAGATGCTGATCAGGATATTACAAATCTGGAACATAATGTGGGTGTTCCGCAAGTGCCTGTCACAAGAGTTCATGTGAATCATCCGATTGCTCAAATCATAGGAGATCCAACTACAGGAGTACAGACACGACATCAAGTCACAAATGAAGACAGTTTGTATGTGGTGCTAGAGAAAACTCATGGCAGTCAAGAGCTCTGGATGCATTCAGTGTTTATTTCATAAATAGAGCCAAAGACTGTGACTGAAGCGTTATGTGAGCCTGCCTGGGTGGAGGCGATGCAAGAAGAACTGAATCAGTTTCAAAAGCTAGGAGTTTGGAATTTGGTTGATTTGCCAAAAGGAGAGAAAAAGATTGGTACTAGATGGGTGCTAAGATGCAAACGAGATGACCGAGGCGTAATTGTCAGAAACTAAGCTCGTTTAGTGGTTCAGGGTTTCAAACAAGTTGAAGGAATTGATTACGATGAAGTTTTTGCACCTGTGGTGCGGTTGGAAGCAATTAGACTTTTTCTTGCTTTTTCTGCTCACAAGAAATTTAAAGTTTTACAGTTGGATGTAAAATCTGCATTTCTGTATGGTTGTTTGAAGGAAACATTGTATGTTTTTCAGCCACCGGGCTTTGAGGATCCTATCCATCGAGATCAGGTTTACCTCTTGGACAAAACTCTGTATGGTCTTAATCAGGGTCCGCGTGCCTGGTATGAGACGTTATCGACTCACCTTATTGAACACGGGTTCAATAGGGGTAAGATTGACAAAACTTTGTTCTTTCGGGAGAAGGGCAAGGACATTCTTCTTGTTCAGATCTATGTAGATGATATCATTTTTGGATCTACCGATGAACAAATGTGTTTGGAGTTCAAAGATGTGATGATTGATAAATTTGAGATGAGTGTAATGTTAGATATCAAATTTTTCATTCATCAGACAAAATATATTCAAGATGTGCTAAAACGGTTCAGCATGCTTGATTCAAAACAATCTCCACGCCCATTCAGCCTAATTATGGGATTGAGTCTGATATTAAGGGGCCGATAATTGATCCTACTCTTTATCGTGGAATTATTGGCAGTTTGATGTATGTGACTGCCTCAAGTCCAGATATTGTATTTGCTACAAGTATCTGTGCAAGATATCAATCAAAACCTAAAGTGTCACATCTTATTGCAGTCAAGAGAATACTTCGTTATCTGAAGGGTACACCAGACACCGGTCTGTGGTGTCCTAAGGAAGATAATTTTTCCTTCAATGCCTACAGTGACTCCGATTATGGAGGATGTAAGACAGATGCGAAATCCACAACTGGTGGTGCACAATTTTTGGGGAACGATTAGTTTTAGGCAGTGTAAAACGCAAACATCTGTGGCTACTTTAACTTGTGAGGCTGAGTATGTAGCTGCTGCCAGTTGTTGTTCACAAGTATTGTGGATACAACAACAGATGAGAGACTACGGTTTGAATTATCTTACAACCCCAATTCATGTTGATAATGAGGCTTCTATTGCTATAACAAAGAATCCAATGTATCATTCACGTTCTAAACACATTGATATTAGGTTTCATTTCATACGTGATTGCTATGAAAAGAAACTTATTGATGTGGTGAAGTTACATACAAATGAGCAACGAGTAGACCTTCTCACAAAGACTTTTGATAAAAATCATTTTGAGTATTTAATCATATTAAATGGCATTCTGGTCATGGGTGAGGTCATTTCAAATCAACTTCCTTCATAATCAACTTTTATCGCCAAATGAGAAATGATAGTACATTGTAGCAATTGGAAGCACACATGTATCATACAAGAACTTAAACATAAAGTGCATTTACAATTACTTAGTATGATATGTCGGTAGGTTTATAACTTAGTTGAGATAACATTTGACAAAATTTTGATTATGCTTTATGAGAAACATATGCTTAGAATACAGTGCTTAGCTTTGTCCTTAATGACTGGTGATTAATCTTACAAAATGTTTCTTGAACAAAATTTAAGTTACAAGTTTTGATCATGTGTATATTTTTAAAAGAAATTCTAAATTTTCTTTTTCTTTTGTTTTAGTTTAAAGCTGAAACATTCTCTGCGTATACTTACGTATCGACCTGATTGTTATAGATTTAAACAATTCAAATTTGTTTTCTTGGTTTTGATTAAGATTTGGACAATCTTTGCGTATATGAGAATATCGATCTGATTGTTAAAAGCTTAATCTTAAATTATTGTTTCGTTCATTTTCTGGATCATCTGAGTATACTAAAGTATCAACCTTGATTCCAAGATTTTGAACAAATTCAGTTTGTTTTACATTTTGTTGTTTTCAAAAAGATATTCTATTTTGGTTTGCATGATAAAGCTAGTTAAAATTGAAGTAATTTGTTTCAAGGACATTATTGTTTGTTTAATTATTCACAAAAAAAGGGATGTGTTCAAGTAAATGGAGAACATAAAGTATTTGATTGTTTTGTTTTCAATTGATATCTTAACTAAGTAATTAAATTTAAAGAGGTTTTATATACTGACAATCATCTTTGAATTGTAATTTGCTGATAAATATATTCATTAATTCAATCAGGTGTGTTGATGATTGTAATACAGTATGATCTCATGTTTGGATCTTACTCAAACAAAATATGTGATTGATTTAGTTAGTTTTATATTTCATTGTTAGGTTCCTAACTTTTGTAGTGTGTTTGCTCTGAAATTTGAAAAAATACAAAAAGATTTTTGGTTTTCATCTGATGTTAAATCAATAATTTTTGATTATTTGTTTTGACTTTGAAACATTAAAACATTGTTTTGTTTGAAATTTTAAATAAAATTGGATTTTGAAAAGGTTTGCTTGAAGGTTTGCCTGATAGGTTTATGAGTGGGTTCGCTTGATAGGTTCGTCCAACAGGTTTGGTCACTGGTTCGTTCAACAGGTTTTGTTGAAGGTTCGTCTGAGAGGTTTTGGACAGGTTCGTTCAATAGTTTTGGTCAAAGGTTCTGTCAACAGGTTTGGTCAAAGGTTCGTTCAAAAGGTTTGTTCACAGGTTCGTATATATATAGAGGTTCGTGAATGAGCTTCGTCACTTTCATCTGAAACACTTTCACAAACCTTCGAGCTTGAGCTCTGATTTTTTCGATTCTGGATCTTTGAAACTATTTGCCATATATCATTAGCTTCAGATTTGAATTGTGATTCTAAATAAGTAAAAAGATTGGAGTTTGACGGCTAGATTAGGAGATTTTTTTGATTTTTAGATCGAGAATAGTCGAACATATATTTTTGAATTAAAATCTGGTTAAATCTAACTTTGAGAAAAATTGGTTTTATTAAAGTTGTTCATCTGTGAATTGCGAACCTTTGGATATAATTTGTTTGATCTAATTCACAGATTTGAATTTTGATTTTATAATGGCACAGGTAGGTTCGCTGATGTGATAAGGTTCGTTTGATCTTAAAAGGTTCGGGCCGAACCTTTTCAAATTATTGAACCGAACCGAACCTCATATGGTCAAGGGTTCGTTTAACCATAAGGTTCGTCAGTTTAAACAGGTTTGTCTTGTAATGAGGTTCGTCTAACTAGGTTCGGCACTGGGAGGGTTCGCTGATTTCTATACATAGAAATTTTTTTGATTTTTTTAACTTTTGATTTTTGATTCTTTTAATTGTTGTTTGTTTTGATTGTAGAAATGGCAACTCTCACCTTTGGAGATAAACACAACCTCTGTGCTTATTTGGATCCTACGACAAAGAATGGAAAGAAGTTTCGTCCGATGATCGAATTTTTGAGATGTTCAAGGATTTACTATGCCATCTCCAACTTGTGTCACATTTACAGATCACATATTCAGAGTTTATAGGAGTCAGCGAGGTTGATTACTGTTGATGTAACACCCTGACCGATGGCGGAAACGTCGAGATGCCACGAGGGATGTGTAGATTGTTCATAAGCTCGTGGGAATCTAATTAAATCATCACATATCAATTAATAAACCAAATTAATTACACAAAAATCATGTTCATCATGAGATAGTTACATCAATTTCACAAAAGATTTACCTAACTAACTAAACTCTAGTCTTCAGAATTTCAGTTATTTTAGCTAAGTCAAAGACCCTAAGTGATGATGTCCAAAAGATGTAGAGCTATCCTCCTCTACCTACTTCTCCTCGGTCCCTGAAACATGTAGAAAATCAAGTGTCAACTACGAAGTAGTTGGTGAGAAATCATAAGTTTTTATGTTTCAAAAATGTTTACAAAATGATTATAAAAGTTTATAGTTTTCCGAGAAAATCCACATGTGCACCTGTGAGATAATCCAACACTACCAATACACAAACACAAACTCAAGCACAACCATCACATAATTCAAGTAATCACAATTAATTGACCACCTATATTCAATCAATCTCAACCATTCACAAAACAATCGGTAATCAATATTCACCATAATCATATCAATATAAGTTACCGCGAAGGATCTCAGTCAACTTAATCAACGGTGGAATCATCACGGAGGACCTCGGTCAACTCAACCAACGACATCCCTAATAATATAAGTGTCAATTCATGCATTGCAGTGGACCGTAGTCAATTCAACCAACAGTGGAATCACTGAGGAGGACCGAAGTCAACTCACCAACCGTAACTCAATCATTGCGGAGGACCGAAGTCAACTCAACCAACAATGACTCACGGAGTGTGATAATCCATGTCAATCCATAATCAATAATAATTCAATAATATGAATATCATATTGATAAACCTGGTGTCACCCATGTGTTATCAAAATAATATTTTTAATTTGGTATACATGTTCTACCTCCAAGTTTAAAAGCAAAATGATTTAAAAAGGAGGTTATGAGAACTCACCTGAATACCTTAGAATCAGTGTTCTTGTAGTATGCACGCTCACGTATGTGAAATCGAAAGCAACTCAACAATCTGTAATTATAATGTGTTTCATATTCATAAGTATACGCGTTTCATTTCAATCGAGTGTCCTTAGTGTTTACTTTTAATTCCTAAGTATTTCATTAACTTAATTTATTTAATCTAAATTAAGTTGTAACCCTTAAGATTTTATCAATGATCATCTTACAAGTGTAACTTTAAACTCGTTACTTTCAATTATCCAACGTATGAGAATTTTTGAGTAATACACCAAAAGTATACAGCTTGTAAAGGCAATAACCTTATACACCTACGTACGCTTTTATATACATTCATGCATGATTAATTAGATCTACCACCATTACCTAAATTATAAAAATTCACTTTAAGTTTAAGGAAGTTATATTGAAGTTATTCTCACACAAGTTCACATTATAAATAACCTCATAATTTAAAACTCATGTTATTAAGAAAAAGGTGGTAACTTTTAATTTCTCATGCATGTATGGCATAAATAAATCCTTGTCTCTTTATTTATCTCCAAATTTTGGGTGTTCATATAGTCCCTCCCTTAGCTTGAACAATCAGATTTGATTGCCCTACGTTCGCTGGTAAGCGAACAGGTTCGTTGCCCTTGGGCGGTTTAACCATCCTAGGGTTCGTAGCCTTGGGTTCGTTGCCCTTAAATCTGGTTCACTTGAGGTTCGGCCCCTTATAGGTTTAGTTACATCCTAGGTTCGCTTGTTGCAGCATTGTGGTTCGGCTGCTAGCTGCTTCATGGCTCAGGTTCGCCTAACAAAGGAGGTCCGCATGGCACAGGTTTTTCTCCCTTGGTTCCGCTAGATGGGGAGGTTCGGTCAACATGGTTCGTTCAAGAGATAGGTTCGGCTGGCACCAGGTTCGTCCCTCCCAGGTCCGACCCCCATAAGGTTCATGGTCTTCAGGTTTGCACCTCATCAGTTTCGGCCAGCCCCTCACAGGTTCGGCCGACCTGTACCTCTCGTGAACCACCAGTTCATCACCATCATCTTCAAGCTCTGACCTATTGTAGGCTCAACCATGGCTTTCCCACTACTCATACTAGTTTGTTTTAGTGTTTTCATGTGTTTAGATCGGTTTGCACAACTCTAAGTGATATAGTTCGTGTTTCACAACAAAATCGAAAATAATGCTTTAGATTTACCTCGAAAAGTCGACCAAACGTGGGATTTCTTCGTGGGTTCTTGTTCTCCTCGATCGTACGGTCGTTTAGGCACCAAGATCTCGTGAAACCATTTAGAAATGAGTGTGAAAATGTAGAGAGAAGGTAGAGAGATAGAGATGTGGCAGAATGGAGGTTTTAGAGACAGAAAGGGTTATGGGAAATGAAGAAGAAAGAAGAGTTACTTCTTTCTTATTCCTAGTTTCGTCCCCGCGTGTTCGGTCTCGTTTATATCGCGTAAAATATTTCAAGATGCTCGGTTATTCTCCTAAAACGTATTCAAAGTATAAAACATTTAAATAATTAGGTTTCGTTTCCATAAAATGATTTTAATTAAGGTCGTGTTATAACGTGCTTCCGTTTACTTTCGTTAACTTTTTTATTTAAATAAAACGATTTATTCATATCCGTCTTAGGTTGAAATTCCTAATAACCGTCTTTAAACTCTTTTTTTTCTTCTTAATTTAATATCGTTAAATATTATTTCGATTATCTCATCGAAACGCGTTACTCACGTACGTATTCGTAATGATCGTCACCTTTTCGAATCCAACGCTCGTATCGTATTTGGATTCGATTTACGATGTATGGAATATCGTTCCAGGATAATATTCTTAATAATTAAATTCGTGTGAATCGTCACCCACGCGAATACATTATTAATTTAGTATTTCTGATATAACATTCGCGTTTAAATTATATCCGTAACCTCACTATCGCATAATCATTTTTGATAATGCTTCCATTATTTTTTTATGCTTTTTATATTATAATTTCCCAATCCGAATCCCACTAAACCATATCACTGACACATCCATGATAGACCGAAATAAGCTTATGTATAGGGCATATGTAGGAGTAGGTCGCAACCTATCCAGCCACCGTCCCACCACCATTTCGATTAACCATGACCATGTGTCCTTGACTATGTTTAGTAACCAAACAATCACTAACTCATATCTCTTGTCATTCAAAACCAAAACCTCGGATTCTCCTCAACAAAGCCTCAACACTGATATAATCATGATAAACCGAAGATGGTTTATGTATGTGGCATACGTAGAGGTTAGTCGCTACTGCCTCAGCCGCCATCCCACCACCTCTGCGATAGACCATTATTATATCCTTGCCTATCTTTGGTTATATATTCCTATACCACTACCATTCCAATTCGGCTATCCCATATCACGTGAGTTCAACTGCAATAACTCTCTGGTTCTGTTTAGTTATGTTTCAACTAAACTTCCCATGGTTTATGCTGTAATAATCTGTTCTCAATATGTATGCCAATAATAATAATAACATCCAATAATCCATCATAATTATTAATTATCACATCAGGCTTTAACAGTACAATTATTTATGTAATGTAATTACCAGAAATACAGTGATGTTATAGTTTCCCCTAGTTACGGGAATTTCGTCCCGAAATTCAACTTGGAGTGACTG
This sequence comes from Mikania micrantha, assembly GCA_009363875.1. NCBI lineage: Eukaryota > Viridiplantae > Streptophyta > Magnoliopsida > Asterales > Asteraceae > Mikania > Mikania micrantha. The sequence goes on along the minus strand of CM018685.1, from coordinate 30,292,603 downwards.
TAGTGAATAAATGGGGTACTTAAGCTTCATCTGATCTTCCCGTTCCCAGGTGAATTCTGGACCACGCTTCGACTCCTATCGTACTTTGACAATTGGAATTCTACTGCGTTTGAGCTTTTTAACTTCACGGTCCATTATCTCGACTGGTTTTTCAACAAAGTGCATGGTATCATCAACGCGAATGTCATAGAGTGGTACCTGAAGATCCTGATTAGCTAAGCATTTTCTTAAATTGGACACGTGAAACGTCGGGTGTACATTGCTAAGTTTAGGAGGAAGTTCCAACTTGCAGGCAACCTTCCCGATCCTTTCAAGAATCTTAAAAGGGCCAACATAACGTGGAGCAAGCTTACCCTTCTTCCCGAATCGTACCACTCCTTTCCAGGGTGATACTTTGAGTAATACCATATCGTCAACTTCAAACTCTAAAGGTTTCCGTCGCTTATCCACGTAACTCTTCTGTCGACTGCAAGCAGCTCACAGATTGTCGCAGATCTGGTGAATCTTGTCAGTCGTTTCTTGAATAATCTCAAGACCAGTGATCTCGATTCGCCAACCTTAGTCCAACAAATAGGTGACCGACATTTTCTACCATAAAGAGCTTCAAACGGTGCCATACCAATGCTCGCGTGATAACTGTTGTTATACGAGAACTCAACTAATGGTAAATGGTTATCCCAGTTGCCACCGAAATCGATGACACAAGCTCTCAACATGTCTTCAAGCGTCTGGATCGTCCGCTCCGTCTGTACATCCGTTTGAGGATGATAAGCGGTGCTAAGATCCAATCTTGTTCCAAATGCTTGATGAAGCGATTCCCAAAATCGTGCCGTGAAACGAGCATCACGATCCGATATTATGCTCAAGGGAATTCCATGTCGGCTAACGATCTCATCAACGTAGATACGAGCTAATTTCCGCATAGGGTACGTCTCGTGTATCGGTAAGAAATGAGCCGACTTGGTTAATCGATCTATTATCACCCAAATACCATCACTACCACTTGTAGTTTGTGGGAGTTTAGTAATAAAATCCATAGATATATTCTCCCACTTCCACATGGGTATTTCTGGTTGCATTAACAATCCCGAAGGTCGCTGGTGTTCTGCCTTGACTTTAGTGCAGTTAAGGCACTTGGATACATACTCAGTAATATCCTTCTTCATTCCAGGCCACCAGTATAAGACTCTAAGGTCTTGATACATCTTTTCAGCTCCCGGATGGATTGAGTAACGTGACTTATGAGCTTCATCCAAAATCATCATCCTAAGATCATCCCTGTTCGGTATCCACAACCGATTCAAATAATACATCAAACCGGCATCCTTAGTTTCCAATAGTAACTCGACCCCGCAAGACATCTTATCTTTTAGGCTATCTTGAGCCAATGAGTGTTGTTAGGCTGTGAGAACATTTTTACGAAGATTAGTGTGCACTCGGACACAATGGATTTGAACATGACTTTTGCGACTAAGCGCATCTGCTACTACATTCGCTTTACCTGGATGGTAGCGAATTTCACAGTCATAATCATTAAATAGTTCAACCCATCTCTGTTGTCTCATATTAAGTTCCTTCTGATTAAGAATATGTTGCAAACTCTTGTGATCTGTAAAGACTACACACTTAGTGCGATAAAGATAATGTCTCCATATCTTCAAAGCATACACGACGGCACCAAGTTCCAAATCATGTGTAGTGTAGTTCTTCTAATGAATTTTTAGCTGTTTTGATGCATATGCCACAACCTTTCCCCGCTGCATGAGAACACAACCGAGACCTAGGTTGGATGCATCACAGTAAACCACAAAATCATCATTTCCATCAGGCAATGTCAAGACAGGAGCATCACAAAGTTTCTACTTTAAAGTCTGAAATGCCTCTTCTTGCTTTGGTCCCCACTCATATGGTTTATTCTTTTGAGTCAAAGAAGTGAGAGGGACAACAATCCTAGAGAAATTCGAAATAAACCGCCGATAATAACCGGCAAGTCCAAGAAATTATCGAATCTCCGTTGGTGTCTTCGGTGTACTCCAATTCTTCACCGCTTCAATCTTCGCAGGATCCACATGAACACGCTTTTCATTGACTATGTGTCCCAAGAATTGAACTTCCTTAAGCCAGAATTCACACTTGGAGAATTTGGCATACGACTCTTCTCTTAGGATCTCCAAAACCAACTTAAGGTGTTGTTCGTGCTCTTCTTTGCTCTTAGAGTATATCTGAATATCATCCATAAACACAATCACAAATTAATCCAAGTATGGCCTGCAAGCAAGTTTCATGAGGTCCATGAAAACCGCTAGTGTATAGGTAAGGCCGAAGGGCATTACCAGAAATTCGTAATGGCCATATCTTGTTCTGAAAGCCGTCTTGGGAATATCATCATCATTTACACGAAGCTGATGATACCTAGACCTAAGATCGATCTTCGAGAACCATGCCGAGCCTTGAAGTTGATCGAAAAGATCATCGATGCGTGACAGAGGATATCAATTCTTGATGGTAAACTTGTTCAATTCGCGGTAGTCGATACACATTCGGAATGACCCGTCCTTCTTCTTGAAAAATAGGACCGGTGCACCCCATGGTGAATGGCTCGGGCGAATGAATCCTTTATCAGTCAGTTCTTGTAATTGGCACACCAATTCTTGTAACTCCGAAGGCGCAAGTCTGTAAGGAGCTTTGGCGACTGGGTTCGCACAAGGTATTAAGTCAATCTGAAATTCTACTTGACGCTCTGGTGGAAGACCTGACAAATCATGTGGAAATACTTCAGGAAAATCTCTTATCACAGGAACGTCTTCAATGCTCTTTCCTTTCCCCTTTTTCTCCACAACATGTGCTAAAAGTGCTATACATTTCTTCCTAAGGTACTTGTGTGCTTTAGTGCATGACATTAGATGAAGACCTTTACTAGAAGTTTCCCCATAAACTCTTAAAGTTTCACCCGAAGGTAAGGGAATACGAATATATTTTTCATGACAAACAATTTCCGCTTTGTGGGTGGCTAACCAATCCATGCCTATGATAACATTAAAGCTACCAAGTTGCATAGGTATAAGATCAATTGGGAAACTGTGATCATTTAAGTTCACCGTACATCCAATAATAACAGTGTCAATATCAATAGTATTACCATCTGCCACCTCTATGTTAAACGGCTTGTCTATCTTAGTACGTGTCATTCCAAGCATATATTGAAAATTGTGTGAAACAAAACTCCTATAAGTACCAGAATCAAATAATACAGATGCATAAGAGTTGTTAATCAGAAATGTACCGTTGACCACATCCTGGTTGGCTTGAGCTGCTGGAGCATTCAGTTGAAATGATCTGCCTCTAGCCACCCTTTGATTGTTTAACGTCAGCCTCGGACATTGGTTTCTGAAATGACCCACTTCGCCACACTCGTAGCAGGCTCTTGCTTGTACAGGTACCTGGCGAACAGGTACAACTTGAATTGGTTGAGCATGCGGAGCTGTCAGCATCCTTTGTGCTTGCGGTGTACTCCGAAAAACATTAGCAAAATGACCATATTTGCCACAGTTGTTGCAGGGGCGACAGGGAAAGTTAGGCATGTGATGATATCCGCAGACATTACATTGAGGAACAGCCCCAACATAATTTCTGGCATTTGAGTTGTTTGATGATTGTTTAGCAGACTTAGCAGCAGGAGTAGTAACAACGAAATTTCTGGCCTTTCGTTTCCTGTTGCTGCTTTTTGAAGAGCTGCCTTGTTCAGTTTTTACTTCAGTTGAAGCCTCCTTTGCAGCTGTTTTAGTGTCAATCTTCTTAGACCCTTTCCTTGTGAGTGTTCCAGCCTTCACGTGATTATCAGTTAAAGTTGTAGGGTTGCTACCATATACTGTGTCTTGAATCTGCATAGGTAAACCGCCTTTGTACTTCTCGATCGCTCTCTCCAATGGTGTCACCAGATGAGGTACTAGCAGACTATACTCGTGGAAGCGAGAATTGTATATTACATTCTCACCGCTATCTTGCTTGAGTTCCTAAAACTCAGTCTCTAGTTTCCTCATCTCACTATGAGGACAGAATTCAGTGGTCATCAGGTGCTTGACCTCACAGCATCAACTCCCCTAGTTCGCTTTTCGTCATTCAACAAAGTTGGTGCTCTCTTTTGGAAAACACTAGTGGCATAGCGCACCTTCAAATTTTCTGGGCAGTCACTGTTGATGAAGCTGTTTTCAATACTCTCAAACCACTGCAGCAGACCAGCGGCTCCCTCAGAACCCGTAAACTTCAGCGGATTACAGAAGTTAAAGTGTTTGAATGTGCAAACTGGTGGGTTTGGAACACCTCTGTTCTAACTGAGAGTTTGGTTGGCTTGATTACATATAGGAACCATATTTTTCTCCTATCTGTCATTAAACTCATAACAAAGTAGTAATTTCCTAATATTATTCTAAAGCATCCTAGTTGGTCATATCTATTATTAACTAAATATTCCAAAGTTTCAAACATTTCCCACCTTACACTAACACTGACAACCTCCCGATGTAGTGCAACAAGCTTATATATAGGGCATACGTAGACTTGACCGCAGTCGCATCAGCCGCTGTCCCACCACCATTGCATTGCACCACGATTATGCCCTTGTTAGAATTTAGGGTATACATATGTTTCTCAAGTCTTCCACTTCACCTCTTTATCCTATGAAGAATGATTATGAGTGAAATGTGTTCAAGTACTTCTGACATCTAGGTTCGCCTAATGTCTAAGTTCACATTAACACTAGGTTCACCTATTTTCTAAGTTCACCTAATGTCTAAGTTCACCTGACATTTCAGCTCCCCCTAATGTCTAAGTTTACTATATGTTCACCTCATTACCAAGTGTTCATACCATCACTAAGTGTTAGTATCATCACTATGCGTTCGTATTGTCACCAATTCTCCATCTCAACATTAAATATTCAGTTCATTACTAAGCGTTCGTATCATTCATTGATCCTATTCACCCCACGTGTCCAATAAGTGTGTTCATAAGTGAGTATATATATATGTCCATCAAATGAGATCATCGAATATGTCAATCCAAAACAAATTTAACCAACATTCCATCAACAACAACTTTCCAACATATCCTAATAATATACTAAGTTCTTGACATTGACAGACCCCCAATATACTACAAATGGTATATGTATAGGGCATATGTAGGGGTAGCTCGCAACCGCCCCAGCCACCGTCCCACCACCTTTGTAGTATACACGAGTGTGTCCTTGTCTGGTGATCAAAGATGATACAAATAATTCCTAATGCAAATAAATTCCTAAGCAGTTAATTTCCTAAGCAGATAATTTCCCAAACGGGTAGTTCCCTTATTCTTCAATACTGACATCCACCTAATGTACCGTAAATGGTATATGTATAGGGCATATGTAGAAGTCAGTCGCAACTGCTTCAGCCACCAGCCCACCATCTTTTAGATACACCACGTGCATGTCCTTATCGAATCATTAGGGCACAATCAATCATATAATCAACAAATAACATATGTAATTCAGTTATATAGCAGGAGTTCAGATAACAAGTAATGAACACATAAACATGAAATCCTGAATATAATAACTAGTGTATGAAATAGTTTCATACTAAGGTATCCTAAGGTTATAGACTAGGTCAACCATTTCTGGTAACCTAATTCCCTATAACCCAGGCTCTGATACCAATCTGTAACACCCCGACCGATGGCGGAAACGTCGGGATGCCATGAGGGATGTGTAGATTGTTCATAAGCTCGTGGGCATCTAATTATATCATCACATATCAATTAATCAACCAAATTAATTACACAAAAATCATGTTCATCATGAGATAGTTACATCAATTTCACAAAAGATTTAGCTAAACTAACTAAGTCCAAGACCCTAAGTCATGATGTCCAAAAGATGTAGAGCTATCCTGCTCTACCTACTTCTCCTTGTTCCCTGAAACATGTAGAAAATCAAGTGTCAACTACGAAGTAGTTGGTGAGAAATCATAAGTTTTAATGTTTCAAAAATGTTTACAAAATGATTATAAAAGTTTATAGTTTTCCGAGAAAATCCAAACACAAACACAAGCACAACCATCACAAAATCCAAATAATCACAATTAATTAACCGCCTATAATCAATCAATCTCAACCACTCACAAAAAAATCGGTAATCAATATTCACAATAATCATATCAATATAAGTTACCGCGAAGGACCTCAGTCAACTCAATCAACGGGGGAATCATCGCGGAGGACCTCGGTCAACTCAACCAACGACATCCCTAATAATATAAGTGTCAATTCATGCACTGCGGAGGACCGTAGTCAACTCAACCAAGAGTGGAATCACTGAGGAGGACCGAAGTCAACTCACCAAAAGTAACTCAATCATTGCGGAGGACCGAAGTCAACTAAACCAACAATGACTCACGGAGTGTGATAATCCATGTCAATACATAATCAATAATAATTCAATAATATGAATATCATATTGATAAACCAGGTGTCACCCATGTGTTATCAAAATATTATTTTAAATTTGGTATACATGTTCCACCTCCAAGTTTAAAAGCAAAATGATTTAAAAAGGAGGTTATGAGAACTCACCTGAATACCTTAGAATCAGTGTTCTTGTAGTATGCGCGCTCACGTATGTGAATCAAAAGCAACTCAACAATATGTAATTATAGTGTGTTTCATATTCATAAGTATACGCGTTTCATTTCAATCGAGTGTCCTTAGTGTTTACTGTTACTTCTTAAGTATTTCATTGACTTAATTTATTTAATCTAAATTAAGTTGTAACCCTTAAGATTTTATCAATGATCATCACACAAGTGTAACTTTAAGCTCGTTAGTTTCAATTATCCAACGTATGAGAATTTTTATGTAATACACCAAAATTATACAGGTTGTAAAGGCAATAACCTTATACACCTATGTACACTTTTAAATACATTCATGCATGATTAATTAGATCTACCACCATTACCTAAATTATAAAAATTCACTTTAAGTTTAAGGAAGTTATATTGAAGTTATTCTCAAACAAGTTCACATTATAAATAACCTCATAATTTAAAACTCATGTTATTAAGAAAAAGGTGGTAACTTTTAATTTCTCATGCATGCATGGCATAAATAAATCCTTGTCTCTTTATTTATATCTAAATTTTGGGTGTTGATATAGTCCCTCCCTTCACTTGAAGAATCAGATTTAATTGCCCTAGGTTCGCTGGTAAGCGCACAGGTTCGTTGCCCTTGGGCGGTTTAACCATCCTTGGGTTCGTGGCCCTTAAATCCGGTTCACTTGAGGTTCGGCCCCTTATAGGTTTAGTTACATCCTAGGTTCGCTGGTTGTAGCATGGTGGTTCGGCTGCTAGCTGCTTCATGGCTCAGGTTCGCCTGACAAAAGGAGGTTCGCATGGCACAAGTTTTTCTCCCTTGGATCGGCTAGATGGGGAGGTCCGGTCAAGATGGTTCGTTAAAGAGATAGTTTCGGCTGGTACCAGGTTCGTCCCTCCTAGTGGTCTTCGGGTTTGCGCCTCATCAGGTTCGGCCAGCCCCTCACAGGTTCGGCCGACCTGCACCCCTCGTGAACCACCAATTCATCACCATCATCTTCAAGCTCCGACCTATTGTAGGCTCAACCATGGCTTTCCCACTACTCATACTAGTTTGTTTTAGTGTTTTCAAGTGTTTAGATCGGTTAGCACAACACTAAGTGATATAGTTCGTGTTTCACAACAAAACCGAAAATAAAGATTTAGATTTTCCTCAAAAAGTCGATCAAACGTGGGATTTCTTCGTGGGTTCTTGTTCTCCTCGATCGTACGGTCGTTTAGGCAACAAGATCTCGCGAAAATATTTAGAAACGAGTGTGAAAATGTAGAGAGAGAGAGAGATGTGGCGGATTGGAGGTTTTAGAGAGAGAAAGGGTTGTGGGAAATGAAGAAGAAAGAAGAGTTTCTTCTTTCTTAATCCTCGTTTCGTCCCCGCGTGTTCGGTCTCGTTTATATCGCGTAAAATATTTCAAGATGCTCTGTTATTCTCGTAAAACGTATTTAAAGTATAAAACATTTAAAGAATTAGGTTTCGTTTCCATAAAACGATTTTAATTAAGGTCGTGTTATAACGTGATTCCGTTTACTTTCATTAACTTATTTATTTAAATAAAACGATTTATTCATATCCGTCTTAGGTTGAAATTCCTAATAACTGTCTTTAAACTCTTTTTTTTCTTAATTTAATATCGTTAAATATTATTTCGATTATCTCATCGAAACGCGTTACTCACGTACGTATTCGTAAAGATCGTCACCTTTTCAAATCCAACGCTCGTATCGTATTTTTATTCGATTTACGATTTATGGAATATCGTTCCAGGATATTATTCTTAATCATTATATTCACGTGAATCGTCACCCACGCGAATACATTATTAAGTTAATATTTCTGAAATAACATTCGCGTTTAAATTATATTCGTAACCTCACCATCGCGTAATCATTTTTGATAATGCTTCCATAATTTTTTTTATCCTTTTTCTATTATAATTTCCCAATCCGAATCCCACTAAACATTATCACTGACACATCTATGATAGACCGAAATAAGCTTATGTATAGGGCATATGTAGGAGTAGGTCGCAACCTATCCAGCCACTGTCCCACCACCATTTCGATAAACCATGACCATGTGTCCTTTACTATGTTTAGTAACCAAACAATCACTAACTCATATCTCTTGTCATTCAAAACCAAAACCTCGGATTCTCCTCACCAAAGCCTCAACACTGATTTAATCATGATAAACCGAAGATGGTTTATGTATAGGGCATACGTAGAGGTCAGTCGCAACTGCCTCAGCGGCCATCCCACCACCTCTTCGATAGACCATGATTATATCCATGCCTATATTTGGTTATAGAATCATATACCACTACCATTTCAATTCAGCTATCCCATATCATGTGAGTTCGACTGCAATAACTCTTTGATTCTGTTTAGTTGTGTTTCAACTAAACTTCCCATGGTTTATGCTGTAATAATGTGTTCTCAATACGTATACCAATAATAATAATAACATCCAATAATCCATCATAATTATCAATTATCACATCAGGCTTTAACAGTACAATTATTTATGTAATGTAATTACCTGAAATACAGTGATGTTACAGTTGATGATACATATATGATTGAGGCTAACGTGCTTGGACAAGCCATTAGAGTGACTAAAGCTGATATCAGGAGGGTATTACAGTTTGGAGGTGAACCTGCAGGAATGACTCTTATTCTTGACAGGTGCATTAAAGGATGTTTTATGAGGATCAGATACTTCGGTGTTTACAATGAGTACTCAATTATGAAGGGCAAGTTACCGTTGCAGTACAAGTTCCTTGCACATGTTCTTCTTCACTGTTTGAGCATGAGGAAGGGTACTTTTGACGAATTGAGATATCTGATGAGGTCTGCCATGGTAACATTGATTCTGAACAAGCCGTTCAACTTCTCAGCAATGATATTCAGATATTTATCAGACAACATAACCAAGGCTAAAGACAGATTTTATATGTATCCAAGATTTTTTCAAATGCTGATTGATGAAAGGTTTCTTGAACAGAACTTGCCTAGGGTTGCTTTTGATATTCTCAAGCTGAAGCACATGACTGATTCCAAGTCTTGGACAAGTGAAGATCTATCAGAAGAGTAATGATGATATTATGATTAAGGATTTGGTGAGGCATTGTGCTAGAGCCAACTACATTGCTCCTCTGAATGATGCTTGGAGACATGATGATTCCAATTCAGAGAATGAACAGTTAGATGATGATGATGATGATCAACAACCACCACCTCCTCCTTTGGATCAACATGTCAGACAATCTCAAGCTCAATCTTATCAGACACATCAGTAAACACAGGATCCAGTTCAAGAGACTCTAGATGTAACTCCTACTACACTGATTCCTCTTCAAGTGATATATCCAAGTCAACAAGATACTCAAATACAAGAAGAGGCTACTTCTTCTCCACATGTTGATGCTGAAGATGTTGGAGATGAAGCTGATGAAGAATCTAATGAGTCAGAGATGGAGACAGTTCAGGTTGGAAACATGATGGTTAGAAGATTGAAGAAAAGGCCAGCACAACAACTGAATGAAGAAGAAAGGGAAGAGGTGAATGATCCTAACTTTACAGTTGATAAGCCTGAGTCATCAAGGCCAAAGAAGGAGAAGATAATGGCCAAGGTTTCTAAGAAGAAGAAGACTAGAACTCCCAGGATTATTATATCTTCTCCAGTGGTTGTTTCTTCTACACATGATTCTATTCATGTTTCTGTATCTATTTCAGTTGTTGCAACTGTTCAAGAAGATGTTTCTACTTCTACAGTTCATATGCATTCAGATCCTTTCATGCCTAATCCTGATTTTGTAAATGTTGCAACATTCGTGCCTTCATTTATGGATGCTACAACGGTTACTACATCATTTCAAGCAGCTTCTACTTCTAGAGTTGATTCTCTATTTGCCGGATTAGAAGACTAGGATTTAAACTTTTCATTAAACTATGATGATACTGAGTTGAGACGGAGGATCTCTATATTGTCACAAGAGTTTGACAAGTATATGGAGCAAAAGGAGAAAGCTGAAGCTGAACAACCATCTTCTTCGAGTCAAAGTGATATGGATGTGTTGAAAGCAATATGGCTCAATTTCTGAAATGGAGAGAAGAGGATGTACTGGAAAAGTAATTGATGAATGATAGGATTGCTTCATTGGAGATGTTGACTGAGAAGCAGAGTGCTGAAATTGCTGAATTGAAGAAAGAAAATCAAATGTTGAAGCAAAAAGTTAAAGATATTCAAGTCAAAGACTCTCAAACTGAAGCTACTGGTGCTAGTGCTGATCCAGTGTATGTTAACATTGATGATGATGAAGAAGGAGAGAAGGTTGACTATAAAGATTCAGATGTTGATGAACATCCAAGCTTTAATACTTATCATGATGATGATGAAGATGAAGATGATGATGGTGATTTGACAGGTGTTGGAAGTTCAAGTGTTTTGAATTCCATAACCTGTGCTATAGTGATTTACAAGCCTTCTGGGATTTCTTTTGGTGTTAATCCTATTTCATCTGTTCCTTCTGATAAGGCTAATGATATTGAAGATGTAGATATTGAAGATTTGACAGATTTGGAATATCCAAAGCAAGTGTTTGATAGTTCATTGCCTACTTTTGTAGAGTTATTCAGACAAAATGCTGATGTGCAGTTACAAATAATGTTTGGTGATGAGAATGAAGATAGAGAATTGGAGGAAGGAGAGATTGATGGTGGTTATGCAAAGAAAGAGTTAGCTGAGCTGTTGAGAATAAAAGTAAATGATTTGTAGAATGCAAATGACTCTGGAAAGATGGTGATTGGAGAATCAGATCAGTCAATTGATTTTGAACAAGATGATCATGTTGATGAGAATTTGTATAACTTGCAAACTTTGAAGAAGATCTTTGATATTGAAGTCCAGAAAAGAGCTTCAATGACAACAGTTGATCCTATGAAAGAAAAGACTTATATGGATATGTGGAGAGAAAGTCTAGATGAACACAAGTACATCATTGATCACTTAATGATTTTTAAGCAAATGGTTGAAGTATTTAAAGAAAAAGTTCAAGAAGACCAAGCTAGACAATTTTCAAGATTCAAGATTGGATCTAAATCAAAGATGAGAGGAAGAATTGTAAGCTACGGTTACTTTCACAACATTCCTGGAAGCTTGAAGAACAGAGGATGTTATGTTGTCAAGAGGACTGATGGTTGTCAATATTTTGGAAAGGCATTTGACATTATGTCATTACCTTCTTTTGAATGTATGTAGTTATCAAGGTTGAGGATGATAAAGCCTATTCAGACAGAGCACAATGAAAGATTTGAGAAGATGTTAACGAAGGAAGCTAAGACTGGCTGGAATTGGTTGAAGAAGAATTCTTATGTGTATCCAAAGCCTAAAGTTTATTCAAGACCAAGGTTGAGAAGAATAGAACAAAATTGGAATCCTTATTTCAAATTTTTGTTCTATGATGAAAGAACTTCTGAAGCTGTAATTCTTTTGAGAGAAAATGAGAAGTGGAGGGTGATCAGACTGTTGGATCCTGTTCTGTTGGTGAACTGTTCAAAGGAAGATATTTACTTACTTAATGAAGCTGAAATCTTTGCAAGTGAAGGGTTTCATGATGTTGGTATTAGCTACAAAGACATGGATGTTCAATTTAAAACGATAGCTCGAATGTGTTATACTTTGGGAACACACTCAGGATGCAAATGGGAGGATGTCAATTATTTGTATGTTGAGCTGATGAAATTGCAAAAGGAGATAGATGATAGAGAGACAAAGTTGGAAGCTGAACGACTGTCAAAGATTCCAAACTCAGTTGTAATTCGTGCTGCAGATAATGTTTGTGAAGAAACAAGTGGATCTCAAAGTGCAGATTGAAGACTAAGATTTTGAAGATTTTGAAGCAACTATTAAGGGGGAATTTGTTAAGACATTTTTGTAATAGTTTACGTTTCAAAATCGTATAAGTTAATATAGGTTTTGCAAAGGTTCGTCTCGCCCATGAACCTAGGTAGGTTCGGCGAACCTAAGTCTTGTGTTGTACAGGTTCGTCCAACGAACCTCAAGGTTCGGTTGGCGAACCAAATGGTTTGGCTAGGTTCGTCTGTTTGTTTTGTATATATGGGAGGTTTGTCTAGCATGTTTGGTAGTTCTGGAGTTTGTATATGTGAGACAGATATGTTTTCTCTGTTTGAGAGTTTTGAACTGTGTTTTCAAATTTCATTGTAATCAGATTTCTTTGATCAATGAAATGGTATGAATATAAATGATTGTGTATAGATCAATTCTAGATTCCGCATAGATTTGATTGTTAATAGGATTCTGTTGATCGATTTAGAGCTAATCTACAACTCTTTTGGATTTCCACTTGTTCTCTATCTCCTGTTCCTTCATCTTTTGAATGAAATCGTTGATATCCATAGAAGCAAGCATCTCACTTTGCTTCAGCACCATCAAGAAAGATTCCTACATGGGAGGCAATGCATCAGCGGGACATTGAATCTTCTCTTGAGTAGTTGTCTTAACATGATGGTTGAAAAGCTCACTGAGAAGATAATAGAATCTGGCAATAAGCTCATCCAAAGACTCATTTCCCACATACATAAATTTGTTGAGCTATTTTCTAAAGGATTTAGACTTAATGTTCTTCAGTGCATCATTCCCTTCATATCTCTGCTGCAATGCATCCCATAAAAATTTGGAAGAAGTAAACTGTCTAAACTAATGGAATATGTTAGCGGCAATAGACTGAGACCGTATTGCATAGGCTTTCTTCTCAAAATCATATAACTTTCATTCAGCTTCAGTCATCCGAGTGACAAGCATGGGAGTTCCATCGTCTTTGAGTGGTCTCAAATACCCACCTTGAATCATCATTCATAAGTCGGTGTCCTCCCCATTGATGTGGATCTCAAATCTGTACTTCCAGTGTTGATAATTATCCAAGGAAAGCAACTTTGGAGCTTTGTTGGAGTTCCATGTCTCCGTCTCTGTACGTATTAGATTATGAATCCTGTGGTTCTGGTTCCCATCAATGGAAGTTCATCCATATCAGCAAAGGAAATCTGATTTGACATTTAGAAAAATTTCAGCCCGTGGAAACGAATGACACTGGGTGATACGAATGACGGGTACAAATGAATAAGTATCACATGAATTAAGAGACGAATAGTAAGGTCAAGCGAATGGATAACTGACACAAGTGCAGTCAAGTGAATGGATCGGTCAGACGAAGGAGATTGAGACAAATGGATGAGGCAAACGAATGATATTTGATATGTAAAGAAGTCAGACGAATGTCTGAAGTGATTACACGAATGAGAGATCCATTTGTGCAAGGCTTATACGAATCAGTATCTATTCGAGTGAAGTCGAACAAATGAACAACTATTCGCCTAAGTGGTTTTTTCGTGTGCGTAGCTATTCGCCCAAAAACCCCCATTCGTGAGATTTGGGTTTTTAGCCACACAAAAATCCTTCAAACATGATGTTTAGACCAAATTTCACCACGAAAATTAGTAGACAGCTTCACAATAACCTTCCCAAGTTTCGTGAATCAACAAATCAGTAAAAAACCACAGAAACTCAAGTTTTGCAATAGAAAAGTCAACTTTTGATGAAGAGAAAACATAGTTCTTGCAGATATTCAACAAACCAGGCTGGAAATCATTATATATGATTGAAAACAAGCAGAATCAAGAGCCAAAGCTCTGATACCACTTTGTAGGATCTCGGAAACGACACGGTTCCCTTCGGATTCTTCTCAGCATGCCCTTGAATAGTGTGGAATCCTATTCGGGGGTTTTTTAATCAAAATCTAGAAGCCCCGTGGTCATCTGATGATTGGGAATCAACGTTTTGATAGAATTCGAACACCACGGGTCTGAGAACGAACTTGGAATGCAAGGGGCAACTTTGAATCCTAGGGTATTTGACAGGGAATGTTCAAGACTCATAAAACATTCTGTTTTTCAGGTATTTAGAGGCATCAACCATCCATACGAATGAGTCACACGAACCACTTACTCACACGAATGACGATCCACGAATGAGTCAGTCACACGAATGAATCATATTATTGACTTATTCGCATGAATGAATCAGCATCCTGGTTCATTCGCTTGACTAAACATTTGTTAAGTGTTCATTCGTGCGAATGAACTCAACTTTAGGTTCATTCGTACGAATGGTCATGTTTGATATTCAAAGTCAAAGTCAAGCATGTTAAACACAAATAAACAATGCGAAATACTTGATTTCATTACATATATCAACTTTATACAATCATGATAGGCTATTACATTGAACTAGGGACATTGTTTGCATCTACATAGATTAACCAAGAATGCCATTTTTGAAATCGTGGGTTTTTTGTCGTGTTTTTACGGTCAAAAATGATGGTAAAATGTTTTAGAGTGTTTTGGTGCAAAGGATCGGTGCTAATACTCACTGTGGAGATTGTATTTGACCGAAATTGGTTGGAAATGGTTGAGATCTTGAAATGGAGGTTATGGGGTTCAAATACACACGATTTGGATGTTGGAATGGTCCAATTTCGTGTGGAAATGCCAAAAAATCGAGAGGGAGAAAGAGGTTTCAGTTGAGAGAGTTTGGTGAAAGATGGGTTTGAAAAACGTAAATGTTTCTTTTATACCTGTGTTTTCGCACGAATGAGTCATTCGTACCAATGACTCCCATTCGGGCGAATGACTCTATGGTTGCAAAGCTTCACCGAATAAACCTATTTGTGCGAATGAGTGTCCATTTGCATGAATGGTTGTGAGTGTTAAAATTTTGATTGTTTATTAATTTGTTTTGGTAAAAATTTTATTAAAACTTTTTATTAATTTACATCAGCGTTGTAAGACTCACGTTTGCATTTGTACGAGTTATCACTCATACAAAGCAGTGTTTGCCTAGACTGCTGACATTGTTTTTGTACTGTAAAGATATCATTTAATGTATTAAAATCTAACAACATATCTGTATGGATCGTCACCCATGCGGATATCTCGTCCGATCGATACTCCAAATGTTACCTATTCAGATTTTGTTCATCGTCTTCCCTCACAAGGTATTTGTCTTTTCTTTTGATTCATATTTGTGTGATTCAATGGATTTCCTAGCTGTTTTAGGAATAATCCGTGAATTTTGATTGTTATTTATTATTGTTATCGTCACTCTCGTAATACAGTTTTATACGCTGTTGTCGTGCACACCCTTGGATTTCAGACTATTGGTGGCTCAGATACCGGTTGTCTCATTACCAGATGGCAATGATGATTTTGTGATTTATTGTGATGCATCCAATCAAGGTCTCGTTGCGTACTCATGCAACGGGGAAAGGTTGTAAGTTATGCATCAAGACAATTGAAAACCCTCGAAAAGAAGTACACTACGCACGACTTGGAACTTGCCGCACTCGTGTTTGTTTTAAAAATTTGGAGACATTATCTTTACGTCACTAAGTGTATAGTCTTTACAGTTTATAAGAGCCTACAAGAATGAGTGATTATTGTGAATATCACAAGAATGAGTTATTCTAATTACACGAACATAGTTAACAATTCAGATTTAAAAAGAAAAATCATACAAGGAATCATAGCTCAAACATATATTCAAATCTTAATTGTAGGATTCAAGTAAAGTTCCGTTCCTATGCCTGCTTACCAAAGAACTAAGCAAAGTGCTTAGTCATGTGAGTTCTCATAACCCTCTTTTTACTCTTTTCATTTCTAAACTCGGGGGTGAAACATGTCATTGATGTATGTTCACTAGGCTTGTATTGATCTAAACCAATGTTGGTTGAGTTAACTTCCGTCCTCCGCGGTGATTCATATCACTGTTGATTGAGCTGAATTCACTTCTCCGCAGTGATTAAGATAAACTCTGTTACTCCTATGCTCATATAACCACTGTTGATTGAGTTGACTTCGGTCCTCTACGGTGATTCTTTAAACTGTTGATTGAGTTGACTCTGGTCCTCCGCAGTACATATAAGATAAACTCATTATTGTTGATGTGGTTGTTATGGTTGTATTTGTTTATTTGATGGTACTTAATTGGATAATTTGTGGATATGCTTGCTAGTGTATTTACGGGATATGATCTTTTTGTGTGTGTTAAAACTTATGATTACTCGCCAACTACTTTTGTAGTCGACACTTGGTTTTTACATGTTTCAAGGAATGAGGAGAAGTAGGGAGGATAGCTCCTCTCTTTTGGACATCATCACATAGGATCTTGGACTTAGCTAATTTAACTGGATCAACTGAAGATTAGGATTTAGTTAACTTAGCTACATCTGTTGTGTACTTGTTGTAACTGATTCATGAACAACATTATTTTTATGCACGTACTTTAAATGATTTAAATGATATGTGATGATACATTTTAGTTACCCATGAGCTGTTGAAAAATCTGCAAATTTCTCATGGCATACCGATGATTCCGCCGTCGGTCGTGGTGTTACAAGTTAAATGTCTTAGAGTTTTTGTATTGTAGACTAAGTATGCGAATATGTGAAATGTGACATTATAGGACTTTAGATTTAAATGATAAATGAATATCACTAATCATAAGTATAATGTCTTAGAAATTTCAAATTATATTATGAGTATATGAATATATGAAAATGAAAGTTCTACACATGTAGTAAAGTATATGTTTTGTGTCAGTTTAGTTATCAATGAGGAGCAGGATAGAAAATACACTAGTATGTGACAATATAACCTAAGATAAAAAGGATAAATGATCGTCACTATTCATAGGGATAATATCTTAGAATTTTGATAAAATATGTATAAAGTATATGATATTATAATACCTTAGATATAGTAATAAATCGCCATTACTAATCTTAGGTATAATATCTTATAATTATGATAAGATATGTATAACGTGTGTGACATTCATATTATCTTAGATATAATAATGAGGAATCATTATTAATCATATAATAATGTCATTGACACTTTTATACCTTAGATGAAATAAGGAATCACCCTTACTAATCATAGGTGTAAGGTGTCTATGCCTTAAGGAATGGTATCCAAAGTTGAGTACCTTTGATATATTAAAACTTTGTAGCTTGCGAGACGTTTGGTATGACATGCTTTGGCCTATAAGCGAAAATATCTTCATCGATAGTCCTGAGGAAAGTTAAATGGCTTTCCTAGATTGGATTCTCAACTAACGGTAATTCACCTTTCAGTTAATACATGTCCATCTTACAAACTTAGTTATAACAAGAATAAGATAACAAATGTTTACATATTTATAGGGGGTGTCATAAATAACGAAAGGATCGTGAATCCCTAAAGTCTACGAAGAGTCCAAGAACTTGCGAGAATGTAGAAATGTTCACAATAGGAGTTTTAAATAAAAGTTTTAAATTTAGAGTTTACTTAGGTTTATATATAAAGTCTCAATGTTCACTAGTGGTCCAATAATAGAATTCCTAATGAAGGTTCACTAGCAAAAGTTTATAGATGGGAGTTCACTAAACAAAGTTCATAATGTAAGTTCACTAAGAAAAGGATCATAATGAAGATTCACTAAAGCTAAGGTTCACTAATGCATACTGTACATATAGGTGAAGCAAAAAATAACAAATGAATCATGTAACGCATAATCTTGTAATAGTCCTAAATTCTATTATATGATGGCTCATATAAGGGTGGCTTAGTTATAGTCTAGGTCACCATTTCTAATAACCTAATTCCCTATAACCATGGCTCTGATACCAATATGTCACACCCCGCCCGACCGTAGAATACGTCGGGACGCGATTGCAAATGCTCAAAAGCTCATGGTGCTATGTTAAGGTTTCAATATTTAAAACATCCGTATTAAATTATTCGAACAAAACATTCAGTAACATACAATAGTTCAAAACAAATTACAAATGAAATAGTAAGAATGTTTTAATTAACTATGTCTTCTAAACCTAATCTATGTCTTCGTCATGTCTTCATTTTAACATGTTACATATGTAAAATAAAAGGGTCAACTATTTGCATATTTGGTGAGTAATTCAAAGCAGTTTAATATAATATGTATAAGTGATGCAAAACTATTAAACTGTGTAGAGCTAGATCTAAAGCATATGTAAGTTTCAAGTATCATGTTAAGCACAAAGCAAGAATCCAAACAAGTGATCTTACAAAGATTAAATCAAGTCTAGCTAGGTCATTGACTTAAACAATGTAAATCATAATGTTTATGTTTGTGTACATTTCACCTTTCTGACACAAGACACGGGTCATTGTGAACCACATACTTAGGCTACCATTTACTAGTATATGTTTGATGTATGAAAATTTTTCTAACCTAATTCCAATATATCAATTAACACATAAGTTCACATAGCATCTAAATCATGTCTCCTAAGCTTAAAAGTTTGCATCATGTATATGTTTTTTACTCTATGAATATGTTTTTATATAAGAAATATGTAATATCACAAAAAGTTACAAAATGTAAAAAGGGAGTAAGAATTAACTCACATTAATGGTGCTCAAGAAAATTAGTATAATGAAGAAGAATAAAGATCATCATTTGTATCAAACTGGATGCCCTGAGGTTTGAACATGTGTGGCCAAACAAAAACTCAAAGGAACAAGTATACGACCCGAATGCAAACGTCGTTTAACCTAGTCAAACGAATGCAAAAAGAAAGGGTAAACATTATGCTAGGCATAGCTAAATGAATGGACATCATAGGCAGGACTAGTTGGGCGTAACGAGTCTCTATAATACTACAGAAATTCTAAAGGCGGCCTAAACAAGGCTGCCTAAACGAGACTAATGCCCCTTAACTAGGAACCTAAGCTCAACTACTTAGACTAGGAAAAGAAATAAATTAAATGAAAAATGAAAAGAAGATAAAGAAAGAGAGAATTACCTAAAAGAAGCTTTACAGACGAGATGATCTCGAAGGGAAGCACTTCCTCGTCAAGAGCATAAAAAAACTATTATGTTCAACATCCCAAAGGGTGTTGCACTTGTCGAACCACAAAAATTTGATTTGCTCCACTTGTTTATAATCAACTAGGAGTTGCAAGCAATAAGGTACTAAGCAAGGATATTTATAGGTGTTTAAAGAGACAAAATATTGGTTTGTGGGCGATGTGGAATGGTTTTAAGGGAGCTGGTCACGTCATGTAAATCATCAACTAATATCAAAATTGTTTTCGCGATTCCCGTTTCGTTATAACTCCGTTTCGCGCATGGTCTTCGCATACGTTCATTGTTTTCAGATTAGTATCATATGGAAGAGAGTAACACAAAATTCATGGTGTCAAGGATATTGGTGTGAGTCAAGTGTTACGTTCACAATCTTTTGTTTGTGATTCTTGCTTCGTTTGGGCTCGGTTTTATGCACCGTTTGGAACTTGTTGCTCCTTGGTATACTAGTATATCTAGAAGATTTGGGTGGTCCAAAATGTTATCCGAGGATGAGGAAATTTTGGCTGAATAATCACCCGAAAGTTATCTTATGTCAAAACTAAGAATTCAACATGTAGAGCTTCTTACTTGATATCCTTTACATCTAAGCCTTACAAAACACAATGTTCTATATTAGGATATGTATATAATGTAAGTTTGATGACAAGATGGCAAGGATATGAGTTTTAGGTGTGTTCACATGGAAGTGTTCAAGAAGGGATAACTATTCTACATTACTACAACATGCAAAACTTTAACATACGAACTTAAGTCTTGTACTTAGAAAATTTTAGGGTTTCAAATGTTGAACCTAAGGTTGATACATGTTATTGACATCAAACCTCTAAACCAAAGAATAACATGATATGCTAAGCTTAACCTAATCGGTTAAGTGTTGGCATGTCCCATCGCAAGTGAATTAGGATCAAATGATAACGAGAGATTACAAGTGTTAGCCAACTTTAGTGCTAACACATACACACACTGTAACATTTGTGCATGTAGTCATGGTAGTCATAAACAGTGCTAATACAATGTGTATTTGATTCAGTATGTCCAATGTGATTCAAGTGTTAATGATTGTGTTTGTGTGTTATAGGGTATTATTTAACTAGGAACAAGTATGTATTATTTATTTACTGTCGATTACGCTAGGCAAGAACAGTATCGTATTATATCGAAACAGTGGTGGGCTGGCGTAGATAAGGCAGTTAGCTGGACTCTGGGTATGCCCTATACATATACTGCGTTCGGTGTAATGGGATAGTGTTAGTGCGTAGCGTTATGACGAACAATATGACAAACAAATAAATCAAACAAGAATCGTAATACGTAAGAGAGACTGAGTATAGTTATGGGTGACGATCCATGAAGATACGAATGTTGAACTTATAATTACGAGTAAACGATAAGAAATAAATAATACGACTGAAAAACGTACGCAATTTCGTGTATACACGTAATTGTAGTCGTTAACGGTCTGACAACGAACGAAATGTAAAAATAAGTAAAATATTTTATTTTACATGTTACAATTTTGAAACTCATCAATAATGATGAAAATAACAACTCGGTTATTTAAACCACGTAAATTACGCGTTACGTGCCGGAAACACAACGAAACCGCGAACCAACCGAAGCAAACCCGGATACCCTCGGGGTATAAAAGTAACAAATGAGGGCTTTTCCTCATTTATTCTCATATCTCTCTCACTCTAAAAACCTCTCCACGTTCGTTTCTCTCTCTAGAAGAGAAAACCCATTTTCAATCTTCCAAGCCTCGTATCTCCTTCGTTTCTTGACGGATTTGGGTGATTCTTGAACCTACGCGAAGCTCTCGACGTCCTCTACAAGAAGATACCACGGATCTGAAGTGTTATTCACAGAATCTCGAGGTATTTGAGTTTGAAATTTCTGGAAAATAGGGTTTCCTTCTAGTTTTTGTTCAACCACGAGACCTAGCCGGACCTCAACGCACATTCATGTCGCCTACAACCTTGAGAACAACCTTTGGTGTAGCTCTAGTAAACTAACAGTCAACAAAACACATCAAGCATGATGAGGATGATGATGGAAACTCGGATTCGTGAGTTGCGAACCTGTTGAGTTCGTGTCGCCATGGCCGAACCTACTACAGGGAACGAACCCTTGTGCTGTCCTCATCCTGAACCAGTTGACGAACCCTAGAAACCATGGTAGCGAACCTTCGGTGACCGAACCATCTAGCAACGAACCTCCTTCCGGCGAACCCTTCGGCGACGAACCTTGTTAGATTTGCGGCGAACCTTCGAGGACCGCCGAACCTTTGCATTGTGATGAACCCTTCCATGCAAACGAACCTTGGCCGGTCAGCACTAGCAGCGAACCCTTATGCCATGTAGCCGAACCTGTGCCCATCAACACATCAGCCGAACCAGCAGACGAAGTTTTCTTCTGCCGAACCCTTTGAGGGCTCCCGAACCATCACCTTCGCGAACCTGCTTGCTCCGGACGAACCCCACTCATCCATGGCCGAACCTTTCTTCCTTCAACAGACTATACGGTTGAACCTTTGTCACTATAAATAGGTTCGCTGGCTTGTAGGTAGCCACCATCTTCGACCGATATAACTTAGGCCCAACAACATTTATTCAGGCCCAATGTCCTTGGTTGAAACCAGTTCATACATTCGGCCCAAGTGGCCTGTCCAGGCCCACAGCATCGGCCCAGTTGCTAATTGGATGAGATTCACCTTCGGGGCCCAATCATTCGACCCATGGGATTATATCTCGGCTCAATCTCGGCCTTTTTAATCCATTAATTATGAAATGATCTTGTTTGTTTAAGTTTAATTCAACCTAATTATGAGATCAAGTCATAATCGCAAGGGCTTAAAACATTTGAACATCTCTTTAAACTTCATGTTAAACATGGGATATCACATTCTTAAACACATCCTACTTTTATGCGTACAAATGGTGCATAAAAGAACATGACACAATATTTTCTTAAGTCAACCGCTTAACATAAGTCAATCATCAAATCAAAGTCCATACAATCAATTCATCCATCAAAGAATACAATATCATAAATCTTATATTATATATATGATTACAATGATATAGGAACCAGATAGAAGTCTTGTTGTTTGCTACTTGCTATTTGTCTGGTTCAGAGTCAACTGCTGTCAGGTGAGAACTTTAGCCCCTCTTTTACTATTTTTATAATTGTTTTGGGGTGGAACACGTGATCAAATACTCTTATTACAATCATATTTCATTATACATGATTTATGTTACTTTACAAGCATTACAGGTTCATTGTATAAATTCAACGGATTCATCAACTCTTTTCAAGGATTTTATCAACTGTTAAACTTTTCCCTACTAAAAAGGTTTTATAAAGGTTCTTTAAACTGTTTTATATCAGCTTTGCACAAATGGTTTTATAAATGCTAAAAACTTTTAAATAATGAGATTTATAAACTCTTTTACTATAAACTTGTGCTTTCGATAAAAATAATATGTTATAAACCTTGTTATTACACAAGGACACTATCTTTAGTATTCAATCAAGGGTTTCAATACAAGGTTTCAACCAACGGTCTTCATAGTGATATTAAATCAAAGGATTTCAAATCATGTTAATCAAGCAAGGTTTTCAAATCATGGTAAATCAAATAAGGCATTCAATCAAAGGTTTCAAATCAAAGTATTCAAAAGCATGGTGTTCATCGTTTTGAACAAACTTATACACACATTAAGTTACGCATCTCATAGCGTTAGTACTGGGTGATCACAACAAGGGAAAGCGGACACATTTGGTTACGCCAAAGCTGGAATTAGCTTTTAAATTTGTTTTAAAAGCTAATTGCAGAATTGGTTGCATTACGGTAATATGAAATTGCTGCTAATTTAGTTTACCAGCACAAGTCATATTGACCGGGTTACGTCAACACGTAGTTGTCTTCTGAGTAAACTCGTTAGTACAGCTCGTGTTGATGCGTTTGATGACTAATTTTCTGACTCCAAACGTAGTTTGGGATGTGATTATATGTTGGTTTCTAGCAAACAGTCTGATGACTTTTTGGACACATTTTACATACTTGATGTTAGTTTGGGTTGCAACCATCCATGCATTTTCAATTACAGTTTTATACATATGCCTTACATTGCAGATTCATATTTACAAATGTTAAACCCATTGTTCTCACCAACTACTTTTGTAGTTGACAGTTACTTTTCACGTGTTTCAGGTAATCATGTTTAGTATACCTTCAAGGACAACTAAGGAGACCGTTGTAAGATAGAACAAGATGAAGAAACAAGCTAGGATGGATTTAGAAACACACTTAATCCTAATTGTTTAATTGTCTTGTTTAAGTCTTATTTTGTAAACACTATTTTTGGGTCTGTAGTTGTCATTCTTTTGGTTGATAGATAGAATGTCTGTAACTAAACAATGGTCTAAACTTATGAAATTTAGTAATGCATTGTGGTTGTTCTTATTCAATACTGGTGCATGATTCAACCATCGATCGTCACCGCGCCGTGGATTCCGCACGCGGCGCAGGGGGTGTGACACACACATACCTATAACTTATACTTATGAGTCACAAACAATATGGAATCAATACATGATCGTGAAAACAATCTCAAGAACAACAACAGTGAGCGCATGCATTTTCTGCTATTACTTAGTCAAACACATCAACTACCATGTGAGTTCATACGCCCCTTTTCTAATCTTTTTTATTTTAAATGGCGGGGCTGAGAAACATCCTAAATATTTTATTTACTTAAATGTTTGAGTACAATAATTCATGCATTCTATGATTTAGATAATATTGAAATATCTTTATTATCATACGTATTCAAGATCAACGTGCATGCTTGTTTGTGCATCAACAACTATGACATTCAAGGATGTTTCATGATAATATAACTTCATGAATTCCTCCGAACATCTAAATAGTTTGTGTGAAATAAGATTTGATCTTATAACATTTCGTTATTTACAATGAGATAACAACGTGATAACATGAGACAATTACAAGTGATAACAAGAATGATAATCATGATAACATAATTTCATGATGATAATATCATTCACTACATTTACTAACATAGTGTAATAAGACAAGATCTTATAACACTTTGTTAAAGGCTATGAGAACACATAACACTGAGAACAAACAACATTGAGATGATGACAATGGGTGAACATAACAACAATTGATTACTGTTAAACTGTTTGTATATATCACAACAATCATGTGTTCATGAGATCATGTCCATTCGTAAGCCCCTACAAGAGAATCGTTTACTAGTTAATTTAGTGTGACTAAACAGACGATAACGTAGTGGTACCATAGGTTTGTGTCACATCCAGTACCTGATCGTCCGACAAGTCCGTACGGTACGTGTACTTTTACCATTTACTGTGTGTAAATACAATGTATAAACAATGTGTAACAACAGAACTCAGAAAACAAACAACAGTGTGTTTAAGTGAAAACTTAAATATAGTAAGTACAACAACTCATGATAAACAACAGTTGTACGTGTTTAAGGAATAACTTAAATACATTAAGTACAACAAATCAAGGGAAACAACAGTGTTCAAACAAATGAAAAGAACATATAGGTTGCGATCTAATATCCATAGATGACAAGAATCAGATGGCAGACAACTCAGTATGAAAACAAAGTGAATTCAGTGGGAACAATGTGGAAACAGGCAAGTATAGTTGAGTCCGTCTGTGAGGAATCACAATTCAAAACATAAGTTCAGTATCATTTAGGAATAACAAACTGACAGTGTGTTTGCATGAGTGATGATTCACACAAACATATCTGTGAGTTTAAAGTTCTGAAATGTTGAATGAAAAGTAGAAAAAAAGAATCAGAAAGTGAAACCATCGTCGTGTTCGTTCGGGTGATGATTCGAACGAATACGCGCGAAGGTGACGCTATGTGACGAAACCTTTAAAATAAACGTTTACGACGAAATAAATCAAAATAAAATAATTAAAAGATTTACTAGGAATAATCACCTTAAAAACCTAAAAATAAAACTATTTATATAAAATCCGTAAAACACGCGATTACGTTCCGGAAACGCAACGAAGACGAAAACCGAGCAAACGAAACGAACCCGAACACACCTGGGGTATAAATACCTAAATGAGTCAACAACCTCGTTTATTACACCTCCTCTCTCTTTCTACATTCAAAATTCTGGAACTTTCTCTCTCTAGAAAACCCAAACTTCAAACCACTAGATCTCACTCGATTCTTGATGAAATCTTGTGTACTTGGTGTCTACACGTAGCTATAATCATCCTCTACCTAAAAGTACAACCAATCTGAAGCAAAATCCAACCAAAACCGAGGTAAATAAGCTTGAAAGTGGCGATTTTTAGGGTTTTCACCCTCTTGATCGACCACTAACCCTTAACCGGTTCTAAGCCCTCCTTTTCCACTATACACCTTCGAGAGTGGTTCACCAGCACTCAACCACCGAGAACCACCATTAACCTTAACAAAATCTCGACATGAACACCCTATTGTTGCCCGGCTAACAGCCCAACGAATGAACAGCTTCGGCCGAATGGAAAGGGGGACCGTATGAGCATGGGGCAACCACCCGACCGACTGCACTTGGGTGACCGAATGGAGTTGAGGCCGTATGGGTGGCGACAGAAGAACCTTAGGCCGAAGTAGTGTCGACAAAAGTGACCAATTCACCCACCAACTCATTTGGCTAACAACAGGCTCATTCGATCCATCTCTATTCGGCAAACCCAACTCATTCGCCCGTTGACACCTTAGTCGGCCAATACCTCATTCACATGGGCCATGTTTTATTTGGGATCATTCACTCGGCCCAAGCTTACTCATTCGGCCCATGAGTATTCATTCAGCCCATGATTATCAGATCGGCCCACATGACTAAGTTGTGAACAAAATTAAACCAACACTTAAGAATAATATGCATGGGGTTATTAATCTCATACTACAAAGGTGGTGGGACTTTGGATACACAAATCACGTAAAAACTAAAACTTATCTTTCAAAAATGTTAACAATTGATTTCAAGAATGACAAGGTGAATTAAAAAAATATCATTCGAGTTCTTTTAAAAGATGTTAAGGGTTTCTAAATCTTAACTAGAAAACCTAAATTAAACATAGAAACTAACCGAACCCAGTTGTTTACAACTCATCATGGGACTATGTTAAATTAAACATAACACAAGTAAAACGGTGTACTAAGCTTAACCTAATAGGGTTAAGTGTTAATAAAATCCATCGCAAGCGAACCAAGGCCGAATTATAACCGAGACTTACGAGTGTTAGCCAACTTTAGGGCTAACACATACACGCACACAATTCTCTATAACTTATACTTATAAGTTACAAAAATAAAGAAATCTATACAGGATTGTGAAAACTACATCAAGAACAACAAAGAGCACGTGCATTTCTTGTTAGAACTTAGTCAAACACATCAACAACAAGGTGAGTTCATATGCCCTTTTTCTAATCTTAACTAATTTCAAATCTCGGGGCTGAGAAACATGCTAAATCTTTTATATGCTTAAAAGTTTTAGTACAACATATCAATTATACTATGATTTAGATAATATTGCTTGACTTATTATCGCTTATCATTGTATGCATGCTTGTCTGATCATAACATAATTGGGACAACAAGGATGAAACATGATAATGTAGCTTCATGAATCATCAACACAACAGAATAATGCTAGTTGTAAGATTATATCTTATAACACTTTATTATTCTTACATGAATGAACAACGAGATAATAACAGGTTAACATGCTGACAATATCAACAACAAACAAGAATGATATGAAGATAACATATCTTCATAATAGCATTCACCACCGTAGTTAGATAAGTGTATTAAGACTAGTTTTTATAACACTATGCTTACAACTCGGCGAAGACTACGGGATAACATGAAACAAACATCAATGAGAACAGGAGTGATGATCATGTCCACATGACTTCATGACATCATCCACCACCTGAGCCAACTAAGTGTAGTAAGACTAGCTCTTACAACACTGTAGTGGCAACAGGGTGACACTATGGAACAACAAGAATGATAATCTTGATAACGTAACTTCATGATAACAATATCATTCACACAACTATTAACAACGTATAATAAGACAATCTCTTATAAAACTTTGTTAGAGACAACAGATGCATACAATCATGAGAACAAACAACACTGAGAACAAACAACATTGGTGAACACAACAACAATTGATTACAATTGAACTGTCTATATTATATCACATCAATCATGTGCCCTGTATTCAAGTTTAACATTGTAAGTCCCTCACAAAGAATCGCTTACCAGTTAGTTTGACGTGACTAAACTGACGATAGCATAGTGGTACCATAGGTTTGACAAACCTCCAACGGGTAGGGCCGGTATGTTGATCGTATTATAATTTGGCCGGTAACGTATGACCGGTGACATGGCGACAACAGTCAGGGTCTGGTAAGCGAGACATGGTGATATTAATCTGCAGTGATAATTGTAATTAATCCTTCGATTATATTGACTAGTAGACTGAGGAATTGATTTTTCTCTCATGTCACATTACTGGAAGTAGTTTCGTTGAAGTCTACGGAAACATCAAAGTGGTAGAGGTAAATCGGATGCATTGTGATCTGATTGCGTGAGGATTTCAATGGATTCCTTTTAGGCTCTATGCACTTCAAGCAGAGAACATATATCAATTGGTTAACTAACACTTCTATTACTAGTAGTGACTAATAGTTAACCCCACAAGCGAGAGAATAATAACAAGGATAAGATTAAATTAATCTAGTTTCCTTAAAACATTGAGGGTTTATCAATACTTCGATTTGATAACTAAAACCCTCTTATCATATTATTATACATATAACACACAGGGTGATGAACATGACCATATGGGTGGATATCAAACAGGATGAACACATGTGAGATGAAAATGGGTATCAGTAGTCGTATTGCAAGTGGTGTGGAGTTCTATTAGGTATGTGGTGGGATGTCGGCAGGGGCTTGTTCCCCTACGTATGCCCTATATATAAACATATCTAATAGCATGAGACAATACTTGTAAATATAACTATGGAGAGGCCATGGCGTGAGACGGTTGTATCAAACATTAACAAGAATCATGTATGACATTGTGACTGTGAATGTGAACAAATCAATGTTTTCAGGTACAAAACTTATGAACTCACCAACCTAGGGTTGACTTTGTTTAAATGCATGTTTTCTCAGGTGATGAACAAGTTTAGTCACCAGACATCAGGGATTTAGCTAGTGGACTTTTAGAAGACCTAGCTACATTTTGTGTCGAGCATACTTTTGAATGACAAAACATTGAATCATCTTTTGTATATCTTGTACAGTTACAAGAAAGAAACTCATTGATTCTTTTGGATAGATTTACTAAGTCAAATTATGAATGTCACATTGTAATTTAACTTTGTAATTATATATCATTGTCATGATTAGCATTTCTCATTTATATATCATGTGCTATGCAAACAATCTAATCATTTTGATTATCAAACGATATCGCGTCCCGAGAATCTTCCGCCCGATGGGAAAGTCGATCCAGCCCGTCGGCTCGGGGTATGGCAGATTGGTATCAGATCCATGGTTATAGAGAAATATAGGTCATAATACTTAAACGGCTAACCTAGACTATAACCTAGGGACCCTCATGTAGAGAACATAAGATTCAGGATTCTAGTTGCATATGTCTTCTGCATTCAATCACTGCCCTAACCGATTTATTTCGGTTTTGATCAGAATGCTGCCCAGAAGACAACCTCCCTTGTTACCACCACCATCGCAGTCACCTCATTCCTCAACACCTACAGCATCTACATCTCCTCATTTACCACCTCCTCTTTCGCCACCACCCAACCGTGAGTTGGATCTGGCTACCATCGCATTGCCTACACTACTGACCAGCCAACTGCGGGAAATAATTCCTGATATGATGAACAGGATTAACTCCAACAGTGGCAACCATATTGGCTACTCATCTGGTGAAGGAAGCGGCAACTCCAGACATAAGCAAGACTACTGCTACAAGAACTTTGTAGGATGCAAACCACCTACATTCAGTGGCAGTGTGGGAGCCGTTGGATTGATCCAATGGATCGAGAAGATGGAAAAAACTCTATACATCAGTGGCTGCCCTGATCAGTACAAGGTCAAGTATGCTGTTGGCTCGTTCAACAAACGAGCATTGACTTGGTGGAATGCCCAAGTCCAAGTCAGGGGAAGAGATGAGGCATTGTCTATGCCTTGGGAGGATTTCAAGACTATGCTGAGGGCAGAGTTTTGCCCTAGGAACGAGCTGAAGAAGGTTGAAACCGAGCCACTCAACTTTGTCCTGATTGGTGCTGGGCATCTGGCCAACACGACAAGATTTCATGAGCTGGCAACATTGGCACCGGATATAGTGCCAACACTAGAGAAACGCATCGAGCGGTATGTCGGGGGACTACCGGCTTGCATTCAAGGTCATATCATCGCTGCTCATCCAACTACCCTGGAGATGGCTGTTACTTTGTCATCAATGGTGACAGACGTAATGGTTGCCTCTGGGGCATTGAAGAAAGAATCTGAATCAGCAAAGGTTGAAACTTCAAGAAAGCCGGATAAACGCCCGGCTAAGAAACAGAAAGTGGTCAAGAACTTTGCTGCAACCACTCAAACATCGAGGGCGAACCAACCACCACCACTACAGATCAAACGGCCCTACACTGGCACAACACCTTTGTTCAACAACTGTCAGTATCATCACCTACCAACTTCCCAGTGCCAGCAGTGCAACAATTGCGAGAAGTTTGGTCATTGGGCAAATCAATGTCGGGGCAAGGGAGCCTAAAACAGGAACAACAATGCAGCTACTACGGCTGCTGCTGACCACAGGTCTTGCTACAATTGTGGCGAGCCTGGACACTTTTCTCGGGATTGTCCCAACAAGAATCAACAAAGGGCTCAAGTAGCTAGAGGTAGAGCCTTTCAGATTGGAGCTGCTGCTGACAAGACCCGAATGTGGTCACGGGTACATTTCTCCTATCTGACTTTTATGATCTATATTATTTGGCACTGGTGCAGATCAGAGTTTTATCTCATCCGACTTTGCACGCCATCTTGATCATGTTGTGGAATCATTAGACTCCCCTTATACTATTGAGATAGCCAACGGCAAACAGATAACAGTTGACACAGTACTTAGGAATTGCCCACTAACACTTGGTGATCACCCATTCTCCATCGATTTGATACCGATGGAACTGGGCAGTTTCGATATCATCGTCGGAATGGATTGGCTATCTCTTAACAGAGTTGAGTTCATCTGTTCGGAAAAGCTACTACGTATCCCAGTAGAGAACAATCAAGTCTTGGAAATTCACAGAAATCAAGCAAACCGTAGTGTCAAGGTAATATCCTGCATGAAGGCTCGCAAGTACCTAAGAAAACAGTGCATCGCATTCCTTACTCACGTGGTAGAGAAAGACAAGAAAGCTAACAAGATTCAAGAAGTACCAATTGTGAAAGACTTCGCGGACGTGTTTCCGGATGATTTACCGGGATTGCCTCCAGAGAGATCTGTGCAGCTCCGAATCGACTTAATTCCGGGAGTGGTTCCTGTAGCTAAGTATCCTTATAGACTTGCACCGTAAGAAATGCAGGAACTGTCCAATCAATTACAAGAACTACTCGACAAGGGATTCATTCGACCGAGTTTCTCACCGTGGGGAGCTCCGGTTCTCTTTGTCATGAAGAAGGATGGATCTTTCAGAATGTGCATCAATTACAGAGAGCTCAACAAACTCACCATAAAGAATCGGTACCCATTACCGAGGATTGATGACTTGTTTGATCAGCTAAAGGGAGCTCAGTACTTCTCGAAGATAGACCTGCGTTCAGGTTATCACTAGCTCCAGATTCAAGAGGAAGACATACCCAAGACGGCTTTTCGTACCCGATATGGTCACTACGATTTCATGGTGACGCCATTCGGATTGACGAACGCACCTGCAGTGTTCATGGATCTCATGAACCGGGTGGGCAAGCCGTATTCAGATCAGTTTGTTATCGTCTTCATTGATGATATACTGATTTTCTCACGAAGCGAGAAGGAACACAAACATCATCTCAAGACGATCTTGGAACTTCTAAAGAATGAACAACTTTATGCCAAATTCTCCAAGTGTGAATTCTGGTTGAGAGAAGTTCAGTTCTTGGGTCACGTGATTAACAGTAATGGTATTCACGTGGATCCTGCCAAGATTGAAGCAATCAAGAATTGGGATGTGCCCACGACACAGACATAAATCAGATCCTTTCTGGGATTGGCGGTTTATTACAGGAGATTCATTTCGAATTTCTCTAAGATAGCCTTGCCTCTCACCAAGCTGACACAGAAGAGTGAAGCATTTGTGTGGACACAGAAACAGGAAGAGGCCTTCCAAACACTGTAACAAAGATTGTTCAATGCTCCAATCTTAACACTCCTTGAGGGCAATGATGACTTTGTAGTTTACTATGATGCATCCCAACCGGGACTCGGTTGTGTTTTATTGCAATGAGACAAAGTTATTGCCTACGCATCAAGACAACTGAAAATACATGAGAAGAACTACAAAACACATGACTTAGAACTGGGAGCGGTTGTCTTTGCTTTAAAGATTTGGAGACATTACCTGTACGATACCAAATGCACTATCTTCACAGATCACAAGAGTTTAACATGAGACATAGACATTGGGTTGAGCTCCTGAACGATTACGATTGTGTGATCAAATACCATCCGGGCAAAGCAAATGTTGTAGCTGACGCTTTGAGCCGGAAGGAAATAGTCAAACCCTTGCGCGTTAGAGGAATAGGAATGACTGTGCAAACAAGTCTGCGAGATCAAATCATACAAGCACAACAAGAAGCAATGGCAAGAAACAACTTGGGAAACGAGCTCGATTGTGGAACCGAGAAACATTTTGAGACAAAACAAGATGGAGTTATCTACTTTCAGGATCGTGTATGGATCCCGGCTGTAGATGAACTTCGAACACTCATTCTTGACGAGGCACACAAGACATGTTATTCAATTCATCCTGGCGCTAATAAGATGTACCAAGATCTTAGGTCATTTTACTGGTGGCTGGGTATGAAGAGGGATGTTGCTACTTATGTTGGCAAATGCCTAACATGTGCCAACGTCAAAGCTGAACACCAAAAACCGTTAGGTTTGCTAGAGCATCCAGAGATACCACATTGGAAGTGGGAACAAATAGCTATCGATTTTATTACCAACCTATCCCGTACTTCCAGTGGACACGATTCCATATGGGTCATCATTGATAGATTGACCAAGTCCGCACACTTTTTGCCGATTCGAGAAAACTACAAGATGGAGAAACTAGCAAGACTCTATGTCGATGAAACAGTAGCACGGCATGGTGTGCCATTGTCTATTATTTCAAACCGGGACAGTCGATTTACATCGTGGTTCTGGCAATCATTGCAGCAGTCCTTAGGGACAAGGGTCAACTTGAGCACCGCTTATCATCCACAAACGGATGGAGAAAGCTAGCAAATGATTCAAACCCTAGAGGATATGTTAAGAACATGCATCCTAGACTTCGGTGGAAGTTGAGATAAACATTTACCACTCATCGAGTTCTCCTACAACAACAACTACCACAGCAGTATTGGATATGCTCCGTGTGAAGCACTCTACGGTAGAAAATGTCGGCCTCCAATTTGCTGGACCGAAGTGGGAGACAATAGAATCACTAGGCCTGAACTTATTCAGTGGGGCGAATAGGGGTGAGGTGATCAAAACATGGGCCGAATGATCCCCATTCGGGTTTTCATCCTCCTGGTTCACATGGAAATCCCCATTCGGCCGGACCCTCCTATTCGTGTGAATACTCACTTTCGGCCCAGCTCATTTATTTGCACGACTAGTTTGGTTTGGGTTAAAATTCATTCGGCCATATCCATTCGCATGATCTAGAGCCAACTGAATCCATTCGTATAATGCTTCATTCGGCACACATGTCCTAACATCCTATAGCTTGTGAACAAACACCTTGAATCAACCTTATCGGGACAACATGCATCATGTTAAAACAAAAAAAAATATATATATATAATGGGTTTTACTACAAAGGTGGTGAACGATTTTGTGGAAAAACTTAACAACTCCTCAATATCTTGTATTATAAAGGTGTTAAATGGTAAGATTCAACATTTAAAACATGTATGGAAGTGTTCAAAACGGGATAACTATTCTACATTACTGCAACATGGAAAACTTTAACATACGAACTTAAGTCTTGTACTTAGAAAATATTAGGTTTTCAAATGTTGAACCCAAGGTCGATACATGCTATTGAGATCAAACCTCTAAACCAAAGAATAACATGATATGCTAAGCTTAACCTAATCGGTTAAGTGTTGGCATGTCCCATCGCAAGTGATTTAGGATCAAATGATAACGAGAGATTACAAGTGTTAGCCAAATTTAGGGCTAACACACACACACATACCTATAACTTATACTTATGAGTCACAAATAATATGGAATTAATGCAGGATCGTGAAAACAATCTGAAGAACAACAGTGAGCGCGTGCATTTTATGCTATTACTTAGTCAAACACATCAACTACCAGGTGAGTTCATACGCCCCTTTTCTAATCTTTTTGATTTTAAATGGCGGCGCTGAGAAAAATGCTAAATCTTTTATTTACTTAAAAGTTTGTGTACAATAATTCATGCATTCTATGATTTAGATAATATTGAAATATCTTTATTATCATATGTATTCAAGATCAACGTGTATGCTTGTGTGTGCATCAACAACTATGACATTCAAGGATGTGTCATGATAATATACCTTCATTAATTCCTCCGAACATCTAAATAGCTTATGTGAAATAAGATTTGATCTTATAACATTTCGTTATTTAAAATGAGATAACAACGTGATAACATGAGACAATTACAAGTGATAACAACAATGATAATCATGATAACATAATTTCATGATGATAATCATTCACTACATTTACTAACATAGTGTAATAAGACAAGATCTCATAACACTTTGTTAAAGGCTGTGAGAACACATAACACTGAGAACATACAACACTGGAAAGATGACAATGGGTGAACATAACAACAATTGATTACTATTAAACTTTTTGTATATATCACAACAATCATGTGTTCATGAGATCATGTCCATTCGTAAGTCCTTACAAGAGAATCGTTTACCAGTTAATTTAGTGAGACTAAACCAACGATAACGCAGCGACACTATAGGTTTGAGAAACCGCCGGCGCTTGAGGTCGGTACGTTGATCGTATTTTATCATTGGCCGGTATCGTATGACCTGTAACAAGGCGACATCAGTCAGGTTTGGTAAACGGCACATGGTGATATTAATCTACAATAACTAATTGTAATTAAATCCTTCGATTCTATTAACTGGTAGACTGAGGAATTGATTTTCTCTCATGTCACATTACTAGTAATAGTTTATTTGAAGGCACTGAGAATACAAATGTGATAGAGGTAAATTGGATGCATTGTGATCTGATTACGTGAGAATCACAATGGATCCCAGTTAGGCTCTATACATTCAAGATTGAGGAACAATAACAATAAGTTAACTGTCACTCCTATCACTAGAAGTGAATTACAGTTGACCTTACAATTGAGAGAGTAATAACAAGGATAAAATCTAATAAATCTACTTTCCTTAAAACACTGAGGGTTTATCAACACCTCGGTTTTGATAACTTACTCCCCTCATACTCTTATTCTATACATATAACACTACGGTTGATGAACACAATTTATGGGTGAATACCAAACAGGGTGAACACATGTGAGATAGAAGTGGGTATCCATAGTTGTATTACAAGTGGTGTTGAATTATGTTAAGTATGTGGTGAGATGTCGGCTGGGGCTTGTTCCCCTACGTAAGCCCTATATATAAGCATACTTGATTGGATGAAATACTGCTTGTTAGTACAACTATGGAGAGGACATTGTGTGAAACAAATGAGACAACTATCAATGAGACTTGTGTATGACAATGCGTTTGTGAATTACAATAAATCAATTACTTTCAATTACAAAACTTATGAACTCACCAACCTAGTGTTGAGTTTGTTTAAATGCATGTTTTCTCATTTCATGAACAAGTTTAGTCACCAGCATCCAGGGCTTAAGCTAGTGGACTTTTAGAAGACCTAGCTTCATTTCGTGTTGTGTATATTTTGAATGAAAAAACTTTGAATCATCTTTTGTAAATCTTGTGCAGATACAAGATAGAAAACTTAATGATTCTTTTGGGTAGAATACTTAGTTAAATTATGAACATAACAATGCAATTTAACTTTGTAATTCTATATCAATGTCATGTTAGCATTTCTCATTTATATATCATGTGCCATGTAAACAATCTGATCAATTTGATTACCACACGATATCGCGCCCCGAGAACCTTCCGCCCGACAGGAAAGTCGATCCAGCCCCCCGGCTTGGGGTGTGACAGTGATGAAGTAGACTATCGGGTTGACTACGTTCCATGTGATCCCAAGCTTCTGACAGTTGACCCTCCAGGCATGTACGATCGACCTCCTCTAGTTCAGCCAACCCCGATTAATGAAGTCCTCCCATCAAATCCAGACACTTCTCAGTCTTTTCAGCCACTTCTAGAAACCGATCAAGCTTCATCGTCCTCCCACCAAACTTTTTATAATCCAATGTTTTTAGACCACATTCCTGAAGAACATTGTGTGGATCATGGAGTCGAAGCTAGTGAAATAGATCCAATTGACAACATCTCTTCCTCCAGTGAAGATCAGATAAATCACATCAGTAATCTGCTTGGCAATATGGCAGTGGAAGAAGTACCGACACTAATCATCAACAAGAATCATCCCGTGGAAAATATTACTGGACCTCTTTCGGAAGGAGTTCTCACACAAAGCCGGTCCATTCCAGCTCAGATTACCTTGCCTGAAAGCAATCTCACTCGAGCATGGTATGCTACTCTCACAGAAAATCTGCTTGCTGATGGATATACCCGTGGAGCCATTGATCACTCGCAAAGATAAGGACGATCTGATTCTAGTCCAAATCTACGTGGATGGTATTATTTTTGGTTCCACAAGCTCGGTGCTATGCAAGAAATTTGAAGCAGTGATGAAGAAAAAGTTTGAGATGAGCGCAATGGCAGAAATGACCTTCCCTTCTTTTTCGGTCTTCATGTAAACCAAGATCCGAAAGGCGTGTTGATTCATCAAGGAAAATATGTTACTGACATTCTGACTATGTTCAAGATGTTGGAATCCAATCCTGCATCGACTCCTATGGCAGCCCGTCCAGTCTTAATTTCGGATTCTGATGGTGAAGATGTTGATCAACACCTCTACCGCTCGATGATTGGCACATTGATGTACCTAACTGCTAGCCGACCTGATATTATGTTCTCTGTGGTCAGTGTGCCAGATATCAAGCAAATCCTAAGGCTTCTCACTTGATTGCTGTCAAGAGGATCTTTCGTTACCTTGTCGGGAAACCTCGTATCGGTTTGTGGTACCCTAAGAACTCTGAGTTTTGTTTACATGCTTACTCTGACAGTGATTTTGGTGGTTGTAACTGACACAGAAAATCCACCACGGGAGGATGCCAATACTTAGGAGACCGCCTTGGCTCCTGTCAATGCAAGAAAAGACAACCGTATCCACATCCACTGCGGAAGCGGAGTATGTCGCTGCTTCCAGTTGTTGTTCTCAGGTTATATGGATGCAACAGCAGCTCCTTGATTACTGTTTGAATTTTCTTAACTCTCCTATCTATTGTGACAATGAAGCCGCCCTTCAGACCGACAAGAATCCGGTACAACACTCCAAAACTAAACATCCGGATTCACTTTATCCGCCACTGTTTCGAACGGAAACTGATTCTTCTTGAAAAGGTCCACACAGATGATAATCTGGCGGATCTTTTCAGAAAACCGTTCGATACAGCTCGATTTCACCATCTCCTTGCATCTCTCAAACTAATAAGTTTCGATTAAACCACTTTTGTAAATACTGTAAAATTTGTGTTTTGTTTTTAATTTAATTTTTATTTATCACAAATTTAGGGGGAGAAAATTTACAAAACTACAAAAAGATTTTCGGTTTTTGAGTCAAAATTTACAAAAACTTCAAAAAGATTTCCGATTCTTGAGTCAATTTAGGTTGATCTATGGTCTAGGGGGAGTAAATTTCAGTTTAGGTAGATCTATGGTTTAGGGGGGAGTAAATTTTAAGAAAACAACAAAAAGATTTAACTTTTTCAAAATTTAAGAAAATACAAAAAGAGTTTGATTTGGATGCTTAAAGTAAAGTGGTTCATAAGGGAAGTGAAATAACTTCTTAAACTCAGAAGTTTAACTATCTAAAAGTATTCTCTAAAGAATAACAGCTTTGGATAACTATAATTCACTAAGAGGTTGAAACAAGTTTTTCCAAAATAAAACTAATGGACATGTTCACTCTAAAATATAAATAAGAGAGAAGTAAGAAAAACCAGATAACTGGATAGATGTAACAACTATTTGACTTTTTGCATAAACTTGCGAGTCAAAACGAGATTGTGTTTCGATAAACTTGAAATTGTTTTGAAAAACTCCGGTATTTTCCATGTTTTGTGTAAACAAAGAGCGGAAAATACTTACTGAAGCATCCTCTGCTATGCGTAAGCAAAGACCTAGATGTGTGACGTTGAGGCCAATGTGCTTGCAGATCAATAAAATAAAAAATGCCAATGAGCACAAAGATGATAGAACCCCTTCTTGCTCTTGATTCTAATCTAATCGATCTGTTCTTTTCTTTTCTCATCTCAAATTCTGTCAAAACTTTTTAAGTTCGTTGAAACGCAATCAAAGTTTGATATAAAAGTTTTTACAAAATTGATAGGTTGCATGATCATCTGGTTCTACAGTCTGACTACTCTTAAACTTCCCAAAACTAATTTTTAGAAAAAACATTAGAAAAACCTATTTGATCATAACTCTTATTTTTGAATTTTGGATAAACAAGTGGAAATTATAGGTGGGATATAATTATTTTAAGGTTGTGTTTCATAAGAAATTCTTTTAAGGTGGTTAAATTTTTGACACAGATTTGCTCCCACGAAATTGATCCGACTTAACTTTAAACTCATCCAAAGTTTTTGATTTGATTTTATTTGATTTGATTTGATTTTATTTTATTTTATTTTAAGTTAGAAAATCTCTGAAAAATAAAAATAATCTTACTTGAAATCGTACTCGAACTCATACTCGAAATCATATTCGAAATCACACTCGAAATCATACTCGAAGTTGTACTCGAAAATTTGAGTACACGATTTGACTCTATAAATACTCCGAACGTGTTCAATTTCGAGTACAATTCCATTTCGCATACGATTCGAGTTCAGTGAGCGCGATTTCGATTTCTAGACTTCGTTTTTAAAAACCACTCAAACAAGATTGTAGATCACCCTTAGGCGTACATAGGTATATATTTTCATCAACTTTTGACCGTGGATTCGAAAGTTATGGCACAAAAACCAATTTCGAATACTCAGTTTCGTAAAAAGATAGTTTTTGGTCAATTCACCTCGAAAAACTCAAAATTGGAAGGCGATTTTTTAGTATGATGGTCGCCTCTTGATTCCGAGCATTTCAAGCATAAATAGGAGTTCTAAGGAACAAAATTGTGGGAGATATGAAGATTTTAGTGTACTCTAAATTTTGAATTTCGTGTACTGCCAAAACTTCGACTACACCTTGTTTTCGAATAAAAAAATTATTTCGATTATAGGCCTTCTTCGAATACAACTTAATTTCGTATACAGCCTGTTTTTCGAATAGAATCTTTTTTCGATTACAACCAAAATTTTGAGAACACTTCTATCTTCGTGTACCCCTGTCATGCCTTGAACTTTTTGTGAAATCCGTGATTTGTCTAACTCCCTTGACCGAGAATTGACCCTTGAGTTTTGACCTTTAATTTTTGATGTTGATTTTGACAAACTTAACCTGTTTTGTTTCTCAGATGGCTGACTTGCGGTTTGTATCTGATCACAACATGTCATCATACGTCGGGGACCCACCAGAGAAGCATTCAATGTTCAAGAGTCTGGTTGACAGACTGATTTTGTCACCAGTAAACTATGCTATCATGGAACATCCTAACGTCGTTACTGATTTCATTCAAGGCTTCTAGAGTACCGTTTCTGAACACACTTACGCGAATGGAACTGTCCGCATCATCGGGAAGATTCAAGGCCAACCCATCATCATTACAGAGTAGATTCTAAGGGAGTGCCTGCTGTTTGGAGATAAAGCCACCGATCCTGTGGGGTTGGATCAGGATCTGGTTAATAGGATTGTTTATCAGATGGGGCATAAAGGTGCATATCCTCCCACAGAGAAAAAGCTACTACACCCATATTGGATATATTTGGCCCATGTTGTCACTCAGTGCCTCTCAGGGAGAAAAGGGGGTTATGACGTACTCAACCAGACTCTCAGCTCTTGTCTCGTAGCCTTGGCCTTAGGAGTTGACTTCAACTTATCCAAGATGATCTTCCTAGATATGCACGACAACATTAAAGGGAAAAGGAAAGAGAGATTTTTGGCGTTTCCTCGCTTTTTGATGATTGTCATCAACAAGAGACATCCCAATCTTGTTCCCGCTCTTGGCACTCTGGGAATCAAGAGGATGAGAGATGACATCTTTGGATACATGAAGATGAACAAAAGAGGCAAGAAGTAGTACATAGGGGAATGCCCTCTGATTAAGTTTGGAAGATTTGCGGGTGATGATGCAGCTGAAGACGAACCAGGAACTCCAGTTGTCATTGTGGCTGAGGAACATGATATTCATCCAATTAGTACTAGCACACAGGCCGGTGAAGCTGCCAAGGAACTCACTTCTGAGTCATCTTCTTCATCTAGTAAAGATTTTCTTGCAGAGAAACCTCCTCTCTCCAGGGCAGAAAGGGAAGATGTTCAGGATGCCGATTATGCACCGATCCTAAATCTTCGCATAAGAAGAAGAGACTAAAGATGATGTCTAAGAGGAAAAAGGATCCCAGGTTGCAGAAAAAGGCTGCAGGATCATCATCTTCCACTTATACTCAGCCACCACCACTGCCACCTCCTATACAGCCAACACCACCTCAGACTTAGTCTCCACCACCTCCCCCTCCCGTTCACCCTAAGCCATCTACACAGCCCATACCTTAGACACAGTCCAAACCTTCACAGCCACCGAAACCCACAGCATCTACCCAAATCCCAATTCCACCATATACCACCACTACCACAAAAACCACCCAAGCCACACCATCATCGCCTCAACATATTCACATCTTACCTCCACAATCCCAACCTTATGTCCATTTTTCAGAATCACCACCATCACCATCCAACACAAGAAAAGACAAAGGAAAACCGCTATTACGAGAAGAATCGCCATATGTGCCCGAGAAAGTGGAAGTAAAATCTCGAGTTGTTGCAAGACAGAGTATTTCAGCTGGAACAAGACTCAGTCGCCAAAAACAGTCTTATTGTCAACCTTCAAGACGGTCTGATTAGAGTATGCGATAAGCTCAGGAAGTACAGCAAAGATATCAGAACACTGAAGAAAGAAATTGTGGAGCTAAAGAAAGTCATTAATGAGCTGACTAAGTATGATATTGTGATTGAGGTCGATGATGATGATGAGGACGAATCGGACAAGGAAAAGAAAGATGATGACAAAGACAACGACGAAGAGAAGAAGGATGATGATGATGATACTGATGATGATGGCGATGGTGATCAGGGTAAACACAAAGACTCATCAGACAAGAAAGACAATAAGCCCTCCAATGATGAATCATCAAGGGGATGAAACTGTCAATCCCTCCTCCTCCTGCAGACCCACGAGTGATTATGATGACCTTTTCGGAGATCTTCCTAATGACATTGTTTTTGGAGAAAATTTTCAAGGTGTTGATTCAGAGAATACATGTCTTGATGATTTATTCAAGGATCTCCGAGATAACTTTCGATTTGATGGACTTGGTGAAGAGCTCAGTGGAGCAGGACTATGGGATTTATTTCCCGATATCTCTATGGACTCGGTCTTTGATGCTGTATGCGATCAGGAAAGGAAGGACAAAGCTGAGTCCTCCACATGTGCATCTGAAAAGGAAGAGCCAGAAAATGTAGTTATTCGTGATATGACCAAGGATCCCTACGTTGAATTCCTGTACACTCACAAGTATATTAAGCAAGACGGACAGGAGATTCCTTCTTTAGGGACGGTCATCAACAGTTGGTTTGAAAAACAAAGGGGTTGGACTTCTGAACCTCCTGAAGTTAAAGCCACTTGGCTAAGAGAGATGAATGAAGAACACCCAGAGCACACTTTCATTTCTGACGACCGATCGTTGTTT
The DNA here is from genome assembly GCA_009363875.1 of Mikania micrantha. Lineage (NCBI taxonomy): Eukaryota > Viridiplantae > Streptophyta > Magnoliopsida > Asterales > Asteraceae > Mikania > Mikania micrantha. The sequence continues at coordinate 30,250,491 of CM018685.1, read as the reverse complement.
GTTGTACGCAACGATAGGTCAAACGTCCGCTGTTGGATATACGACAAGGTAAGAGATCTCTACCTGGTCATAGGATGAACGGAAAGGTGGAACATTACAGGAAGCCGAGAGATTTTTGCACCCTGCCCAAGTTTGACATGCAAAGCATTAACAATGCCATGTTCTTCAATCCTTCTAAGGACAATCAGGCATACTTATTTGCTAAGTTTATAAAGGATCAGTGCGATAAGGATTTTCCTGTGATGCGAACTGCCAAAGGAAAGCGCTTTGTTTCGAAATGCATCATAGATCCGGTATCGAAGAAGCCATGGGTATACTACAAATATCCCCCTCCTCACACTGAAGAGGCTATTCCGGTGTCTCCCAGAGTTCCTGATAACTCACTGGTGAACTTCTTATCTTGGTACATTGATGAGAAGGATCTTGTAGCCATCATTCTAAGGAATAAAGATGATCTCAACGATGTGGACATGATTTTGGACCCTATGGATCTTCTGAAGTATGGTAAAGAAGACATGATGAGATTGCACAAATCTCCCATTAAGGTGTATGGCGGATGGAATGAAGAGGCCAAGCCTTTTACACGCATGGTCGCTTATGCTATTGAGTGGAAGCTTTATGCTGGAGCTTGACCACACATAGTCACTCTTCCTATCGGTTGACTTCACCAGTCTAGGGGGAGTTTGTAGAGCCCAAGATAATGATGAAGACTGATAAAGCCAATCGAAGGAGACTTGTTCCAGAATTTTTTTGATTTTCGTGTACATGTATTTCGATTACTAGAGTTGTTCGGGTACTCGAAAGTTTTCGTGTATAGCCAGTTCGAGTACCCCTAGACATAGTATAAATAGACGTATTTTGTACTAGTCTAGGGTTGGATTCCCGAGGAATGATCTCTAGACGTATTGGGGCATTACTTCATGTACTTCACTGAATATATTAAAGTTTTGAACTTTCTTCTTGTTCTTGTGTTTCTATTTCGGATTCCGCACGTTATAGATACATCTGATGCAGAATGGAGACATAAAGCTTAGTTCTTGATATGTTTTGGGACTTACACCACAATTCATTGATATTGCTACATCTTTTGTACCTCAAGTAGATGAAGCAATTCATAAGGAAAATGAAGATGATGTAACTCCTTTTGTTGAAGGAAATGTGGTGGATACTTCCAATTCAGATTCCGATGATGATGAAGACGATGATATTGCACATGTTGGCACTGTAGCACAGAGTAAGATTGTTGGTAAAAGGCTATTTTCATATATTATTCAAGAGGCTCAACAAGAAGAAAATGCTACAAAGAAGAAGAAGAACTCAGATGATAATGGCTCAGATTACGTGCCATCTAAAACTGATTTTAATTTTGATTCACCAGTACATACTGTATCTTCTCCATCATTGGCTTCTCCTTTTACTTCTTTAGCTCCTGTTCATACTTCACCTCCAATTACTCCACCTGTCACTTAGTCTAAACCATTATTTGCTTCTCCTGATATTGGTGATTTTCTTACTGATACCTTTGCAACACAATCTGCACAGATCCTAGCACTTCAATCACAAGTTAAAGACTTGCAGGCAGACAATATTCAATTGAAAGCAAGGGTAAATGCCCTGGAGGTTATCGTTGAAGAGTCGAACAGGAAAACTTCACTGATTATTCCACTTCAAGATCAACCCAATTTACTTCAAGCTCAGGTTGAGGCACAACACAAGACTCAGCCTGAATTGAATCAAATTGAGTTAGTCTCTTTCGTGATCTTGAACAAGAAGATTACAAACTTGATCACCAGTTCTGTTAAGGTGTTCAAAGGCCATGAAGCTCAATTGAAAGACATTCATGCAAAATTGGATGATTCTTTAACTTAGGGGGCGAATACATGCAGAGTTGAAGCAACTATGCCATTACAACAGGGAGACAAAGATGATGATCAAGATGATCAAGCTGGCCGTCCATCTTGCAATGATCTTGCTACTGGAAATAAGGAAGGCTTAAGTACAGTTCATTCTGTATCTCAGGGGCAGCCAGTAGGACACACATCTGATAAGGGTAAAGAGAAAGTTCAAGAGGAATAATTTGTAGCTTAAATGGTTGTTGATCGAGAACAAATTCAAGATGACTTGATGATAGATGATCATGTGGATATAGATGATGATGATCTTGGATATGATGATCAAGATGAAGGAGACTATGTTTTTGATTATTGATCCAAGATTGAATGAGTAAGAGTATCAAGTTGCCAAGTCTTTGATGATATCAATGAAGTGCTTGATGAAGAGTTGGAGGAAGGAGAATGGTTTCTTGTTAAGGAAGTTAGAGACATGTTTACGGATGTTGATTGGGAAGAGATGATGATCAAGGAAAACATTGATAGGACTATTGTTGATTGTATTACAAGTTGTTTTGAAAAAGAGATAAAAGGAAAGAATGTTGCAGAGCCTATTATTGAATAAAGCTCTGACAAGAGTTGAAGTGAATTAAATAGCTAAAGATGCTCTTGCTTCTGCTCCTAAAAGTTCAATTTTGAAGAAACAACATAAGAATAAAGTTGAATGTGCTGGAAACAATCTTTTCAAAATAAAAAGACTGGATGGTGTACAATACTTGAGAAAGTTAATAAAGAGTTTTCACCAATTTCCTTTGTGTGAACTCAGGGTTTTAGCATAGATATGTCTAATAAATCATGCCAATGACTACATGGAAAGTTTGATTGAAAAGATAATAAGAAAAGAGGTTTGTAGTATGAAGTTTGAACTATTAAAACCTTAGAAACTAAAGATAATCCCTGTCATTGGGAATTTGGATTGGTTACCACGAAGTGGAAGGTGCGATATGAATTCAAGCATGTTAAATCATTAAAGAGAATTCCTTTGTTAAAGTTTAACTTAGGTATTATGAATAACTTCCACTTATGGTACTTAGATGGTTATACTTCTAAATCAGTATGTGTGGATGCAAATAAAATGGAGTTGTGTAGAATTTTTTGATCCAATTTATTTGGTTAACCTTTTAGAAGATGACCAGAGAAAGTTACAAATAAAACATATACAATATCATAAGGATCAAAGAGACGAAGCTATGCAGTTCAAGAAAGTTATAGATGTATGTATCAATCATAAGATATGCGTTGGTAGTCATCTACCTTCTCAGCAGAAAAAATGAAGACCAAAAATAAGCCGATGCTAAGGGGGGGTCTGTTAATACCCTAACAACATCAGCCTCAGATGTTGAACAGAAAACTAAAGCTGTTGCAAAGTCAGAGTGAAGACCTTAAATGCTTTTGTATTGTAATAGTTTAGTTCACTTTGTTTTGTATTGTTTTATTTTTTTTTTGTTTTAGTTTGTTAATTGTAAATTGTCTAAGTATGGGTCCATCAATACTAATAGTATCGATAGTACTACCATCGATACTATTAGTATCGACACTAGGTTACCATCGATACTAACAGTATCGATTGACAGGTCTATAAATAGCATAGTCTCAATGTAATTAGTATCGAACCTGTTCATAATTCAGATTATTAATTTTGTCAATTCTCTCTGCTTGTAAGAAAATCATTCTAAGGAATTAATACAAGTGATTGAATTTCCATAACTGATTTATTCTATTTCTACTTATTTCTATTATCACTTAAACATCTTTGTATGGATTCTGCACGTACCTAGATGTGATACCAGATTATTCAGATCCTAGGCATGGACATACAATGAGAATTCATCTCAAATTCCTCGTCCAATCGTGAGAAGAATCCAAATTAATTGAGATGTATAAGCATGCCATGAGCTTTTAATGAGCCATTTTCTTCGGAATGACCCATTATATAAAAATAAAGCGTTTAGGAGGCATTTTCGAATGCACCGACCTTTATTTGAACGTATTATCAACGACTTAATTTTACCTTGTTTTTGGACGATCTAAAGCTCAATTTCATCTCCTTTTATTGATCTACATGTTTCTACAGTCGTTTTGACACCAAATTCGTCCGATTTGGTTAAGGTTTGAGTGAGAAATGTGAGATTTCTAGAGAGAGAAAGTTAGAGAGAGAGTGACGGATTCTAGTGAGAGAAATGGGTTGGTGGGGGAAATGAATGGCATTTAATCCCATTTAATTGCTATTAACGTTCGAGCGTGTTCAGGTTCATTCGGTTTCGCTCGATTTCGCGTAAACACGTCGGTTTCGGTTTTCTTGTAACGAGACGTTACGATATTTAAAGTTAGAGTTTTCTAAATTATTTTAGGTGGTAATTCCTATTAATTTCACTAAATATCATTTGTTTATTTTTAAGATTTTGAAATCGTTTAATTTTAACTGTTTCATCTAATCGTACGGTTTTTGCGCGTATTCGTACAGATCGTCACTCGTACAAACACGAAGACAACTGTACTTTCCGATTTGATTATCGAATTATTTGACATCATTCAGAACGTTAAACTCATAGATATATTCGTGCGAATCGTCACCCACACGAATACTCGTCAGTTTAATATTCACATAACGACGCTTGTTATCGTTTTGTTCTACATATTCTCTCATATGTTTATACCTAATAAAACTCAAACTTACATGCACATAATAAATTTGTATTTTCAGACATGATTCTCACTGTTAAAACCATGGTTTCACAACATGTCTCTGAAAATAGATCCGTAATAGTCTCGTATTGAACATCTGTAGATTAATAGCAAATTAGATTGCTTTTGGATCGATCAACGGAATTCTATTAACAATTCAATCTATGCGGAATCTAGATCAAATCTATATGAATCAAAGATACACAATCATTAAGATAAACACCATCTCATTGATCAACAAAATCTGATTACAATGAAATAGGAACACATAGTTCTCTTCTCACACAGGTTCTCTCCTTCTCTTAGATCTGTCAAACACACAAAAATCCAGACAAACCTGCTATATATACAAGAAAATACAGACGAACCTAGACAAACCCTTAGGTTCGCCAGACGAACCTTTACAAGACACAACCATAGGTTCGCCGAACCTTTACACAACATGCCTAGGTTCGTGGGCCTGATGAACCTAGCAAAACCTAACTTAACTTACACATTTTGAAAGCAAACTATTACAAAAATACCCTAACAAACTTCCCCTTAATAGTTGCTTCAAAATCTTCAATGTGTTTGTCTTCAATCTGTAATCTGAGTTCCACTTGATGATTGATCTTCACAAACATTTTCTGCAGCACGAACAATCACTGACTTTGGAATCTTTGACAATCGTTCAGCTTCATTCTTAGCATCTCTATCATGAATCTCTTTCTGCAATGCCATTAACTCAACATATAAGTAATTCACATCATCCCATTAGCATCCAGAATGAATTCCCAGAGTCTAGCACATTCTTGCTATAGTTTGAAATTGTAAAGCCATGTCTTTGTAACTCACACCAACATCATGAAATCCTTCACTTGTATAAATTTCAGCTTCATTGAGAAGATCAATGTCTTGTTTTGAACAGTTAACCAACCAAACATGATCAAGTAATCTAATAACCCTCCACTTCTCATTTTCTTTCAATAAGATAACCGCTTCAGAAGATCCTTCATCATAAAACAAAAACTTGAAATAAGAATTCCAATTTTTTTCTATCTTTCTCAATCTTGGTCTGGAGTGTAACATTTGTACATTTAGTCAGGGTAGTTGTAAACAGTGTTAGAACAAATGTGTTTTCATATCAAATCAGTCAATGTGATTCATGAGTTCATAATGTGCTTGTGTGTTAGGATCTTTATTATTTAGGAACAAGTATGTATTATTTATTTACATTCGAGTTCGCTAGGCAAGAACAGTATCGTATTATATCGAAACAGTGGTGGGACGACGTCAGGTACGGAAGGTAGCTGGAATCTGGGGTATGCCCTATACATATACTGCGTTCGGTGTAATGGGAAAGTGTTAGTGCGTAGTGTTGAGACGAGTATTATGACAATTAAATAAACAAAAATCGTAATACGTAAGCGAGACTGAGTATAGTTATGGGTGACGATCCATAATGATACGAATGTTGAACTTATAATTATGATTAAACGACTTTAAATAATTAATACGATCGGAAAAACGTACGCGATTGCGGGTATACACGTAATTGTATCTGTTTAACGATCTGTCAAAACACGAAGAGTAAAAATAATTATATATATATATAATTTTACATTTTTACAATTTTGAAACTCATCAAAATGATGAGAATAATAATCCTTTATTTTAAATCGCGTAAAATACGCGTTACGCGACGAAAACGCGAACCGAGTGACCGGAACGAACCCGAATACCACTCGAACTATAAAAGCCATGAAGATGGCTATTTTCTCATTTATTTCACCAACAACCCCTTCTCTCTCTACAAAATTCATCCACTCCCTCTCTCTCTAGAAAACCGAACTTCAAACGCTCGTAACTCGCTCATTTCTCAACGGATTTCGGTGTTTTTGGTTACCACGCGTAGCTCTTGATGAGTACTACGAGGAAGTACAGCATATCTGAAGTCTTAACCGGCCAAAAACGAGGTATGAGTCTTTAAAGATCACGAAATTTAGGGTTTTTGTTGGTGTTATTTGAACTTGAGCTTTAACCGGTTCTAGCCACCTCCACGACCCTTGTACACTCGAAAACATTCTATAATACTGATGGGTATCGAAGACTAGAGTCAACAACATTAAAAGAATTGATAATGAAGTTGCAGGTACGTGCGAACCCTTGTCCCCATCGAGCGAACCTGTTGATCATCTGACGAACCTGGCTGCTCATGAGCTTTCCTCAATGAACCTATTTGCTGTCCAACACATGGCCGAACCCTTGCATGGTTCGTTGAGTTAGCAGCCGAACCTTAGAGGTCCTCACTAACTTTGCATGGTGACGAACCCTCATGCAGTAGGACTTCACGAACCCTTGCGAACCTTAAACACTTAAGGACCACGAACCATTTAGCAACGAACCTTTATCCAATCTCCATGCAGCCGAACCTTGCTAGGACTTCATGACCACGAACCTTACGTGGTTCGCAACCCACTTAACCGAACCATGGGAAGACAAACCTTATTTCCCTAAGAGAGCCGAACCTTGCTGGCTTTCTGGCCGAACCTTGGTGGTGTCTTATAACCGGCGAACCTAGACTCTTCAACCTTAAAGGTTCGCTGCCCAAGTTGGCAGCCCATAACCCTTTCGGCCCAAATCAATTTCATGCGGCCCAACTCCACTAGTAATCGGCCCCATAGGTTAAACCAAGCCCAAGGGAGTTAGGTCGGCCCACTATGATCCTAATTGGCTCAATATTATCCTTGGCGTTTTACAAGGCCTATGGACATGTTGTTGGCCCAACACCACATCCAATTGGCCCATTATTAAGCTAAATGGCCTATGACTTTTGATTAAGCCATCTTAGTTCATGGACTCAAGGCCCATTGTGTGGGCCACAATATAAGGTAACTATGAATTGATCTTGGATGGGCTATGTATAACTCAAACTAATAACATGATCAATTCATAATTACAAGGGTCTAGAACACTTGAACATATCTACACATTTTCATATTAATCAATGATCATCAAACATCATCAACACTTGTCATTTTATGCATACAAGATGTGCATAAAAGGATATGACACCTCTTTACATGTAACAACTCTCACTCAAGTAACTCAATCATGATGTTCAAATTTTCAACATATAAACATGAGATCAAGTAATCATGAGTAAAACAAGTTCAGGATAACACAAGTCAATCAATAAATTAAGGTCTATACAATTATAAATCTTATATCTTATGTATGATTACAATGATATAGGAACCAGTTAGAAGTCCTGTTTGCTACTTGCTATTTGTTATAGTTTAGAGTCTACTGCAGACAGGTGAGAACATTAGCCCCTCTTTTACTGTTTTCTAACTGTTTTGGGGTGGAACACATGATCAAATATATTCCTTACCTTAGTAATTCATTATACAAAATGTATGTTATTCTACACAGGTTCATGGTATAAATTCTTCAGGCTATTCAACTGTTTCAAAGGATTTTATCAAATGTTAAACATTTTTTTATTAAAGAGGTTTTATAAAGTTTTCTTGAATTATTTTATATCTGTTTTACTCGAATAGTTTTAAAAATGACCAACACTTTTAAATAATGTGATTTATAAACTCTTTTACTAAAAGCTCATGTTTTCGTAAACGATCTTTTGATAAACCTTGTTAATATACAAGGACACTATCTTATGTACTCAATCAAGGGTTTCAAAACGAGATATTCAACAATGGTTTTCATGGGGATTTCAAATAAAGGATTCAAATCATGGTATTCAGCAAGGTTTCAAATCATGTTATCAAATAAGGCATTAAATCATTGGTTTTTAAGGCAAAGTTCAAAAGCATGGTGTCCACTGTTGTTTGTGAACAAACTTATAAACACATCAAGTTACATATTCATTAAAGTTAGTATTGGGTGATCACAACAAGGGAAAGCGGACACATTTGGGCAGACCAATTTCTGGAGTTAGCTTTTAAATTTGTTTTAAAAGCTAACTACAGGTTTTGGTTACGTATGGTTTTATCAATGTTGCTGACTAATTTTCTGACTCCAAACGTAGTTTGAGACTTGATTGTATGTTGGCTTTTGTGCAAACAGTCTTTGGACTGTTTACACTCATTTGACAGACTTGATGTTAGTTTGGGTTGCAGCTCATCCATGTAATTCATTTATTGCTTTAAACATATGCCTTATACTGCAAATTCATGTTTACAAACGATAAACCTATTGTTCTCACCAACTACTTATGTAGTTGACAGTTACTTTTCACGTGTTTCAGGTAATCAGGTGTAAGACATTTTAAGGACAACTAAGGAGACCGATTAAGATAGAACAAGATGAAGAAACATGCTAGGATGGATTTAGAAACACACTAAAATCCTGATTGTTTAATTGTCTTGTTTGAAGTCTTATTTTGTAAACTATATTTTGGGTCTGTAGTTGTCATTCTTTTGGTAGATAGAGTGTCTCTAACTAAACAACTGTCTAAACATTATGAAATTTAGTAATCCGTTGTGGTTGTTCTTAATCAATACTTGTGCATGATTCAACTATTCATACGTCACCACGCCGTGGATTCCGCACGCGGCGCAGGGGGTGTGACAGGTTGGTATCAGAGCCAAGGTTGTAGAGAACTAGGAAAAACCCAATGTTTAATGACCTAGACTATAACCTAAGCTACCCAATAGGACTAAGTGCTAAAGGCTTGAGGATACTTAGGATCTAAGTAACTTAAGTAAGCATTAAGTCTACATTAAGCTTGAAAGATCTTAGGGATACTTTTCTAAGATTAGATATCGAGTAAAGGAATTTGAATCGGAATTCTATAATTTTAGAAACCGAATTAAATTTCTCACATAGCTTCATTAAAGGATTCCAGAGGCAAGGATCTGTATTCTTAGTATCCTTGATCTGGAATTCTCAACTAGTGTTCATTAGAGGAATTTAGAGGCAAAGATACAGGTATCTTTGATCTAAAATCCTCATCATGTTCATCATAGGAATTCAGAGGTCAAGATCTATAATTTTAGAATCTTTGATATGAAATCCTTGTCATGTTGTCATTATCAGGTATTCATTATCATAGGAACTTTATAACTTAGAATCTGTATTCTTTAGTTGAAGTTCTCACAGTAGATCATTATACTCAATACTGTAAGTATTGGGAACCTAGGTTAATTAACCTAGGACACACGTACTAAAACCTAAGGTCTTAATTTCAAGTAAATTAAGAACCAGGGTTTACACATTCATAATCATAATCAAGGAACAAGAGTCAAACATGAACCAATCATAATCAATCAAAAGTTGGAATCTTAGCTCCAAATACAAACGGCGGATTAACGCTGACGTGTTGAGGTAAGTGGTGGGCGGTGAGAGCTAGCCCTATATATATAAGCTTATTTCGGTATGTCAGGGGGAATCCGGCGTTCGTATTTGAAGTAAAGATTCGGTAGCAACTGGAATCATTGAACATTAGTCAAACACTTGAGACGCTAACATTTGTGATACAATCATTGGTGAATAAAATCATTGTGCTATTCAAACTTGGAGGAGTCAAACATTGCTTGTGAATCAATTAAGTTGTGAACATTCTTTCAATGTAAACCTTAAGTGAACTTCTTAAGTGATTACATCATCAGTACTTACTAACATAGTTTAACAAGAAAAATGTAGAGCACACAGGTGATCTAGTTCTCCATGTTAACGACTGTTAGTAGGTGCACACATAACATAATCATAATTCAATCATGGATTCAATCATAGTTCAAATTGATCAAAGATTCATGGGATTCTTAATCAATGGAACATACATGGAAATCAGTACAAACATGTTGCCAAATGCTAGCTAGGACATGATCGTGGTATATCGAAGCGGTGGTGGGATGGCGTCTGGGCTGGCAGTTTGCTTGACCCTTTCGTATGCCCTATATATAAGCTATCTTCGATATATCGGGAAAGTGTCAGTGTGTAGGATTGGTGGAGTTAGATCATGGAACATCATACACATTCACATGAGAAGTATGCTAATGAGCTGATTGCTTATACCTGTACATGCTCATATTACAATTGAATGATAATACTAGTAGTATGGATATATTACTAATTTTATCATGCAAATTCAATTGTATCCATTCTCATTACTGACCCACTTGTGGCTTCTATTCGTAGAATGCCTCCCCGACGTGATCCTAACGGAGGGGGTTCGACAAGTGGCAACGACGATGAGATCAACAAGATTGCCCGAACCATCGCTATACATATGAGGGATGTTATTCCGGGTACGGTCACTGATATCACCCAGAATCTTAGGGGAAGTACCAGCGATTCAGCACATAACTCCAATGCTACTAACACTGGAACTGCTAACTTCACTTTCAAGCAGTTCAATGATGCTAAACCTCCTAAGTACGCTGGTACGGAAGGAGCTACTGGCCTACTGCAGTGGCTGGAGAGCATCGAGGATATTCTTGATTTCACGGGATGTCCTGAAAATCTGAAGGTTAAAATGGCCTCGAGCGCTTTTCACAAAGGCGCACTCACCTGGTGGAACTCTGAGAAGAACACCAGAGGACGGGAAGTCGCATTAGCTTTACCATGGGAGGATTTCAAGAAGTTACTTGTGGATAAGTTTTGTCCACGACATGAGCTGAAGAAACTTGAGGTGGAGATGTGGAATCTGGTGCAAGACAGTGGTGAGAACACAAAGTATACAACTCGTTTCCATGAGTTGCGCATTCTGGTGCCACACCTGGTTACTCCTCTATCCCGTAGGATAGAGAAGTACATCGAAGGCTTACCTCTAGTCGTCAGAGGAACTGTGATGGGGAATAACCCCACTACTCTAGAGGCAGCGATTCATCTTGGAGCTAGCCTTACCGAAGAATACGTTAAGTCTGGGGTGCTCACCCGAAAGGGGTACAAGAGAGCACAGATCGAGGAAGGTAAGGAGCCTGAACAACAACATCACAAGAAGAAGAAGAAGCAAAAGACAATCAAGAACTTTGCAGCCCTGACTGCAGCTACACCCACTCATGCCACACCCATTACTGCTATGCCACAATCTGCAACAGTCAGAAAGTCTTATACTGGTCTGTTTCCACTTTGCACCAAGTCCCAATATCATCATCTACCAACTACCCCATGCAAAAAGTGTCTCAAGTGTGGGCCGATGGGACACTTGGCAGCTACATGCCGATCTGCACATCTTGCTGCTGTAACAACTGCTGCCACAACTCCTACTGCTACAGGTGGAAGGGCCTGTTATAATTGTGGAGCAGAGGGACACTTCAGAAACCAGTGTCCAAAACTCAACAACAACACTGCTACTGCTCGTGCCTTTATTATCGGAGCTGCCGAAGCACGCGAGGAGCCAGCCGTTGTCGCGGGTACATTTCTCCTTAATGGTCATTATGTTTCTATCATATTTGATACTGGTGCTGATAAAAGCTTTATCTCTGCTAATACTGCTTCTTTGTTTAACATACAACCATCTATGCTTACTGCTCCCTATACCGTAGAAGTAGCTGATGGTAAGACCATACTTGTAGATTCCATAATAAATGGTTGTGAATTAAGATTAAACAACCATCTTTTCATCATCGATCTTATTCCTATGACACTCGGAAGCTTCGAAGTTGTGATAGGAATGGATTGGTTGTCTAAAAACAATGCTGAAATTGTATGTTCGGAAAAACTTATACGGATTCCTTTATCGTCCGGCGAAACGATGAGAATCTATGGCGAGAAACCATGCCGCGGATTGAAGATTGTATCTTGCATCAAGGCTAGGAAGTACTTGAAAAAGAAATACTATGCATTCCTGGCTCACGTGGTAGAGAAGAAACCTGAAAAGAAAGCAGTTGGAGATGTTCCAGTTATCAGAGATTATCCTGACGTATTTCTAGAAGACTTTCCTGGACTACCACCGATCAGGAAAGTGGAGTTTAGAATCGATCTCGTCCCTGGAGCAAACCCAGTGGCGAAGTCACCGTATCGATTAGCACCGTCTGAGATGCAAGAACTGTCTAGTCAGCTTCAAGAACTTCTAGACAAGGGTTTCATAAGACCGAGTTTCGCTCCTCGGGGAGCTCCGGTACTCTTTGTCAAGAAGAAAGACGGTTCATTTCGTATGTGCATTGATTATCGTGATCTAAACAAGTTGACAATCAAGAATAGATATCCTCTGCCCAGGATCGATGATCTGTTTGATCAATTACAGGGAGCAACTTGCTTCTCTAAGATTGATTTACGATCCGGGTATCATCAATTGCGAGTAACTGATGAGGATATACCAAAGACTGCATTTAGGACTCGATATGGACACTACGAGTTTGTGGTTATGCCATTTGGGCTGACCAATGCACCTGCAGTGTTCATGGATTTGATGAATCGAGTCAGCAGACCTTACCTAGATCAGTTTGTTATTGTCTTTATTGATGATATACTGATCTATTCCAAGACAGAGCAAGAGCATGAAGATCATTTGAAGAAAGTCTTAGAATTACTAAGAGCTGAACAGCTGTATGCTAAATTCTCAAAGTGTGAATTTTGGCTAAAAGAAGTTCACTTCTTAGGACATGTCATTAACAAGGATGGGATACATGTAGATCCAGCAAAGATTGAGGCGATTAAGAACTGGACTACCCCATCTACTCCAACAGAGATTCGTTCATTTCTGGGATTGGCAGGTTATTACAGAAGGTTCATTGCTAACTTTTCAAAGATCGCCTTGCCACTTACTACATTAACCCAGGAAAGTCAAGCGTTCATATGGGGACAGAAGCAAGAAGATGCATTTCAACTTCTTAAACAGAAGTTATGCAACTCCCCTATCCTTAGTCTTCCAGAGGGCAGTGATGATTTCATTGTGTACTGTGATGCTTCAAACCTTGGTCTCGGTTGTGTACTTATGCAACGGGACGAGGTCATTGAATATGCTTCAAGACAAATTAAGGTTCATGAGAAGAATTACACTACTCATGACCTTGAGTTAGGGGTTGTGGTCTTTGCATTGAAGATTTGGAGACACTACCTGTATGGTACTAAATGTGTCATCTATACAGACCACAAGAGCCTGCAACACATCCTTAATCAGAAAGAACTCAACATGAGACAACGACGTTGGGTTGAGCTTCTAACTGATTACGACTGTGAGATTCGTTACCACTCGGGTAAAGCCAATGTGGTAGCGGATGCTCTTAGTCGTAAGGAACCAGTCAAACCAATTCGTGTAAGAGCAATGGAGATCAACACACAACCAAACTTGAAGGATCTAATTCGTATTGCACAACAACAATAGTAGCAGACAATCAGCTTAAGGCAGATTTAGACTGCGGAATTGAGAAGAAACTGGAACCTCGATCTGACGGGGTGTTATATCTCAACGGCCGCATCTGGATTCCAAAGTCAGAAGAATTGCGCACACTCATCTGTGATGAGGCGCATAAGTCGCGATACTCAGTTCATCCTGGAGCAGATAAGATGTACCAAGACTTGTGGGCATCTTACTGGTGGCCAGGAATGAAGAAAGACATAGCACTGTACGTGGGAAAATGTCTTACATGTTCCAAAGTCAAAGCAGAACATAAAAAGCCTTCAGGACTTCTGCAGCATCCTGAAATTCCTCAATGGAAATGGGAACAAATTTCCATGGATTTCATAACCAAGTTTCCGAGAACTCCGCGAGGATTCGATTCGATTTGGGTGATCGTTGATCGACTCACCAAATCTGCTCATTTTCTCCCGATCCGAGAGGATTACAAAATGGAGAGGTTAGCTACATTGTACATCAACGAAATCATTGCACATCATGGTACTCCAACATCAATCATTTCTGATCGTGATGGTCGTTTCACTTCTCGCTTCTGGCAAACATTGCAAAAGGCTTTGGGAACTCGTGTTAATCTTAGCACGGCGTATCATCCCCAAACCGACGGTCAAAGCGAAAGGACTATCCAAACACTCGAGGACATGCTACGTTCTTGTGTGATTGACTTTGGTGGGAGTTGGGACACTCATCTTCCACTCATTGAGTTTTCGTATAACAACAGCTACCATACAAGCATTCAATGTGCACCATTCGAAGCGTTGTATGGTAGGAAGTGCCGATCACCGGTCTGTTGGACCGAGATTGGTGACTCACAGGTCGTAGGACCAGAACTCATTCAAGAAACATCAGACAAAATCACAATCATTCAATCAAGGCTTAAGGCCGCACGAGATCGGCAGAAGAGTTATGCTGATCGACGTCGGAAACCGCTTGAGTTTCAAGTCGGTGACCGAGTTTTACTCAAAGTTTCTCCCTGGAAAGGCGTTGTCCGATTCGGGAAGAAAGGGAAACTTGCACCAAGGTACGTTGGACCTTTTGAGATCCTAGAACGGATTGGTCCCGTGGCCTACAAACTCAAACTTCCAGTGAAGCTAAGCAATGTTCACGATACTTTTCATGTATCAAATCTTAAGAAATGCTTGGCAGATCATGATGTTTAGATTCCACTGGAAGACATTCAGATTCAAAACAACATGTAATTCATAGAACGTCCGGCTGAAATCATGGATCATGGGGTCAAGAAACTTAAACGCAGCCGTATCCCGATCGTAAAGGTACGATGGGAGGGCAAACGCGGTGCTGAGTTCACTTGGGAACGTGAAGACCAGATGAAGCTTAAGTACCCTCATCTCTTTACAGTACCTTCGGCTAGTTAATTTCGGGACGAAATTCCCTTAACTAGGGGAGAGTGTAACATTTGTACATTTAGTCAGGGTAGTTGTAAACAGTGTTAGAACAAATGTGTTTTCATATCAAATCAGTCAATGTGATTCATGAGTTCATAATGTGCTTGTGTGTTAGGATCTTTATTATTTAGGAACAAGTATGTATTATTTATTTACAGTCGAGTTCGCTAGGCAAGAACAGTATCGTATTATATCGAAACAGTGGTGGGACGGCGTCAGGTACGGCAGGTAGCTGGAATCTGGGGTATGCCCTATACATATACTGCGTTCGGTGTAATGGGATAGTGTTAGTGCGTAGTGTTGAGACGAATATTATGACAATTAATTAAATAAAAATCGTAATACGTAAGCGAGACTGAGTATAGTTATGGGTGACGATCAATAATGATACTAATTTTGAACTTATAATTATGATTAAACGACTTTAAATAATTAATACGATCGGAAAAACGTACGCGATTGCGGGTATACACGTAATTGTATCTGTTTAACGATCTGTCAAAACACGAAGAGTAAAAATAATGATATATATATTATTTTACATTTTTACAATTTTGAAACTCATCAAAATGATGAGAATAATAATCCTTTATTTTAAATCGCGTAAAATACGCGTTACGCGACGAAAACGCGAACCGAGTGACCGGAACGAACCCGAATACCACTCGAACTATAAAAGCCATGAAGATGGCTATTTTCTCATTTATTTCACCAACAACCCCTTCTCTCTCTACAAAATTCGTCCACTCCCTCTCTCTCTAGAAAACCGAACTTCAAACGCTCGTTACTCGCTCATTTCTCAACGGATTTCGGTGTTTTTGGTGACCACGCATAGCTCTTGACGAGTACTACGAGGAAGTACAGCATATCTGAAGTCTTAACCGGCCAAAAACGAGGTATGAGTCTTGAAAGATCACGAAATTTAGGGTTTTTGTTGGTGTTATTGGAACTTGAGCTTTAACCGGTTCTAGCCACCTCCACGACCCTTGTACACTCGAAAACATTCTGTAATGCTGACGAGTATCGAAGACTAGAGTCAACAACATTAAAAGAATTGATGATGAAGTTGCAGGTACGTTCGAACCCTTGTCCCCATCGAGCGAACCTGTTGATCATCTGACGAACCTGGCTGCTCATGAGCTTTCCTCAACGAACCTATTTGTTGTCCATCACATGGCCGAACCCTTGCATGGTTCGTTGAGTTACCAGCCGAACCTTAGAGGTCTTCACTAACTTTGCATGGTGACGAACGCTCATGCAGTAGGACTTCACGAACCCTTGCGAACCTTTAACACTCAAGGACCACGAACCATTTAGCAAGGAACCTTTATCCAATCTCCATGCAGCCGAACCTTGCTAGGACTTCATGACCACGAACCTTGCATGGTTCGCAACCCACTTAGCCGAACCATGGGAAGACGAACCTTATTTCCCTAAGAGAGCCGAACCTTGTTGGATTTCTGGCCGAACCTTGGTGGTGTCTTATAACCGGCGAACCTAGACTCTTCAACCTCAAAGGTTCGCTGCCCAAGTTGGCAGCCCATAACCCTTTCAGCCCAATTCAATTTCATGCGGCCCAACTCCACTAGTAATTGGCCCCATAGGTTAAACCAATCCCAAGGGAGTTAGGTCGGCCCACTATGATCCTAATTGGCTCAATATTATCCTTGGCGTTTTACAAGGCCTATGGACATGTTGTTGGCCCAACACCACATCCAATTGGCCCATTATTAAGCTAAATGGCCTATGACTTTTGATTAAGCCATCTTAGTTTCATGGACTCAAGGCCCATTGTGTGGGCCATAATGTAAGGTAACTATGAATTGATATTGGATGGGCTATGTATAACTCAAACTAATAACAAGATCAATTCATAATTACAAGGGTCTAGAACACTTGAACATATCTACACATTTTCATATTAATCAATGATCATCAAACATCATCAACAATTGTCATTTTATGCATAGAAGATGTGCATAAAAGGATATGACACCTCTTTTACATGAAACAACTCTCACTCAAGTAACTCAATCATGATGTTCAAATTTTCAACATATAAACATGAGATCAAGTAATCATGAGTAAAACAAGTTCAGGATAACACAAGTCAATCAATGAATTAAGGACTATACAATTATAAATCTTATATCTTATGTATGATTACAATGATATAGGAACCAGTTAAAAGTCCTGTTTGCTACTTGCTATTTGCTATAGTTCAGAGTCTACTGCAAACTGGTGAGAACATTAGCCCCTCTTTTACTGTTTTCTAACTGTTTTGGGGTGGAACACGTGATCAAATATATTCCTTACCTTGGTAATTCATTATATAAAATGTATCTAATTCTACACAGGTTCATGGTATAAATTCTTCAGGCTATTCAACTGTTTCAAAGGATTTTATCAAATGTTAAACATTTTTTTATTAAAGAGGTTTTATAAAGTTTCCTTGAATTATTTTATATCTGTTTTACTCGAATAGTTTTATAAATGACCAACACTTTTAAATAATGTGATTAATAAACTCTTTTACTATAAGCTCATGTTTTCGTAAACGATCTTTTGATAAACCTTGTTAATATACAAGGACACTATCTTATGTACTCAATCAAGGGTTTCAAAACGAGATATTCAACAATGGTTTTCATGGGGATTTCAAATAAAGGATTCAAATCATGGTATTCAGCAAGGTTTCAAATCATGTTATCAAATAAGGCATTAAATCATTGGTTTTTAAGGCAAAGTTCAAAAGCATGGTGTCCACTGTTGTGAACAAACTTATAAACACATCAAGTTACGTATTCATTAAAGTTAGTACTGGGTGATCACAACAAGGGAAAGCGGACACATTTGGGCAGACCAATTTCTGGAGTTAGCTTTTAAATTTGTTATAAAAGCTAACTGCAGGTTTTGGTTATGTATGGTTTTATCAATGTTGCTGACTAATTTTCTGACTCCAAACGTAGTTTGGGACTTGATTATATGTTGGCTTTTGTGCAAACAGTCTTTGGACTGTTTACACTCGTTTGACAGACTTGATGTTAGTTTGGGTTGCAGCTCATCCATGTAATTCATTTATTGCTTTAAACATATGCCTTATACTGCAAATTCATGTTTACAAATGATAAACCTATTGTTCTCACCAACTACTTCTGTAGTTGACAGTTACTTTTCACGTGTTTCAGGTAATCAGGTGTAACACATTTTAAGGACAACTAAGGAGACCGATTAAGATAGAACAAGATGAAGAAACATGCTAGGATGGATTTAGAAACACACTAAAATCTTGATTGTTTAATTGTCTTGTTTGAAGTCTTATTTTGTAAACTATATTTTGGGTCTGTAGTTGTCATTCTTTTGGTAGATAGATTGTCTGTAACTAAACAACTGTCTAAACATTATGAAATTTAGTAATCCGTTGTGGTTGTTCTTAATCAATACTTGTGCATGATTCAACTATTCATACGTCACCGCGCCGTGGATTCCGCACGCGGCGCAGGGGGTGTGACATGGAGTAAACCTTTGGCTTTGGATACACATAGGAATTATGCTTCAACACTGAAAATTGTGGAACCAACCAATTCCATCCTGTCTTGGCTTCTTTCTTCAACAACTTCTCAAATCTTTCATTGTGTTCAGTCTGAATAGGCTTTATCATTCTGAATCTTGACAACTGCATGCTCTCAAAAGAAGGTAATGACATTAGATCAAATGAGTTTCCAAAGTATTGACATCCGTCTGTTCTTTTCACTACATAGCATCCTATATTCTTCAACACTCACGGAATGTTATGAAAATATCCATAACTCACAATTCTTCCTCTCATCTTAGACTTAGAACCATTCTTGAATCTTGAGAACTGTCTTGATTGATCTTCTTGAACTAGTTCATCAAGCACTTCAACCATCTGCTTAAAAATCATTAAATGATCAATTATATATTTTTGTTCTTCTTGAATCTCTCTCCACATATCCATATGAGTCTTGTTCTTCATTGTATCGCTTGATGTACTTGGAACTCTTCTCTGAACTTCAATGTCAAAAGTTTTCTTCAAAGTTTTCAAATTATACAAATTTTCATCAATATAATCATCTTGCTCAACTTCAAATGACTGATTTAATTATCCAACTATCATCTTCCCTGAAGTATTTGCATTTTGTAAATCATTAACTTTTATTCCAAACAACACAGCTAGATCTTCTTTGGAATAACCACCTTCAATCTCTCCTTCTTCCAAGTCTCTAAATTCAGTTACTTCACCAATCATCTTTTGTAAATCTCCATCAACAGTTTGTTTGAATAACTCCATAAATGTTCGTAATGAATTATCAACAACTAGCTTTGGATACTCCAACTCTGTCAAATCTTCAATCTCCACATCTTCATTACCCTTGGCTTTATCAGATGAAACAGATGAAATTGGATTAGCATCAAAAGAAATTCCAGATGGCTTGTAAATCAAAATTGCTCCAGTTATGGAATTCAATCCACTTGAACCTCCAACACCAGTCATATCACCATCATCATCTTTATCATCTTCATTAAATCCATTAAAACCTAGATGTTCATCGTCAAAGTCAGAGTCTTCATAATCCACCTTTTCTTCCTCTTCTTCATCATCAATATTCACATACATTGGATCAACACTAGCACCAGTATCTTCAACCTGAGCCTCAGTATGAACACCTTTGACTTGAATTTCATTTATCCTTTGCTGCAACATTTGATTTTCTTTCTTTAAATCAATAATCTTAACATTTTGTTCTTCAGTCAATCTCTCTAGTGATGCAATTCTATCCTTCATAATCTTTTTGTCTTGTACATCATCTTCTCTCCACTTCTGTAATTGAGCAATATGGCTTCTCATCAGATCCATATCAGTTTGACTTGAAGAAGATTGTCTTTCGGTTTCATCTTTCTCCTTCTAGCGTCTTGTACTTATCAAACTCTTGTGATAAAATAGAAATCCTCCTTCTTAACTCAGAATCATCATAATCCAAAGAGACGTTTAAGTCCAGATCATCCAATCCCTCAAACATAGAATCAACTCTGGAGGTAGAAGCTTCTTGAAATGATGTTGTAACTGTTGTAGCGTTCACAAATAAAGGCATGAATGATGCAACATTTACATAATCAAAACTAGGCATAGAAGTTTCTGAATGCATATGAACTTGAGATTTAGACACAGCAGCTTCTTGCACAGTTGCAGCAACAGAATCAGGTACGGATACAGAATTAGAAGCAGGATCTGAAGATGTAGTCGCAGGAGAAGATACAATAATCCCAGGAGTCCTTGACTTCTTCTTTTTATGCACCTTACCCATCCTCTTCTTCTTCTTTGACCTTGATGTCTCTGGTTCATCAAATTGAAAGTTAGGATCATTCCTTTCTTCTCTTTCTTCTACATTCTGTTGTTGTTGTGTTGGCCTTCTCTTCAGTCTCCTCACCATTCTGTTGCCAAATTGAACTGTTTCCATCTCTGATTCAGTAGATTCTTCATCAACTTCAGCATGAACATCTTCAGTCTCAACATGTGGTGAAGAAGTAGTAGCATCTTCTTGTCTTTGAGCGTCTTGTTGACCTGGATAAATGACATGAAGAGGTACAAATGTAGTAGGAATTACATTTGGAGTTTCTTGTTCTGGTTCTTGTGCTTGTTGATGTGATTGACAAGATTGAGCTTTAGACTGTCTAGCTTGTGGATTTTGAGGAGGAGGTGGTGGTTGTTGATCATCTTCATCATCAATTTGCTCACTTTCTGAGTTTAAGTCTTCATGTCTCCAAGACTGGAATCAGTCATGTGCTTTAGCTTGAGAATGTCAGATGCAACACTTGGAAAATTCTGCTCTGGAAATCTCTCATCAATCAGCATCTGAATAAATCTGGGATACATAAAGAATCTATCTTTAGCCTTGGTAAGTTTATCTGACAAGTATCTAAAGATCATCGCAGAAAAGTTGAATGGCTTGTTCAGAATCAAAGCCACCATAACTGACCTCATCAAATATCTCAACTCATTAAGAGTGTCTTTACTCATAGTGAGACAATGAAGAAGCACATGAGCTAGGAACTTGTACTATAAAGGCAACTTTCCTTTCTTGATCGAATACTCACTGTACACCCCAAAGTATCTGATCCTCATGAAGCATCCCTTCATACACCTTTCAGGAATCAAAGTCATTCCTTCAGGTTCACCACCAAACTGCAATACCCTCCTAATATCAGCTTTAGTAATCCTAATGGCCTGTCCCAGCACATTAGCTTCAATCACATAAGAATCATCCACAGTAATCAACCTAGCTGACTCCCAGAAACCCTAAATATGTGATATATAGATGTGACATGAGTTGGAGATAGCATAGTATATTCTTGATCTTCTCAAAAACTCGATCATCGGTCTAAACTCCTTGCCATTCTTTGTCGTTGGATCCAGATAAGCACATAGATTGTGTTTATCACCAAAGGTTAGATTTGCCATTCCTAGAAACAAAACAAACACCAAATAAAAAATAAAAAACAAAAGTTAAAAAAATAAAAAATTTTCTAAGTATGAAACCAGCGAACCCCCTGTGCCGAACCTAGATTAGACAAACCTATCTACAAGACAAATCTGTTTAAAACTCACGAACCTATAAATGAACAAACCTTGAATATACTACGAACATTATGGTCAAACGAACCTTTGACTAACCAAGGTTCGGTTCAATAATCTGAAGAGGTTTGCCCGAATCTTTTAATTTCAAACGAACCTATTCAAATCAATGAACCTGTATTAATTCAAACAAACCTGTTCCGATTTAAACTGAAAATCCAAATATATGAATTAGATTAAACAAATTATACCCATAGGTTCGCCATTCACATATTAACAACTTTAATAAAAGCAATTTCTCTCAAATTTAAATTTAAACAGATTTCAATCCATGAGTTTAGGTTCGACTAACTAAACATAAATATCAAAATTTATGCAAGTATAACCGGTCAAAATCCAATCTATTTACCTATTTAGAATCACAAGATAATTCCGAAACTAATGGTATATGGCAAAGATACTGAAAGATCCAAGATCAAAAAAATCAAAATCAAAGTGTGAAGGTTTGTGGCTATGTTTTTGATGAAAGTGACGAAGCTGAGTCACGAACCTTTGCATTTATACGAACCTATGAAAAAAAGTTTTCAACAAACCTGTTGAATGAACCTATCAACAAACCTTTTGAAAGAACCTATCAGAATACCTTTTCAAGCAAACCTTTCAACAACCTGTTGAACGAACCTCTAAGCAAACTTGATAAACGAACCTCCTCACAAACCTATCAAACGAACCTCCAAGCAAACCTTTTCAAAAATCAATTTTATTTAAAATTTCAAACATACCAACACTTTAATGTTTCAGAGTTAAAACAAATAATCAAAAATTATTGATTGAACATCAGATGTAAATCAAAAATCTTTTTGTAATTTTCAAATTTTACGTCAAACATACTACAAATGTAATGAAGCTAAACATGAAATAAGAAAATGACCAAAACAAACAAATATTTTTGGGGAGAAAGATCCAGAAATGAGATCATATTGCATTACAATCATCAACACAACCTGATTGAATTAATGAATATATTTATCAGCAAATTACAATTCAAAGATGATTGTCAGTATTTAAATCCTCTTTAAATTTAATTACTTAGTTAAGATATCAATTGAAAGAAAAACGATCAAATACTTTATGTTCTTCATTTACTTGAACACATCCCCGTTTTGTGAATAATTAATCAAACAATAATGTTCTTGAAACAATTTAATTCAATTATAACTAGTTTGATCATGCAAAAACAAAATAGAATTTCTTTTTAAAAACAACAAATTGAAATTGTTCAAAATCTTAGAATCATGGTTGATACTTTCGTATGCTCAGATGATCCAGAAAATGAACGAAACAATAATTTAAGATTAAGCTTTTGACAATCAGATCGATATTTTCATATGCGCACACACTGTCCAAAACTTAATCAAACCAAGAAAACAAATTTGAATTGTTTAAAGCTATAACAATCAAGTCGATACGTAAGTATACGCAGAGAATGTTTCAACTTTAAACTAAAACAAAATTTAGAATTTCTTTTAAAATAGAACACATGATCACAAACTAGTAATTTAGTAATTTTTGTTCAAGAAACATATTGTAAGATTAACAACCACTCATTCAGGACAAAGCTAAGCACTGTGTTCTAAGCAACTGTTTCTCACAAAATATAATCAAAATTTTGTCAAATGTTATCTCAACGTATCATACTAAGTAATTGTAAATGCTCTTTATGTTTAAATTCTAGTATGATACATATGCGCTTTCGATTACTACAATATACTATCATTTCTTATTAGGTCGAATCAATTTCTCAAAATTTTAATTTTTTTAATGTTTTTGTGTTTTTGATTTTTCAAATGTTTTTGAGTTTTCAAAAACTTTCTCCCCCTAAAAACTAAAACACAAAACAAATAAAAATATCTGATGTTAATTCAATAAAATCGATTATGAAGGAAGTTGATTTGAATTAACCTCACCCATGACCCGAATGCCATTTAATTTGAGTAAATACTCAAAACGATTTTTATCAAAATCCTTGGTTAGAAGGTCTGCTCGTTGCCCATTGGTATGTATCTTCACCACATCAATAAGTTTCTCTTCATAGCAATCGCGTATGAAATGAAACCTAATATCAATGTGTTTAGAATGTGAATGATACACTGGATTTTTAGTAATAGCAATAGCCGCCTCATTATCAACATGAATTGGGGTTGTGAGATAATTCAAACCATAGTCTCTCATTTGTTGTTGTATCCACAAAACTTGTGAACAACAACTAGCAGCAGCGACATACTCAGCTTCACAAGTTGAAGTAGCCACAGATGTTTGCTTTTTACACTGCCAAGAAACTAATCGTTCTCCCAAAAATTGTGCACCACAAGTTGTGGATTTGGCATCTGTCTTACATCCTCCATAATCGGAGTCACTGTAGGCATTGAAGGAAAAGTAATCATCCTTAGGATACCACAGACCGGTGTCTGGTGTACCCTTTAGATAACGAAGTATTCTCTTGTCTACAATCAGACGTGACACTTTAGGTTTAGATTGATATCTTGCACAAATACTTGTAGCAAAAACAATATCTGGTCTTGAGGCAGTCACATACATCAAACTTCTAATAATTCCACGATAAAGTGTAGGATCAATCAACTCCCCCTTAATATCAGGCACAGTCCCGTGATTAGGCTGAATGGGCGTGGAAATTGGTTTTGAATCAAGCATGCTAAATCGTTTTAACACATCTTGAATATACTTTGTCTGATGAATGAATATTCCATTATCAGTTTGATCAATTTGTAAACCTAAGAAAAATTTTATATCTGACATAGCACTCATCTCAAATTTATCAATCATCACCTCTTTGAACTCCAAACACATTTTTTCAACAGTAGATCCAAAAATAATATCATCTACATAAATATGAACAAGAAGAATATCCTTGCCCTTTTCCCGAAAGAGGAAAGTTTTGTCAATCTAACCCCTATTGAACCCGTGTTCAATAAGGTGAGTCGATAAAGTCTCATACCAGGCACGAGGAGCCTGATGAAGACCATACAGTGCTTTGTCCAAGAGGTAAACCTGATCCCGATGGATAGGATCCTCAAAGCCCGATGGTTGACAAACATACACTGTTTCCTTCAACGAACCATACAGAAAGACAGATTTTACATCCAACTGAAAAATTTTAAACTTCTTGTGAGCGGCAAAAGAAAGAAAAAGTCTAATTGCTTCCAGTCGCGCCATAGGTGCAAAAACTTCATCATAATCAATTCCTTCAACTTGTCTAAAACCCTAAACCACTAAACGAGCTTTGTTTCTGACAATTACTCCTCTGTCATCACTATTACATCTCAACACCCATCTAGTACCAATCTTTTTCTCTCCTTTTTGGCAAATCTACCAAATGCCAAACTCCCAACTTTTGAAATTCATTCAATTCTTCTTGCATCGCCTCCACCCAGGCAGGCTCACGTAAAGCTTCAGTCATAGTCTTTGGCTCTATTTGTGAAATAAATGCTGAATGCATCCAGAGCTCTTGACTGCCATGAGTTTTCTCTAACTCCACATACATACTTTCTTCATTTGTGACTTGATTTCTTGTCTGTACTCCTGCAGTTGGATCTCCTATGATCTGATCAATCGGATGATTAACATGAACACGTGTGACAGGCAATTGCGGTACAACCACATCATGATCCAGATTAGTAATATTCTTATCAGTATCTTGATCATGAGAAATAGCAACTTCAAAAACATCATTATCATCATCAGATGACCAATCCTCATTAATTACTTTTGAAGTGCCTTCCTTATGTGATGTAGTAATTCCATCTTCAGATTGATGAGAAATACCATGTTCTTCTGAATTCTGCAAATAATACAACATTTGTAAAGTTATTTCATCGTCAGAAACAATTGCAGACATATTAAAAGAGTCAAACAATTTATTGTAATCGAAAAGCCAGTCTGGACCCTTTCCGTCTGGTATAGGTGTATGTCGTTTAACATCCACATGATACCATAATTCCACAACACCCGTACGTTTATTAAACACACATTTGTTAGGAAGACTATAACCAAGAAAGAAACCCTCTTCAACTTTAGAATTGAATTTTGAATCTTTCTTTAGCATTGTGCAAGGAGCCCCAAAAGGTTCCAAGTGTTCCAAATTGGGCTTTCGATTCTGAAGCAATTCATAACAAGTTTTATTGTGTCTTTTAACAATTAAAACTCTGTTAAGAGTAAAACAAGTTGTAGCCACAACTTCACTCCAAAAAGTAATGGGAAGTTTAGAATCAGCTAGCATTGTTCTTGCAGACTCAATCAAAGTCATGTTCTTTCTTTCAGCTACACCATTCATCTGAGGCTCATACGGTGCACTGAACTGTTGCTGAATGCCTATGGAATTACAAAATTCCTCCATTTGGTGATTCTTAAACTCAGTCCCATTGTCAGATCGTACACGTCTCACTCTCAACTTATATAAAGTCTCCAACCTAGTGATTAACTACACAAAATTTTCATAAGTATCTGATTTATGCTTTAAAAACATAACCCATGAAAATCTTCAAAAATCATCAGTCACAACAAAACAATAGGATTCACCACCTATACTTTTCATATTAATTGGACCAAACAAATCCATGTTTCCTTGCTTCTTTGGATTTTTACACTCTCAAGCAAAATGACCCAATTCACCACAATTGTTACATTGTGTGGCTTTTGGATTGAATCCAAACTTTGTGTTTCGATCAAAAGTGAACTTCTTTCCTGTTTTCTTTTCATATCTGTTAATTCTTCTTATTGCACTAGCCAACGCCCACTGAGTATCAATCAATTCCATCTCATCATCATCTATCTGCTCATAATCTTCAAAAGTGAGATTTGAATTTCCTATCCTTCCAGCTATCTGTTCATCATAAGCACTAAAAACACATGGCAGTATTGACATATGATCTCTGACATCTTCCACAGTTACTTTTCCCAAATTTGTTGTATTCAGTTGAATTGGAGTTGATGAAGAATCAGACTTTTTCTCATTCATAGAATAAGAAGAACTTGAGCTAGTAGATGCAGATGGTGGAGAAGTACTATCAGTTGTACTTGAAACAAAAGTTGTTTGAATCTGCAGAAGAAACAGGAGGTGTAACCACAGATGCACCATAGAGTGAGGGATCCTGTGTTACATTAACTCTTCTTGCTTTTCTTTTGTCTTTCATTTCCTATTCTTTTAACTTTTGAATAAAATCAACCAATGTCATTCCAGGAAGATTTTTTCTTAAAATCAACACCAACGAATTGAAACGTTCTGGCAAAGCATCTGCAAAACAGTCTATTTTCTCTTCATCATAATACTCAATTCCACACTTACGAACTTCTGTCAACAAATGTCTATATCTTGTTATCAAAGCTTCAAGACTCTCATTTCCAATATAATTGAAATTCTCAAACTCTTTTCATAAATCAGTGGCTTTCATTTTCTTGAGTTTGGTGTTTCCCTCAATTCTTGCCTTTAAAGCATTCCATAAACCATATGAAGTTTTTTGTTCATCAAATTGATGAAGGATTTGATTAGGAATAGCTTGACTCAACATCCAATATGCTTTCTTTTCAAAATCATATTTCTTTCTTTGTTCAACATCTAGTCTATCAAGAGTTTGATCCAGATCTGTTCCCACCACCTTTGGTCGTTCATATGGTGATAAGATTCTTTCCCAAAGATTTGTATCATTACCATTGAGATGGGTTTCAAACCGGCCTTTCCAATTTTCATAATCAGTCAAATCAAGTAGTTTTGGTACTTTATTTGTGCTTCTCGACTCAGTTTCACTAATCAGAATACTTTGTATATTAGAATTTTGATTAGCAATAGCAGCAAACATGTCCGCCATGATTCTAAGTTTTCTATCAGCGAACCTCAACTTAGATTATAAGCTCACGAACCTAAGTAACAGACGAACCGTCTCCAAACCTTGATATCACGAACCTTATACAACGAACCTAATACAAACCTTGATCTCATGAACCTTATCCAACGAACCTGAGACAAACCATGATCAACGAACGTCTTCAATAAATCTTGAACCAACGAACCTCAGTCAAACATATAAGACAAACCCCTCCAAAATTTTATGACACAAACCTCAACTAAACTCTTCTTTTACAACGAACCTCTACTTCAAATTACACCTGAGATACATCGAACCTCTTTTTTTACTACACGAACCTCAACTAAACCTTCAAAATCTATAGATTTCAGCAGCAAGTTTCCAAGTTTTGATCAACCAAATAGCAGTAGATGATGATAACAATATCAGCAATCAATCAGATATAATGAATCAACATTTCAGCCATCTTTTAATTTCTTGATCTTCAAAATGATTGATAATATTCAATTTACTTGTATAGAACTCCTCCAATGCTTTGATACCACTGTAGATTGATAGCAAATTAGATTGCTTCTGGAACGATCAACGGAATTCTATTAACAATTCAATCTATGCGGAATCTAGATCAAATCTATATGAATCAAAGATACGCTATCATTAAGATAAACACCATTTCATTGATCAACAAAATCTGATTACAATGAAATAAGAACACACAGTTCTCTTCTCACACATGTTCTCTCCTTCTCTCAGATTTGTCACACACACAAAAATACAGACAAACCTGCTATATATACAAGAAAATACAAACGAACCTAGCCGAACCCTTAGGTTCGCAAGACGAACCTTTAGGTTCGTTGGACGAACCTTTACAAGACAACCATAGGTTCGCCGAACCTTAACACAACATGCCTAGGTTTGTGGGCCAGACGAACCTAGCAAAACCTAACTTAAGTTACACATTTTGAAAGCAAACTATTACAAAATACCCTAACAACATCTAATAACAAATAATACACACAGTTTCGTACCTGATCTACGATACAAGTTACTGTTCCGACTACAGTTCGGGCTCAGATGTTACAGCCTCCCCTTGTTAGAGAAATTTCGTCCCAAAATTTAAGAATCGTCATCGGGTATGAATTCCTCTGTAAACAGATGGGGATACTTGGATTTCATGTGATCCTCGCGTTCCCAAGTAAACTCAGGTCCGCGCTTGGAATTCCATCGAACCTTAACGATCGGAATACGGCTTTGCTTCAGTTGTTTAACTTCATGATCCATAATTTCCAAAGCTTCTTCAAAGAAATTTAGTTCTTCGTCCACTTGAATTTCCTCAACCGTATGACTAATGATTCGTCTGCTAGGCATTTCTTATGGTTTGAGACGTGAAACACATCATGCACACCACTGAGTTCATCTGGTAATCTCTGCCTATATGCCACAGGACAAATTCGTTGCATAGTTTCATATGGTCCAACGTATCGTGGTGCTAGTTTGCCTTTCTTTCCGAAACGGACTACACCCTTCCATGGTGATACCTTCAACACAACCCGGTCTCCCATTTAGAATTCCAACGTCTTGCGTCGTTTGTTAGCGTAGCTCTTTTGTTTGCTTTTAGCTTCCTGTAACTTTTGTTGTATTTGGGAGATCTTATCAGTGGTTTCCTGAATAAGCTCTAGCCCAGTTATTCAATTATCTCCTACCTCGGTCCAACAGATCGGTGACCGACATTTTCTACCATAAAGTGCCTCAAATGGAGCGCATCCGATGCTACTTTGGTGACTTTTATTATTGGAGAATTCTATTAG
This sequence comes from Mikania micrantha, assembly GCA_009363875.1. Taxonomy (NCBI): domain Eukaryota; kingdom Viridiplantae; phylum Streptophyta; class Magnoliopsida; order Asterales; family Asteraceae; genus Mikania; species Mikania micrantha. The sequence continues at coordinate 30,220,925 of CM018685.1, read as the reverse complement.
TGGCTAATGGGAGTCCCAGTTTCCACCAAAATCCAAAACGCATGTTCGTATCATGTCCTCAAGGGTTTGTATAGTACGTTCGCTTTGACCATCTGTTTGTGGATGGTAAGTTGTACTCAAGTTTAAGGGTGTCCCTAGAGATTTCTGCAACGATTGCCAAAACCTTGATGTAAATCTGCTATCTCGATCCAAGATGATAGACAATGGTACTCCATGATGTAACACTATCTCATTGATCTATAATCTTGCTAGTTTATCCATTGTGAAGGTTTCACGCAATAGCAAGAAATGAGCAGATTTGAGTAGACGATCAATGACGAACCGAATTGTATCATGACAGCTGAAAGTGCGGGGTAGCTTGGTAATGAAATCCATAGATATTTGTTCCTACTTCTTGAGCGGAATCTCTGGCTGTTCCTGCAAAACCAGATTGTTTCTGGTGTTCCGCCTTAACCTTCACACATGTCAGACATCGACCTACATACTCGGCTACATTTTTCTTCATTCGCGTCCGCCAGTAAAATCCTCGTAAATCTTGGTAAATTTTATTGGCACCCGGGTGTACCTAGTACCTGGTCTTGTGCGCTTCGTCGAAGATGAGCATCCTCAGTTCATCTACTGCGGGAATCCACACGCGTTCCTAATAGTAGATGACTCCATCCGGTTTCATCTCGAACTGTCGCTCTGCTCCACAATCTAGTTCTTTCTACAGATTACCTCGTTCCACTGATTCTTGTTGAGCTTGAACAATCTTGTTTACACAGTCCGCAAGGGTTTGAATCGTTCCTTTCGGCTCAAAGCATCTACTACGACATTTGTTTTGCCCGGATTTTACTTGATCACACAGTCGTGATTGTTCAAAAGTTCAACCCAACAATGTTGTCATATGTTGAGTTCGTTCTGATCAAAGATATGTTGCAGAATTTTGTGATCGGTGAAGATGGTACACTTGGTGCCATACAAGTAATGTCTCCAAATCTTCAACGCGAAAACTACCGCTCCCAGTTCTAGATCATGAGTCGTGTACTTCTTCTCATGTATCTTCAATTGTCTTGATTCATACGCAATAACTTTTTCATGCTGCATTAATACACAACCGACTCCCTGATGTGAAGTGTCACAATATACTTCAAAGTCGTTCGTACCCTCTGGGAGAGATAAAATTGGACCATCCCATAGCTTCTATTTCAACATTTGGAAAGCATCTTCCTGTTTCTACTCCCAAACAAACGGTTCACTTTTCTAGGTTAACTTGCTAAGGGGCAAGCCTATCCTAGAAAAGTTTGAAATAAATCTTCTATAATAACCCGGCAGTCCCAGAAAAGGCCGTACCTCCGTTGGTGTCGTCGTAGTATCACAATTTTTAATAGCATCAATCTTGGCAGGGTCAACATGAATTCCTTCACTGTTAATCACATGACCCAAGAAATGAACTTCTCTTAACCAAAATTCACATTTTCAGAACTTAGCCTAGAGTTGCTCATTTTTTAACAGTTCCAAGATCTTCCTTAGATGTTGCTCATGCTCCGCATCGCTCTTTGAATAAATCAGTATATCATCAATAAATATAATGACAAACTGATCTAAGTACCTTTTGCACACACGGTTCATGAGGTCCATGAAAACCGCCGGTGCATTCGTCAATCCAAAGGCATCACCATGAATACGTAATGCCCGTACCTTGTTCCGAATACCTCTTCGGTATGTCATCGTCTTGTACCTTTAACTATTGGTACACAAAACGCAAAGCGATCTTCGAAAAATATCGCGCTCCTTGCAACTGATCAAAAAAATCATCAATCCTCGGCAATGGATACTCATTCTTAATGGTCAGTTTATTCAGTTCTCTATAGTCTATGCATATCCGAATGGATCCATCCTTTTTTTCACGAACAAGACTAGAGCTCCCCACAACGAGTAGCTCGGGTGGATGAAACCTTTATCCAGCAATTCCTGCAACTGATTCGACAATTCCAGCATCTTAAAAGGTTCTAACGTATATGGAGATTTAGCAACAGGAGTTGCTCCAGGCAGACCGTCGGGAATACTTCTGGGTAGTCCTTCACTACTGGCATGTCTTCGATCTCGATCTTGTCTTTCTCCTTTGCCACCACGTGATCCAGGAATGCTACACATTGTTTTCGTAAACACTTACGCGCATTTATGCAAGAAATGATTTTAACACTCCATTTCGGTTGATCCCCTTGAACTTCCAACACCTGGTCGTTCGCCATTGGTATCTGAAGTAGCTTTTCGGAACATACTATTTCAGCCCGATTAAGGGATAACCAGTCCATTCCTATGATGATGTCAAAACTACCCAATTCCAACGGTATGAAATCGATGGTAAAATATTGATCATTCAATACTAAGGGGCGGTTCCTAAGAATAGTGTGTATTGTTACTTGTTTACCGTCAACTACTTCTATAGTATAAGTGGAGTCTAATAGCTCTTCAATATGATTAAGTTTGCATGCAAAGTCGGATGTGGTGCCTGAACTGCCGGTTGTATCTTCTTAGGGCAGTTCCTTGAGTAGTGGCTAGCTTCGCCACAGTTATAGCATCCGCAATTTTTTTGGTTCGGATTATTGTATAGAAGGAGAGCTAAAGCAGCATTTTTCACTGCTTGAGTAGGTGACATTCTGTAGTTCTGGACCCAATGTCCTTTTCTTCCACAGCACGTGCAATGTTTGTAGGGAGTGCTAGTAGCATAATGATACTGGCATTTGGTACACAAAGGAAACGTGCCAGTGTAGGGTTTCTAGTGAAGGTTCTATGGGGCTACTGCTACCTGGCTTAGTGGAGTGGCCATTGTGTAGTTCTTGATGACCTTCTGTTTCTTCTTGGGATGATGAATGGACTTCTTTGATGATTCTTCCTTGCTCTTTCCTGTGTTTGGTTCCTTCTTAAGAGTCCCAGAAACTACCATCACATCAGTAAATTTTCCTGAAAAGCTGATAGTTGACTCCAAAGTGACAGGGCTTTTTTCACTGACCAAGCTCTGTATGCAGGTAGGTAATCAACCTACATACCTGTCGATCAGTTTCTCTAAATTTGGCACCGTTTCTGGCACCAACGCTACCAACTCATGATAGTGGGTGGTATACCCCATGTGATCAGCTCCTTACATCACATGGTTGAATAGTTCAGTTTCCATCCTCTGTATTCCTCAGTAGAGTCTTGAAGTCTGCCCATGGCATCGCCAATGCCTCATCTCTTCCTCTAGCTCTGATCTGTGAATTCCACCACGTCAAAGCCCGCTTGTTGAATGGTCCTGCAGAGTAGCAAACCTTATGGTGCTCTGGACAACTGCTAATGTCCAGAGTAGTCTGCATCTTCTCTATCCATTACATTAATCTAACAGCTCCTTCAGTACCGCTAAAGCTTGGCGGTTTACATCCCACGATTGACTTGTAGGAGTAGTCTGGTGCAGTCCGGCGTTGCCACTAGATTCACCTGGCAAGTGCCCGGTGTTGTTACTGTTGCTTTGGATCCTGTTCATCATGTCTGGGATCACTTCCTTCAGCTGACTGGTCAGTAGAGTGGCCAATATTATAGTAGCAAGATCCAACTTCGGGTTTTGATTCTTGTTATGAGGTGGAGTATGTGGGGGACTAGGAGGTGGAGGAGGAGGAGGAGGAGGAGGTGGTGGCGGTGGTGGTGGTGGTGGAGGCATGAGAGGTGGAGGATTGTTGACTCGTAAAAAGATTCCCAAAAAGAATGATTCATGAGCTAAACATCATGGTCAGATATGATATTAAAGACGCACCAATAAAGGACTCTTAGATCCTTACCTCTTTTATCTGTATTAAGATGGATAGAATAACGAGAATTTAGTGCTTCGTTCAGAAATTAGAGTTCAAAATATAAAACCAATTGTTGAACTAGGTTTCTAATTTAAAGTTCAACACCACAAGACACGCAAATTGCCTTAGGTTAAAGAAATTTCTTGAGCTATAATTTTGTTGTTGTAAAGATTAGTTTAAGTTCATATACTATGAAATTTAACATAGTTCTTATGATTGAGTGCATCAGCTGCAACTTTCGATTTTTGCATTCGAAATTTTTAAGTAGTTCGACCCATGTCAATGGATCATGTTCAATTTATTTTGGTTAAAGATATGTTTGAAGGCTTTCATGATTTGTGAAGATTGCATATCTTATACTATAGAGAAAATTTCTCTAATCTATAAGGCAAATATGACCATATGTAATTCAAGATCATAACTTTAGGAACATGTTTGATTCTTAGTATGAAGTTTTGTTCTTTGTGATCATTAGATAATGCGTCAAGTGATACGATCGAAGATAACACATTATAATGTTATTAATTTTATCGATAGTTGTATATTGATTGTTGTGTTGTGTAATAAACTATCGTCTCATAATCATTACCACATATAAGTTCAGATCGTTTAACATCATAAGTGATGTTCGAAGTGGGATTTTGGAATTTGTGAGTTTTCAACTGAGGTAGATGGATCCTTTAATCTTTTGAGTTTTCATTTTGATTTTTTTAGGTTAATGATACCTTTGATGTTTTGATATAAGGACTACGAATATCTATGAGGGATTCAATGTAAACATTTATATACACTCAAACTTTTAGTATGCATGAATCAATTCATTCCAGTAATAGTTTTGACTAAGATTACCCTTCTGGATGATAATAATGGCATCTACAATTCCTAACATTGGTCAAGCTTTCGTGTCCACTTCCAAAGTACTATTGGTGCTTATATATAGGGTATACCGCAACCAACCCACCACACCCCCAACACCTTGAAAGCATACCAATCGCCTACCAATACCACACAACATAACATATTTCACTTTGTTTGATGTTTACACTAGTTCACCAATAAAACGACCTAAGATCTTGGTACATTTTATCGGCACCAGGATGAACTGAATAACGTGACTTGTGTGCCTCGTCAAGTATGAGTGTTCGAAGTTTATCTACTGCTGGAATCCAAACACGATCCAGATAATAGATAACTCCATCCTGTTTTGTCTTGAAGTGTTTTGTCGGCTACACAATCGAGCTCGCGTTTCAAGTTGTCTCTTGCCACTGCTTCCTGTTGTGCTTGTAAAATGTGATCTCTCAGACTTGTTTGCACAGTCATTCCCATTGCGCGAACGCGTAAGGGTTTGAATCTTTCCTTCTGGCTCAAAGCATCTGCAACAACATTTGCTTTGCCCGGATGGTATTTGATCACACAATCGTAATCGTTCAGGAGCTCAACCCAACGTCTCTGTCTCATGTTAAGCTCCTTCTGATCAAATATGTGCTGTAAACTCTTGTGGTCTGTGAAGATAGTGCATTTGGTACCATAAAGGTAATGTATCCAAATCTTTAAAGCAAATACAACAGCTCCAAGTTCTAAGTCATGTGTCGTGTAATTCTTCTCGTGTATCTTCAACTGTCTTGAGGCATAAGCAATGACTTTGTCTCGTTGCATCAATACACATCCGAGTCCCTGATGGGAAGCATCACAATAAACTAGAAAGTCATCATTGCCTTCTGGGAGTGTTAAGATTGGAGCATTGCACAATCTTTGTTTCAGTGTCTGGAATGCCTCTTCTTGTTTCTGAGTCCACACAAAAGGTCCAGACTTCTGTGTGAGCTTGGTGAGGGGCAAGGCTTTCTTAGAGAAATTCGAAATGAATCTCCTGTAATAACCTGCCAGTCCCAAGAATGATCGTATCTCTGTAGGCGTTGTAGGTACATCCCAGTTCTTGATTGCATCAATCTTGGCAGGATCCACGTGAATACCATCACTGTTAATCACGTGACTCAAGAACTGAACTTCTCTTAACCAGAATTCACACTTGGAGAATTTGGCATAGAGTCGTTCCTCCTTTAGGAGTTCCAAGACTGTCTTGAGGTGTTGCTCATGTTCCTTTCGTTCTTTGAATAAATCAGTATATCATCAATGAAGACGATAACAAACTGATCTAAATACGGCTTGCACACCCGGTTCATCAAATCCATAAACACAGCCGGTGCGTTCGTCAATCCGAATGGCATCACCATGAACTCGTAGTGACCGTATCGGGTACGAAAGGCCGTCTTTGGTATGTCCTCTTCTTGAATCCGGAGCTGATGATAGCCTGATCTCAGGTCTATCTTTGAAAAGTACTGTGCTCCCTGTAATTGATCAAACAAATCATCAATCCTCGGTAACGGGTACCGATTCTTGATGGTGAGTTTGTTGAGCTCTCTGTAATCAATGCACATCCTGAAGGTTCCATCCTTCTTTTTCACAAAAAGAACCGGAGCTCCCCACGGGGAAAAAATCGGTCGGATGAATCCTTTATCGAGTAACTCTTGTAATTGGTTGGACAACTCCTGCATTTCTGATGGTGCAAGTCTATAAGGAGACTTAGCTACAGGATTTGCTCCCGGAATCAAATCGATTCGGAACTGCACTGATCTCTCCGGTGGCAGTCCCTGTAAATCATCCGGAAACACGTCCGCATAGTCTCTCACAACTGGTACATCTTGAATCTTGATTGCCTTCTTGTCTTTCTCGATCACGTGAGCTAGAAATGCAGCGCATTGTTTTCGTAGATACTTGCGAGCCTTCATGCACGATATTATCTTGACACTGCGTTTCGCTTGGTATCCACGAATCTCCAAAATCTCATTGTTTTCCACTGGAATGCGTAGTAGTTTATCGGAACAAATGAACTCAACTCGGTTAAGAGATAACCAATCCATTCCGATAATGATGTCAAAACTGCCCAACTCCATCGGTATCAAATCGATGGAAAATGTGTGATCGCCAAGTGTTAGTGGGCAATTCCTAAATATTGTGTCTACTGTGATCTGTTTGCCATTTGCTATCTCAATAGTGTAAGGGGAGTCTAACAATTCCTTATCATAATTAAGATGGCATGCAAAGTCGGATGAGATAAAACTCTGATCCGCACCAGTGTCAAATAATATAGATGCATAAAAGTCAGATAAGAGAAAAGTACCCGTGATCACATTTGGGTCTTGTCGAGCTGCAGCCGCTCCGATTTGAAAAGCTCGTCTGCTTGAGCCCTTTGTTGATTTCTCTTGGGACAATCCCGAGAGAAGTGTCCAGGTTCGCCACAGTTGTAGCAAGACCTGTGATCAGCCGCAACAGTGTAGCTGCATTGTTGTTTCTGTTTGGAGCTCCCGTGCTCCTGCAGCGGTTTTCCCAATGGCCAAACTTTCCACAGTTCGTGCATTGCATGCACTGAGTGTTCGGCGCATGATGATACTGGCAAGTGTTGAACAAAGGTGCAGTGCCAGTGTAGGGCTTTCTGACTTGTAGTGGTGGTGGCTGGTTAAGCATTGGAGTTTGAGTAGTAGCAGCAAAGTTTCTAGCCAGCTTTTGTTTCTTCGCCGGCCTTTTATCCGGCTTCCTTGAAGTTCCAGCTTTGGCTGAATCAGCCTCTTTCTGGAAATGACCAGAAGCAACCATCATATCTGTCAGGGATGCTGACAGTGTAACAGCTAACTCCATGGTAGTAGGGTGGGCAGAAATAACATGACCCCGGATGCTGGGCGGTAATCCACCAATATACCGCTCAATCCTCTTCTCAAGTGTCGACACTACATCCGGTGCCAATGTAGCCAGCTCATGCAAACGGGTGGTGTAAGCCAGATGCCCAACACCAATCATCTCTAGGTTGAGCAGTCCAGTTTCAACCTTTTTCAGTTCATTCCTTGGGCAAAAGTCTGCCCGCAGCATGGCCTTGAAGTCATCCCAAGGCATAGCCTGGGCCTCATCCCGGCCTCTGATTGAAACCTGAGCGTTCCACCAAGTCAACGCTCTTTTGTGGAATGAACCTGCAGCATACTTGACTCTGTTCTGTTCAGGACAGCCACTGATGTCGAGGGTAGTCTCCATCTTCTCGATCCACTGGATCAATCCAACGGCACCCTCACTGCCACTGAAACTGGGTGGCTTGCAACCTACAAAGTTCTTGTAGGCATAGTCCTGTTGCTGCCGGGTGTTACCGCTGCCCTCTCCAGATGAGTTGGCAACATTGCTGCTGTTGTTGTTGTTGATACGGTTCATCATCTCGGGAATCACATCCCTCAGTTGGCTAGTCAGAAGAGTGGCCAATGCCACAGTAGCAGGGTCCAACTGATAAACCAGTGGTGGTTGCGGAGGTGGAACATGTGGAGGAGGAGGTGGAGGTAGTTGTCTAGGAGAGTCAGAGGGTGATGGTGTAGATGAATGCGGAGCTAAGTCTTGTGGTGGTGGTGGCAGTATAGCAGGTGGTTGTCTTCTTGGCGGCATTCTGATCATAACCGAAAGATAATCGGTTAGTGCAGTGATCAGATGCAGAAGACATATGCAAATAGAATCCTATATCACATGGTTTCTATATGAGGGTCCCTAGGTTATAGTCTAGGCCAAACCGTTTAAGTAATATGACCTATATTTCTCTATAACCATGGCTTTGATACCAATCTGTCACACCCCGGGCTGGCGGGAACGGATTGGGTTTTATAATGCATGAAATTACCAAGTGTTGGAAGTTGTCACATAGGATTAACACATCCATACATAGTTAATTCATTGAACTTCCATAGCTCTCAACTTGTTACTTTAGTTCTTTGAATTCCATAACCACTTGATACACTCTTAGTGTGTGGTGAATTCCATAACCAGTTGATACACTCTTAGATCTATGTAACTAGGGTTTTTATTTAACACTTTGTAACTCATCCTTGACTGTCACACCCTGGGTCGGCGGGAATGGATCGGGTTTTCCCGTCGAGCGGAAGGTTCCCGGGGCGCGATATCATGAGTGATAATCAAATTATCAGATTGTTTACATAGCACATGATAAATAAATGTGAAATGCTAACACATCCAAGATATAGAATTACAAGATTAAATTACAATGTATCGTTCATAATTTAATCGAGTAAATCTATCAAAAGAATCAATATAACTATATCTTGTATAAGTACAAGATATACAAAAGATGATTCATTGTTCTTGTCACCAAAAGCATGGAACACAAAATAAAGCCAGGTCTTCTAAAAGTCCACTAGCTTAATCCTTGCATGTAAGTAGCTACACCTGTTCATCACCTGAGAAAACATGTATTTAAACAAAGTCAACACTAGGTTGGTGAGTTCATAAGTAAGTTAATTGAAAACCTTGATTCATTCACATGCGCAATCACAATATGTATTTTGTTACTTGTATGTCATTTGTTCACTTGGTCACTCAATGGCTTCTCAATAGTTATATTTACAAGTAATGTATCATCCTAGTAGTGATACTTATATATAGGGCATATGTAAGGGAACTAAGCCGTAGCCAACATCCCACCACATCACTATTAGAACTCCACACTACTTGCAATACAACTATTGATTTCCATTCCTAAATCCACATGTACGTCTCATTCTTGATCACCTATGATAACTTGTATAGAATAATATAATAATGTAATTGTTGTTATCAAACCGAAGTTTAGATAATCATTATATATGTTAAGGATATTAGATTTATTAAATTTGTTCCTTGTATTATTCTATCTTTGTGGGGTTAACTGTTGTTACACTTTTAAATCTTAAGAGCGTTAGTTAACCACTTGCAATTTGTTCTTGAACTATAGTGCATATAGTCTAAAAGGAATCCATTGAAATCCTCACGTAATTAGATTTCAATGCATCCGATTTATCCCTACCACCTTGTATGTCTAGTGTCCTCAACGAAATCTATTACTAATAGTGTAGCATGAGAGAAGATCACTTTCTCAACCTACTAGTCAATAGGATTTCCGCTGGATTAATTACTTATCACTGCAGATTAATATCACCATGTGTCGCTTCCCAGAACCTGACTTGAGGTCGCCCTGTCACCGGTCATACGTTACCGGCCAATGAATCAATACGATCAACATACTAGCCCTACAAGCTAGAGGTTTGTCAAACCTATGGTACCACTATGCTATCGTCGGTTTAGTCACGTCAAACTAACTGGTCAGCGAATTAAAAGGGACTTACATGATCAACTTGTACAATTGGCACATGATTGAAGTGATATAATACAACAGGTCAATAGTAACTAATTGTAATTGTGTTCATCTGTGTTGTTGTTCTCCTTGTCATATGTTCTCTGTGTTATTAACAAAGTTAAATAAGAACTTTTCTTATTACATTATGTTAATTAATTGAGTGAATGATGTTATTATCATGAAGTTACATTATCATGATTATCATTCTTTGTTCCATGTTCTCTTGTAATATGTATTGAGTTGAAAAGCTAAGTGTTAAAAGGACTTGTCCTATTACACTTACTTAACTCTTGTATCGAATGTTAATACAAAGATATGTAATATCTTTATAGCATTCGTTTGCTTGCTTGAAATTGTTCCAATGTCTGTTTATGTAAGAATAACTGAGTGTTATAAGATAATTTCTTATAACTATATTATTCTAATGTGTTGATGAATTTATAAGATATATTATCTTATTCATCTGAATATCCCTGTCATGTTTTGATCATACAAGCATGCATACAATGATAAGCGATAATAAACAATTAAGTATTATCTAAATCAAAGTATAAATAAAATGTTAAGTAGAGCATTTAAATAAGTAAAAGTAAACATGTTTCTCAGCCCCGAAGGTTGAAAATCAGTTAAGATTAAAGAAAAGGGGCATATGAACTCACCTTGTTGTTGTAGGGTTGACTTAGCTTAAAAGAAAAGACGCACACGCTCTTGATTGTACTTGACTGATTGTTTCACGTTCCTGTATTGATTTCATGTCGTATTTAACTTATAAGTATAAGTTGTAGCGATTTGTGTGCGTGCACGTGTTAGCCCTAAGATTTGCTAACACTTGTGAGTCTCGGTAATGATTCGGCCCTGGTTTGTTGTTCATAGATTTCCCTATAATTGATCTCCTTAACTTAGTTTTGAAATGATTAAATGAATTAATTCTTCACCATTGTTTTAACACTATATTCTTAACGTTTGTAATAACACATGTTTACTAATCCTACCTCCCATGTATGTCATTAGTAACCATTTAGATCATGAATTCGATTACATTTAAACCCAATGGACTTATGAAGAAATCTTGGGCCGATTGAGATGTAAGGAACGGGCTAACTATTGGGCCAAATACATGTGGTGTGGGCCCAATGAGTAAAATGGGCCAAGTGTATCTCGTGAGTCAGCCCATATGCTGTTGGGCTCGGATAGACACTGTTGGGCCTAATGGCTTTTCATTATGGGATGATTAAGGAGATGTGGGCCGGATTGTTTATGCAGGACCGAGGGGTAAATTGATGGGTCGTAGATGTGTGTGTGACCCAACCGAAGGACTCCCATGGATCAAGGTTGGATGTTGCGCCTGCTCTACGAATCGGCCGATTAACTGGATCCATTTTCATGCGATGGTGCAGGCTTCACTCAGCGAACCCCTGCTAGGGTTCGGCCATTGCAGTCCATAGGTTCGGCTATATGGTCCCAAATGGTTCGGCTGTAAGGATCTAGGGTTCGGTCACATGATGGTCAGATGGTTCGCTGAAGCCCTATGGTTCGTCTGGTCTGCTTAAGGTTCGTGAAAGAAAATGGTTCGGCTAAGGCACAGGAAGGTTCGGCTGGTGGTTCCCACACACAGGTTCGCGAGTAAGCAGTGGGTTCGGGACTTTAGAGGGTTCGTTCCATCGTGGGTTCGGCTAGAGGTTGGCCAAGAAGGTTCGTCGCTGTCTTGCATGGCATTAGGGTTCGGTGAGGTGCCATTGGTTCACCTAAACAAAGAAAGGTTCATGGCATCTGAGAAAAGGCTCGTCGCACAGGTGACACGATGGGATGGTTCGGCTGGCTAACCCCCAGAATGGGTTACGCTGTGGGGTAGGGTTTGTGCATGGGTTCGTGGGGTGCAAAGTGATGTAGGTTCGTGGAGCAGAAGGTTCGCCCAATACTATTGCAGGTTCGACAACCAATCAGCAACATCACGAACCTGTTATGCTTTTCTCATCCACATCGAACCAGTGAGGTCGTGGTGTGTTCTAAAGTTCCCCCATGCTTGCACGAACCCTGGGAAATTGTAATGATAGCCTAAGATCTAAAGTAACATGATTTTCAACCGGTTGAGTGGCTAGTTCGAATTATGAGATGAAAACCCTAAAATCCGTGACTTTGCAAGCATCATACCTCGATTTCCAGTGGCTAACTTTCCAGATCAGTTGTACTTTCTTGAAGAGGAGATCGAGAGCTTCGAGTGGGCGTAAGAATCACCAAAATCCGTTGAGAAATGAAGAAGTTATGGAGTTTTGAAGGTGGAAAGTGGTGGTAAATGGTGGTGGCCGGAATTTGAGCTAGAGAGAGAGTGAAAAAGGTGTGAAATGAGAAAAACTCTCTCATTTAGGGTTTTTATATCACGCGTGGTGTTCAGGTTTGTTTCAGTTACTCGGTTCGTGTTTTTGTCGCGTATCCGGAATTTTACGCGTAGTTTAAATGTAATAAATAAAAGAAAAGTATTTTAATTAATTGATGAGTTTCAAAATTGTAAAATGTTATTTATTTTATTTTATTTAATTAATTTCGTTCGTGTCGTGTTTCGTTATCGTTTCGTCAGATCGCGTCACCATCGTGCGTATTCGTTCGAATCGTCATTCAAACGAACACAACGATGGTTTTGCTTTCGGACTTTTGTTTTCTACTTTCCAGTCATCATTTCAGAACGTTAAACTCACAGATATGTTTGTGTGAATCGTCACCCACGCAAACACACTGTCAGTTCGTTATTCTGAAACAACACTGTAAATTATGTTTAAATTGTGTTTCCTCATTGTTGGACTCAACTAACATCCTGTTTTCACATTGAATTGTTGGCCATCTGATTCCTGTCATCTATGGATATCAGATCGCAACCGATTTGTTTTTGTCATTCACTTGAACATCGTTGTTTCTCATGTTTAGTTGTGTTAACTGTACTTAGGTTTTCACTTAAATACACACAACTAATGTTTCAATTGAGTGTTGTACTTACAGTATTTAACTTTACACAAAAATACATACAACTGTTTCTTGTAAATCTGAATTCTGTTAATACAAATACTGTGTATCCACATGAAATCACACGTAGTTACTGTTCAAAGTACACGCACCGTACGGACTTGCCGGCTGGTCTGGTACTAGTTGTCACATTGACGTAAGCCATTATTATCCTCTTAGTTCTAGATTTATCTAACAAAAACCATGGGTAATAGTCCCCTTTGATCGGCAAAACATGTGTTTATATGTTTAGAGTAGTTTATAAAACTTTTGATACCAAAACTCTTAAGTTGGATGGCACAAAATCGGTTAAGACCCCAACTAGTCCCATTAGACCATTGTTGCTGTTATCAGCTTCATTTATGATTACTGAAAACACATGTTTAAGTATCTAATTATTTTAAAAAAATATTTTAGGTTGAAAACCTTAGTTTCGATGAGATATGAAACCGATTTTAGCATAGGAAACCCTAATGGCTTCCCACTCGACTAACCCATGTTCCAGCCATTCCTATGTACTCATTTCTTGCTGTTTTTAGTTGGTTCCAAATTCTAATCACTTGGATTAAGCCAATGTAATAGTATCGACAGTAGTTGGCCAATATCGATGACCACCATGTGAGTAATATCATGAACAGCTTCATAACCCCCATGTATTCTACAAGTTTGACAACTCAGTTTCCACAGCCCTTAGGGCCGCCGATACTAGAAGTATCAATGGTGCCTTTGGAGTCTGAACTTGGAGAGCGTCGATATTGTTATGTTCGAAGTGGTCTCATCGAATTTGGCTGATCGAGATTGCTAGTATCGACTGATGAGCATGGATGGTTTTCCAGCTTGTCGATACTAGTGTTTTTCTTTTATTCTCGGGTCGACACTAATGGTTCCAGTTTCAATTCGATTTCCAACCAAACCAAACTTCAATCTAGCATCATCCTTAAGTTCCTAGGTTGATTTCGTGCAAAATCCTAAGGTTTTGAGGCTCAATAACCAGCTGAAAGAATGCTAGGTTTCGACAAACATAAACCCAGAAAAACAGCTTCACATAGCTTTATTTTACCTCAAATTGGTTGATACTTAGCTTGATTTCTTCATTTCTTCATGATTCACTCGTTTCTACGGTCGTTTTGACACCAAATTCGTCCGTTTTGGTTAAAAATTAAGTGAGTTATGGTAGGTTTTCTAGAGAGAGAGAGTTCGAGAGAGAGGGATCCGGATTTTAGTGTGAGAAAGTGGTAGGTGTATGGTCTTGAATGCCAATGTAATGCCATTTCATGGTTTTTATCGTTCTGACGTGTTCGGGTTCGTTTGGTTACGTTCGGTTTCACGTAGAATCGTCGGTTCCGGTTGTTTTCGTAGCGAAATGATACGATTTAAAAAATAGAGTTTAATAAATTATTTTAGGCTGTAATTCCTAATAAATTTACTAATTATCCTCTGTTTATTTTTAAATTTCTAAAAACGTTTAATTTAACGGTTTAATTGAATCGTACGGTTTTCGCGCGTATTCGTTCAAATCGTCACCCGTACGAACACGACGACAACTATTGGAGATCATTCAGAACGTTAAACTTACAGATATATTCGTGCGAATCGTCACCCACACGAATACTCCGTCAGTGTAATATTCACGTAACGACATCCATTGTTGTTATGTTCTGTACAATTTCACATACGTTTCTACATAATAAAATCCTAACTTTCAAATAAAAAACTTGTATTGTCAGACATGATTCTGACTGTTAAACCATGGATTTGCAATATGTTTCTGAAATAGATGCGTAATAGATTTGTATTAAGCATCAAATGATAATAGTACACATGTAATACAGATAGTTCGTGCCTGATCTACTGTACTCGTTACTATTCCGACTAAGATTCGGACACTGATGTTACACTTGACCAATGTCTCGGTATACCTGAGAGAGGCTTTATGGGCATATCATATCCTTTGATGGTTTTCTGGTTGGAGGTGATCGGGCTTTCTATCTTGTTGTTCGTTCCAGAATTTTTCCTGATCAGAACTCTAGTTCATACCAACTCGTTAGTGAGAGTGGCAGATGTTCTGGTGACAGTTTTTGAAGCAGCAGTGATCACGTGGCCTCTCATTTGGGGATAAAAACTCCCAATGTAACGATCCTTAAGGTTATCGATAGTGGGGACCACTAAGTCATGTGACCATGCCAAGTATTGCATCGGCTAGTTGTTGTGCGATTAATGTTGCTAGTTCACTCAATCCAATTTTTACGATGATGGAACATTTTATCGTGTAGAAAATCAGTGACCCAAGGAGAGGCTGATTTAACCAGGAACAAGAGCTTTAGATACTTAGTCAAAGCCTTTGGTATTAGCTCCCTCTAGGGTTTTGCCCTTAAGTTATTTTTAGTGTTTAGTTTTCTTGTTTTAAAGAAAAAAGAGAATAGAAAACAGTAAGGCAACACAAAGAAGATTCAGAAAAGTGTTATCAAATTATACAGTTGATGTTGGGGTATAAATAGCCCCAACATTTAATGTTTCAGGACAAATACAAGAGAAAGACAAACAGATAAGACTGAAGACACATTTACAGACACTGTAGCATTAGAATAGTACAAGTGCAAAGTCAACTTAGGATCTTCAAAGATCTTGAAGTCTTCCGAGGTTCAGACATTTGTACTGATGCTAAGGAGTTATTCTTTCGGAAGTTCTTCATAGGAAACTGATTAAGGGAATCAGCTATCCTATCGGAAGCTGAAGAAGGAAACATTTATTCTTTCATCGGAAGCTGATGTAAACACATAAGTCTTCCGAAGTAATGTTTTCTTCCGAAGCAGATGTCTTCGAAAGTCTTCCGAAGTAATTGTATTTTATTCTTCGGAAGCAATTGTTCTCTTCCGATAGTGTCTTCTGAAGTTTGTCTTTTGATAGAGTCTTCCGAAGCATCTTCTAAAGTTTTGTCTTTGGAAGTAATTGACTTTTATTTAGTATCTTCCGAAGAGTCTTTTAAAGCCTTATTCTTCATGTCTTCGGAAGTTAGTGTCCTGCAACATTTATTCAAATTGATTATTTGAAAGGTGCTTTTGCTTCGTCAGTCCTTATTTTCCTACAACCTCCCTCTGGACTGATGAAGCCAAAACCACTTAGTTATAGAACCAGACCAAATACTAGAACATCAAACTCAGTGGGGAAAGTACTTGAGAATGGTTCAAATGGGGTCTCAGTACAACAAAGAAAGTATAGCTAATGCTTCTTTATTTATTTAAACTTCAGCCTCTTTTTGAGAAGGGTTTATGTATTCGTCTGTCCTTATTTTCCAACAATCTCCCTCTGGACTGATGAAGCCAAAACCACTTAGTTATAGAGCTAGACCAAATACTAGAACATCAAACTCAGTGGGGAAAGTACTTGAGAATGGTTCAAATGGGGTCTCAGTACAACAAAGAAAGTATAGCAAATGCTTCTTTGTTTATTTAAACTTTGGCCTCTTTTTGAGAAGGGTTTATGTATTCTCCCTCTTTTTGGCTTTATCAACCGGGAGGCAAGGCAGGGAAGGGAGATAGGCAGAAAGAAGTGAGCTAAATGCTCCTTGAAAGGCAGTGGAAGAAAGGTGGTAGTAGTGAAGGTGGTTGAAGAGTTTGGGAGACCTTCAAATGAAGGTGCCTGCATTGGGTTGGATTTGGATTGCAGGACTTTGGACATTCAATATTGTTGTGACTCAACAAAATGAATGTGGTCAGAGCAATCTGAATGTGAAAAGTGGAATCCGTCAATTCCTTAATGTTAAGAACTGATCCGTCCATCATTTTACAGATGTCATCCGAATCCCTGACTATCAGAGTCAGTTTTATCATGACCTGAGTCCATCTCAGAAATGTCATGAACCCCTTTTTCTTGGTTCTGGGGATTTCCAGCCTTAGTTTAAAAGAAAACTTCATTGGCTGTTGCCATACCAGGAGTCTTATTGCCTAATCCATTCATATGAGAATTCATTGGATTTTCATGTGAAATGGATGCTCCTGATATATGATCAAGAAGTATAGATGGACTTGACATCCGGATCTCATCCTCTTTTCATGGGTAAGAGATTTGTCAAGAGAGAGTGGGGGGCTTTTAGAAATAACAGAGATGTCCTTGGGAGAGAGGACGACCATCTGAATGTCAAATGACATTTCAGTGGTTAGTGAGGGTTCCCTTAGGAATACAACATCATCCTGTTAAGAGGATTGATGAGGAGCTGGATGGGAAGAGATTCTTGATTCATCTGTGAGGATGAAACAGATGTATCCATGTGTTCAGTAGGAACACTGTCATGTTCAGGGATCTCATCTTCCTGAACAGACTTTTTGGGGTTATTAGGCTTAAAAGGTTTTTGAGAAAAATTATTTTATGGCCGGTACCTGTTATAGGTGTGGAAGGTGGATGTGGGTTCACTGAAGATGGGTGTTTCTTCAGTGTCATCCATTAGTGTTCATACTTGTGAACATTAGTTTGTCAAATCCTTCAAAGTACTATGAGTATCAATGGGACAAACTAAAAGCACGGCAGAGACTAGGGACATTTATGGTAATGTACCAGATGATCAAGGATATGCTAACATATCGCATGTTATTGAAATGATTTTTCCCTAAAATTATAAAGTCATGTGATACATAGAGCAGAAGAAATGTTTATGCATAATCAGGTTTTTCAGGTTAACCTTAAAAAAAAGGAATGAGTCGAAAGTTTCATGATTATTTTTGAGATTAAAATGACAGAATTGTTTAAGAAGAAGAGAGAGTTTAACGCTTTCACATTTGGACATGTTCATGCACACCTTGAAGTACATACGAAGCTTCGTGAGGAATGAAGCCTGGTCCGAAACTGTTACACCATTATCATAAGCTTGAAGCTTAGACAAATTTTGTGTAAGTGCTCCGTGCCAGGTGACATGCCTGACAAGTAATCATCCGTAGCCATGAGCATTACTTAGAACGTTTGAAGGAGAAGAAGAATTTCTTGAAGATCAGAGGATCAAGAAAGCTTAAGTGTATTAATGGCGGGAGAGATGAGAAATGAAGGAGATGAGAAATGAAAAAGATGATTATTGATTTAAATAAGATTATTGGTAATTAAGATGACGGTAAGTATCTTCTCGAGCCGTGGGAGTCAGCATTGAGAATCGGATCTTGTAGAGAGATTGAAAACTGTCACATCAGGTGCAAAGCTCAAAAAATTTTATTTTCAGATCGGAAGAATCTTGTCCTCGGAAGCAAGTTAATTGATCATGTGATGATTTTCGGAAGGAAGAGAGATCATCAGAAGGAGAAGAAACCAAAGTGGTTATAGAATGTAACAATGGAAGGTTTAAACATCGGATAGATATGAAGCAGTGACAATATTATCACTGATTCTATCCATGTGTTGAGATAATAACTGAAAGAAACCAAGATTTCTTTAACAGTGATTTATCAAATATCCATTGTTAGGATAATTTATAAAAATTATCCTTTTATGTGTATGTGTATAAATTTTAATAAACATAATCTTAACTATGTTTATTAACTCAAATTTATCATTCCCAATTTTGCCACAAACTTAGAGAAATTTGAGGAGTCTAAGGGCTTGGTAAATATGTCAGCTATTTGGTCACTTGTAGAGACATGTTCTAGAACAATTAATCCCTTTTCAAAACAGTCTCTAATGAAGTGATGCCTTATTTCAATGTGTTTGGTTTTAGAATGATAGAAAGGATTCTTTATTATGTTCTTGGCAGCTTCGCTATCTATTAGGAGAGGTGTCTTGAGTTCAGTTATTCCAAAATCTAGCAGTTGGTATTGTAACCAAAGAATTTGGGCAGTGCAATGGGCTGCTGCAATGTATTCGGCTTCAGCAGTTGAATTTCACACTGATGTTTGCTTCTTGCTTTGCCATGACACTAAGCAACCTGCAAAGAACTGACAACCTCCTGAAGTGGACTTTCTGCTGAGCGAGCAGCCAGCATAATCACTCTCTAAAAAACCAACAAGCTTACAAATTTGATTAGCAGGATACCAAATACCTAGCACAAGAGTACCTTTGAGATATCTGAGTATCCTCTTCCCAAATGAAAGATGAGATTGTTTGGGAGCAGATTGGTATCTTGCACTGAGACATGTTGCATACATGATGTCTGGCCTTGATGCAGTGAGATACATCAGAGAACCAATCATGCATCTGTAGAGAGTTTCATCTACAGGTTCACCATTGTCGTCTGGACATATGCCAGGACTTGTTACCATGGGAGTAGAAATTATTTTTCAATCATTCATATCAAATTTATTTAGAAGATCTTTTACATATTTAGATTGATGAATGAAAGTCCCATTTGGGGTTTGTTTGACTTGAAGTCCTAAAAATGTTTTTAGTTCACTTAAAGCACTCATTTCAAACTTAGAAGACATTAATTTAGAGAATTGTTCACACATAGAAGGTTTTGTTGATCCAAAAATGATGTCATCAACATAGATTTGGACAAGCAGAAGTTCCTTATCTACCCTTTTGATGAACAAAGTCTTATCAATGGTTCCCCGAGAAAAGTTATTAGAAAGGAGAAACTGAGAGAGAGTATCATACCATGCTCTTGGTGCTTGTTTTAGACCATAACGTGCCTTGTCTAGTTTTTACACCCAATCAGGATGATGAACATCATCAAATCCTGGTGGTTGACACACATAGACTTCCTCTTTTATTGTCCCATACAGGAATGCACTTTTTATGTCCATTTGATATACCTTTACATTATGTGAGATGGCAAATGCTAGGAAGAGTCTCATGGCTTCCAATATTGCCATAGGAGCAAAGGTTTCATCATAGTCAATACCTTCCTCTTGACAATAACCTTGTACCACTAATCTGGCCTTATTTTTAATTACAATGCCTCTGTCATCTGTTTTGTTTCTGAACACCCATCTGGTTCCGATGGGATATTTTCCAGCTGGCAATGGACATAGAGTCCAAACATTTTGCCTTTTGAACTGTAAGAGTTCGTCTTGCATAGCATCTACCTAATTATTATCTTTGAGAGCCTCCTGATATTTAGAAGGCTGAATTTGGGATAAGAAAGCAGCATGAAGGCAAAAGTTTGAAATCTGACTCCTAGTTTGAACTCATTTACTTAAATCACCTAAGATTTGTTCTAGAGGATGATTTTTGTTAAAAGGAATAATGTCTAAACATTTATTTGAGGAGGCAGCTTCGGAAGCAGGTGAGTTTTCAATGGGGCTCAGAGAGTTCTCTGGAGGAGAGACATGAGTATTTTCAGGAGTATCTACGGGTATATTGGCCAAGACAGGAAATGAAGGAGTAGATATTTGATTGTCTTGGTTTTGAGAGTTTGTCTCTTGAGAATTTATTTGATAAGAAGGAAAGGAAGTAAAGAATTTAGAAACAGAACACTCATCTAGAGAGGATAGATCTTCAGATGTTTGACACAATCCTGAAGAAGGTGAAGAGGGGGGGAATAGGAGGAATGAAGGAGAAGCTTTCAAGATCAAAGAGGTCATCAGAAGTAGAAGGAAACGATGAGGTTGATGCTAATTCATTGAATTTAACATCATTGGATTCCTCAATGATTTTGGTCCTGAGATTGAAAGCTCGGTATGCCTTAGAGGTCTGAGAGTATCCAACAAAATATCCAGAATCAACTTTAGCAGCGAACTTGGACAAGGAATCTTTTGTGTTTAATATAAAACACGGACATCCAAAGACTTTGAAGAAGGAAATGGGAGGCTTTATGTTATACAAGATTTCATAGGCAGTTTTATTATGTCTTTTTACAATGTGAACTCTGTTTAAGACATAACATGCAGTGTTTACTGCCTCAGCCCATAATGATAAAGGTAATCCTGAGTCTGCAAGCATGGTTCTTGCAGCTTCAATTAGTGTCCTGTTCTTTCTTTCTACAACTCCATTCTGAGCAGGAGTTCTAGGAGCACTATATTGTCTAAGGATTCCTTTAGAGATACAGAATTTATCAAGAACTTGATTCTTGAACTCTGTGCCATTGTCACTCCTTATCATTTTAACAGGGAGACTAAATTGTCTCTCAAGATTAGTGATAAGAGCAATTATTTTATCAGAAGTCTCGTCTTTGCTGAAAAGGAAGAAGGTCCAGCAAAATCTTGAGTAATCATCCACAACAACTAAACAATATCTTTTTCTGGCCAAACTGGCTACCTTCACTGGACCAAACAAATCCATATGAAGCAGATTAAGCCAGTTAGTTGTTTTGGATTCTTCAATGGACTTATGTGAAGTTTTATGTTGCTTTCCCTTTAAGCAAGATTCATATTGACTTTCAAAGTGAAATTCTTTAGAAGGCAAACCTCTTACTAAAGAAAGGGTTGAAAGCTTATGAAGAGTTTGGTAATTAAGGTGACTGAGTCTCCTGTGCCAAAGAGTAGTTTCAGAAGATGATGCTTTGCCTATCAAACATGTAGGAGAAGATGTTTGAGAGTCAGTAGTCATATCTACAATATAGGCATTTCCACTTCTTCTAGCCGTTAGCAGAGTGTGTTGATCAATCAATGTCACACCCCTGCGCCGCGTGCGGAATCCACGGCGCGGTGACGTATGATCAGTTGAATCATGCACAAGTGTTGAATAAGAACAACCACAATGGATTACTATGTTTCATAATGTTAAGACAATTGTTCAGTTACAGACAACTATCTACCAAAATAAAGACAACTACAGACCCAAAATATAGTTTACAAAATAAGACTCCAAACAAGACAATTAAACATTTAGGATTTAGTGAGTTTCTATTCCATCCTAGCATGTTTCTTCATCTTGTTCTATCTTAGAATGGTCTCCTTAGTTGTCCCTGAGATTGTCTTAAACCTGATTACCTGAAACACGTGAAAAGTAACTGTCAACTACAGACGTAGTTGGTGAGAACAATAGGTTTAAGCATTTGTAAACATGAGTATATGATATAAGACATAGGTAAGTTAAAGCATCATAAGATTCACACGGATGAGCTGCAACCCAAACTAACATCAAGTAAGAAAATGAGTGTAAACAGTCCAATCACTGTTTGCACATGAGTCAACATATAATATCAAGTCCCAAACCACGTTTGGAGTTAGATAATATGTCAACAGTTTTGAATAAACCATATGTAACCGAAATCTGCAGTTAGTTTATAAAACAGATTTAAAAACTAACTGCAGCAATCGGCCTGCCCCAATGTATGTGTCCGCTTTCCCTTGTTGTGATCACCCAGTACTAACGCTAATGAATATGATACTTGATGGGTTTATAAGTTTGTTTACAACAATGGACACCATGTTTTCTGAATCTTACTTTAACCGGATGTGTTAATGTCTTATTAAAAACCTGGATTTAACTCCACGAGTTGAATCCTTTGTTTATGTAACATGAAATGAATCTCTTGATTTGAATACCATGATGTGAACAACTTGACTTGAATACCATGTTTTGAACCAATGAATTTGAATACCATGTTTTGAACCACTCGATTTGAATACCATGTTTTGAACCAATGAATTTGGATACCATGTTGTGAACCACTTGTTTTGAATACCATGATGTGATGACCTTGTGTAATAACAAGGTTTATAACAAAAGGGTTTGTAAAATCCTCTAGAAGAACATTTGAGTAAAACTGTTATAAATCATTTCAAGAAAACATTATAAAATCCTTTTTAGTAATAAGGGTTTAATAGTAAATAATTCCTTTTAAACGGTTGACAATTTCCTTAAACATTTGATGAATCCCTTGGATTCGTAAGATGAACCTGAAATGTTTATGACTTACACATAACTTGTGTAATGAGACAAGATTGAAATAGCGGTTTTAATCACGTGTTCCACCCCAAAACAGTTGTAAAACAGTAAAAGAGGGGCTAGAGTTCTCACCTGTCTGCAGTAGACTCTGAACTTAAACAGATAGCAAATAGCAAACAAGACTTCTAACTGTCTCCTATAACATTGTAATCATACATAAGATATAGGATTTATAATTGTATAGACTTTGATTCATTGATTGACTTGCGTTCTCATGTTTAAGATTGTTGTGAAATCTTGAATGTTATGTTTTGAATCCTTTGATTGATCATGGGTCCAAGAAACTTATGAAATGTTCTTTGATGCATAATTCTTATGCATAAATGATATTTGTTTAAGAATTTTGATAGCCATTGATTACCATTTGTTGTGAAAAGATGTTCAATGTTTTCAAGTCTTGTGATTGTGATTTGATCTCACCATTTAAGTTATAAACTTAAACCCAATGAGATCGAATTACAATTTACTTTGAGTAATGGCCTATGATAGGCCTTAAGCCCAATAATTCATGGTAGCTAAATCAAAGTTCCATGGCCTTTTTAGGTTCACAATTTGGCCAATTAATTGTGATGTTAGCCCAATCAACATGTAATTAACCCTTGTAACAATTCCAAGCTCATGTCAACCCACTAAAATCTTAGTGGACCAATGGAATTTGAGGGGGCCTAAGGATTCAAGTTGACCAACAAGTGTGAACTAAATCTATGTAACGATCCAAGGCGTTATCGGACTAATTGAGAGTCTAATGGGCCAACATAACTCCCTTGGGCTTACCTCACACTTATGGGCCTATTACTAACGCGTTTGGACCAAGTAAATTGGAGTTGGGCCGAAGAGAAGGGAGGCTGCCATTTTGGGCAGCGAACCCTCTTGGGTTTAGCCTAAGGTTCGCCCCTAACCAAGGGTTCGGTGATGATAAGATGTGCAAGGGTTCGGCCAAAGTATCCCACGTGGTTCGGTTAAAATGAAGCCATGCAGGTTCGTAGATCATCAGGGTTCGGCCAATGAACCGATGAGGGTTCGGTGATAGCAGGGTGGTTCGCTGCTAGTGCTGACTGGACAAGGGTTCGCAGGGGTTCGGCTTGGGCAGGTGGGTTCGTGACCAGAAGCATCAAAAGGGTTCGGTTGGTCATGCCACGAACCATGCAGGGTTCGTGGTTCATTCGCAGCTTATGCATGGCGACAAGGGTTCGTTTCCTATGATCCAGCATGAAGGGTTCGTTGGAGATGCCCATGCCCACGAAGGTTCGACCGAAAGGCATGTGATGGTTCGTGAGGGTGAGCTGGTTCGGCAAAAGGGCTCGTGACCCCTTAGGGTTCGCTGATAACCCCACGAACCATGCAGGCTCGTGTACTCCTCTGAAGGGTTCGGCTTCTAATCCTCGACGAACCTGTAACCTGGATCGTCTTCATCATCAAGCTACTTGATTCTAGACCACGATCTAAGCCTGTACAACTTCGAGGGAGGTTGCTAGGTGTGCGAAACTAAGAATGGTGATGAAACATCCGGCCGATTATCGGTTTTTAAACAAAACTCACAACAACTTATGAAAACCCTATTTCCCGAATCTTTCCAAGGCTCATACCTCGTTTTTGGCTGGATGGATCTGAGATATTCTTGTACTTTCGTGTAGAGTTTGTCGAGAGCTTCGCGTGGACACCGAGAATGTCGAAATCCGTCGAGAAATAAGCGAGTTACGAACGTTTAAAGATCGGTTTTTAGAGAGAGAGAGGGTTTGCGAAATTTCTAGAGAGAGAGAGGGTTTGGCTGATAATAAATTAAGGAAGTGGCCTTCTTTAGGGCTTTTATAGTCCGGGTAGTGTTCGGGTCCGTTTCGGTCGCTCGGTTCGCGTTTCCGGAACGTAACGCGTATTTTACGCGGTTTTAATTAAAATTAAGTGTTAAACTCATTAAAATGATGAGTTTCAAAATTGTAAAAATATAAAATAATTATTATAATTATTTTTACTCTTCGTGTGTTGTCGGATCGTTAAACATTCACAATTTACGTGTATACCCGCAATCGCGTACGTTTTCCGATCGTATTAAAATATTTAAAGTCGTTTAATCGTAATTATAAGTTCAACATTCGTATTATTATGGATCGTCACCCATAACTATACTCAGTCTCGCTTACAGATTACGATCTTGGTTGAATTAATTAATTGTCATAATATTCGTCTCAACACTACGCACTAACACTAACCTGTTACACCGAACGCAGTATATGTATAGGGCTCACTCTCGCTGCCCACCACTGTTTCGATATAACAAGTTACTGTTCTTGCTTAGTGAAATCGACTGTAAATAGATAATACATACTTGTTTTCTGATTACTAAGATCCTGTAACACACAAGCACACATTTTGAACATACGAATCACATTGATGAACTGAACCATGAATAGACACTGTTCTAACACTGTTTACAACTACATGACTATATGCACAAATGTTACAGTCTCCCCTAGTTAAGGGAATTTCGTCCCGAAATTAACTAGTCGAAGATACTGTAAAAAGATGAGGGTACTTAAGCTTCATCTGGTCTTCACGTTCCCAGGTGAACTCAGCACCGCGTTTGCCCTCCCATCGCACTTTCACGATCGGGATACGGCTGCGTTTAAGTTTCTTGACCCCATGATCCATGATCTCAACTGGACGTTCAATGAATTGCATGTTGTTCTGAATCTGTATGTCTTCCAGTGGAATCTGAACATCATGATCCGCCAAGCATTTCTTAAGATTCGATACATGAAAAGTATCGTGAACATTGCTTAGCTCCACTGGAAGTTTGAGTTTGTAGGCTACGGGACCAATCCGTTCCAGGATCTCAAAAGGTCCAACGTACCTTGGTGCAAGTTTCCCTTTCTTCCCGAATCGGACAACGCCTTTCCAGGGAGAAACTTTGAGTAAGACTCGGTCACCCACTTGAAACTCAAGCGGTTTCCGACGACGAGCAGCATAACTCTTCTGCCGATCTCGTGCGGCCTTAAGCCGTGACTGAATGATTGTGATCTTGTCTGATGTTTCCTGAATGAGTTCTGGTCCTACGACCTGTGAGTCACCAATCTCGGTCCAACAGACCGGGGATCGGCACTTTCTACCATATAGAGCTTCGAATGGTGCACATTGAATGCTCGTATGATAGCTATTGTTATATGAAAACTCAATGAGTGGGAGATGAGTGTCCCAACTTCCACCGAAGTCAATGACACAAGAACGGAGCATGTCCTCAAGTGTTTGGATAGTCCTCTCACTTTGGCCGTCGGTTTGGGGATGATATGCCGTGCTAAGATTAACACGCGTTCCCAAAGCCTTTTGCAATGATTGCCAAAAGCGAGAAGTGAAGCGACTATCACGATCAGATATGATTGATGTTGGTGTACCATGACGTGCAATGATTTCGTTGATGTACAATGTGGATAACTTCTCCATCTTGTAATCCTCTCGGATAGGGAGAAAATGAGCAGATTTGGTGAGTCGATCAACGATCACCCAAATCGAATCGAAACCTCGCGGAGTTCTCGGCAACTTAGTTATGAAATCCATGGAAATTTGCTCCCATTTCCATTGAGGAATTTCAGGTTGTTGCAGAAGTCCCGAAGGCTTTTGATGTTCTGCTTTGACCTTTGAACAAGTAAGACATTTTCCCACGTACAGTGCTATGTCTTTCTTCATTCCCGGCCACCAGTAAGACGTCCTCAAGTCCTGATACATCTTGTCGGCTCCAGGATGAACTGAGTATCGCGACTTATGTGCCTCATCACAGATGAGCGTGCGCAATTCTTCAGACTTTGGAATCCAAATGCGGCCGTTGAGATATAACAACCCATCAGTTCGAGGTTCTAGTTTCTTCTCAATCCCACAATCCAAGTCTGTTTTGAGTTGATTATCTGTTACTACTTGTTGTTGTGCAATATGAATCAAGTCTTTCAAGTTTGGTTGTGTGTTGATCTCCATGGCTCTAACACGAACTGGTTTGACTGGTTCCTTGCGACTAAGAGCATCCGCCACCACATTGGCTTTACCCGGATGGTAACGAATCTCACAGTCGTAATCAGTTAGAAGCTCAACCCAACGTCGTTGTCTCATGTTGAGTTCTTTCTGACTGAGAATGTGTTGTAGGCTCTTGTGGTCAGTGTAAATGACACATTTAGTACCATACAGGTAGTGTCTCCAAATCTTCAATGCAAAGACCACAGCCCCTAACTCAAGGTCATGAGTAGTGTAATTCTTCTCGTGAACCTTGAGTTGTCTTGAAGCATAAGCAATGACCTTGTCCCGTTGCATAAGTACACAACCGAGACCAAGGTTTGAAGCATCACAGTAGACAATGAAATCATCACTGCCTTCTGGAAGACTAAGGATAGGGGAATTGCATAACTTCTGTTTAAGAAGTTGAAATGCATCTTCCTGTTTCTGTCCCCATATAAACGCTTGACTTTTCTGAGTCAGTGTAGTGAGTGGCAAGGCTATCTTAGAGAAGTTTGCAATGAATCTTCTATAATAACCTGCCAAACCCAGGAATGAACGAATCTCTGTTGGAGTAGATGGAGTAGTCCAGTTCTTAATCGCCTCAATCTTGGCTGGATCTACATGAATTCCATCTTTGGTTATGACATGTCCTAAGAAGTGAACCTCCTTTAGCCAAAATTCACACTTTGAGAATTTAGCATAAAGTTGTTCCTTTCTTAGTAGTTCCAAGACTTTCTTCAAATGATCCTCATGTTCTCGTTCTGACTTGGAATAAATCAGTATATCATCAATAAAGACGATAACAAACTGATCCAAGTAAGGCCTGCAGACTCGATTCATCAAGTCCATGAACACTGCGGGTGCATTGGTCAGCCCAAATGGCATAACCACAAACTCATAGTGTCCATATCGAGTCCTAAATGCCGTCTTTGGTATATCCTCATCATTTACTCTTAACTGATGATACCCAGATCGTAAGTCAATCTTAGAGAAGCAAGTTGCTCCCTGTAATTGATCAAACAGATCATCGATCCTGGGCAGAGGATATCTATTCTTGATTGTCAACTTGTTCAGCTCACGATAGTCTATGCACATGCGAAATGAACCGTCTTTCTTTTTGACAAAGAGAACCGGAGCTCCCCATGGAGAGAAACTCGGTCTTATAAAACCTTTGTCTAAAAGTTCCTGAAGCTGACTAGACAGTTCCTGCATCTCAGATGGTGCTAATCGATACGGTGACTTCGCCACTGGATTTGCTCCAGGGACGAGATCAATTCTAAACTCCACTTGTCGGACTGGGGGTAGTCCAGGCAAGTCTTCTGGAAATACGTCTGGATAGTCTTTGATAACCGGTACGTCTCCAACTGCTTTCTTGTCAGGTTTCTTTTCCACTACATGAGCTAGGAAAGCATAATATTTCTTCTTCAAGTACTTCCTCGCTTTGATGCACGATACAATCTTCAATCCGCGGCATGGTTTCTCACCGTAGACTATCATCGTTTCGCCGGACGGTAAGGGAATTCGAATGAGTTTCTCCGAGCATACGATTTCAGCGTTATTCTTGGATAACCAATCCATTCCTACTACAACTTCGAAGCTTCCGAGGGTCATAGGAATAAGATCGATGGAAAAGAGATGGTCATTTAGTCTTAGCTCACAAGCATGAATTATGGAATCTACAACTATGGTCTTACCATTCGCTACTTCTACAGTATAAGGAGCAGTAAGTGTGGATAGTTGCATATTAAGCAAAGAAGCAGTATGAGCAGAGATAAAACTTTTATCAGCACCAGTATCAAATATGATAGGAACATAGTGATCATTGATAAGAAATGTACCCGTGATGACTGCCGGCTCTTCACGTGCTTCCGCAGTTCCAATCACAAAAGCACGAGCAGCAGCAGTATTGGTATTGAGTTTTGGACACTGGTTTCTGAAGTGCCCTTCTGCTCCACAATTATAGCAGGCTCTTCCACCTGCAGCAGTAGAAGTTGTGGCAGCAGTTGTTGCAGCAATAAGATGAGCAGATCGACAAGTCGCTGCAAAGTGTCCCATACGCCCACACTTGAGACACTTCTTGCATGGAGTATTGGGCAGATGATGGTACTGGCATTTGGTGCAGAGTGGAAACGAGCCAGTGTACTGCTTTCTGACATTAGCAGGTTGTGGCATAGCAGTGAGGGGAGTAGCATGAGTAGGTGCAGCCGCAGTCAACGCTGCAAAGTTCTTGATTGTTTTCTGTTTCTTCTTCTTATGATGGTGCTGTTCAGGCTTCTTGCCTTCCTCAATCTGTGCCCTTTTGAATCCCTTTCGGGTGAGCACTCCAGATTTCACATACTCTTCAGTAAAAGTAGCACCCAGTTGTATCGCAGCTTCCAAAGTAGTGGGGTTGTTCCCCATAACAGTTCCTCTAACCACTAGAGGCAAGCCTTCGATGTATTTCTCTATCCTGCGGGATAGAGGAGTAACCAGATGTGGTACCAAAATGCACAACTCATGAAAACGAGTTGTATACTTGGCATTTTCGCCACTATCCTGCACCAGATTCCACATCTCCACCTCCAGTTTCTTTAGCTCGTGACGTGGACAAAACTTTTCCACCAGTAAGTTCTTGAATCCATTCCATGGTAAGGCTAGAGCGACTTCACGTCCTCTGGTGTTCTTCTCAGAATTCCACCAGGTGAGTGCGCCCTTGTGAAATGCACTCGAGGCCATCTTGACCTTTAGATTTTCAGGGCATCCAGTGAAGTCGAGAATGTCTTCAATGCTTTCCAGCCATTGCAGTAGGCCGGTAGCTCCTTCGGTACCAGAGTACTTAGGAGGCTTAGCATCGTTGAACTGCTTGAAAGTAAAGTTAGCAGTTCCAGCGTTTGTGGCATTTGAGTTATGTGCAGAATCACCGGTACTTCCCCGAAGATTCTGGGTAATATCAGTGACCATGCCCGGGATCACATCCCTCATGTGAACAGCGATAGCTCGAGCAATCTTGTTAATTTCATCATCATTACCGCTTGTCGAACCCCCAGCATTTGGGTCTCGTCGAGGAGGCATTCTACGAATAGAAGCCACAAGCGGGTCAGTAATGAGAATGGATACAATTGAATTTTCATGATAAGGTCAGTAATATATCCATACTACTAGTATTATCATTCAATTGTAATATGATCCAGTACACGTATAAGTTATCAACTTATTTGTATACTTATCATGTGAATATGTACGATATCTCATGATCTCTCCACCAAACCTACACACTGACACTTTCCCGATATACCGAAAATAGCTTATATATAGGGCTCACTCTCGCTGCCCACCACCGTTTCGGTATACCACGATCATGCCCTTGCTAGCATTTGGCAACACGTTTGTACTGATTTCCATGTGTTTTCCATTGATTAAGAATCCCATGATCTTTGAGCAACTTGAACTATGATTGATCCCATGATTGAACTATGATTATGTTATGCGTGCACCTACTAACAGTTGTTAACATGTAGAACTAAGTCATACGTGTGTTCTACACTTTCCTGTTAACCTATGTCAGTAAGTACCAATGATGTAATCACTTAAGAATTTCACTTAAGGTTTACATTTATGATATGTTCACAACTTGGTTGATTCACCATAATGTCTGGTTCATCCAAGTTTGAATTCCACTATGATTTGATTCACAAATGACTGTTTCCCAAATGATTGTATCCCATGTGTTTTGACTAAGGTTCCATGTGTCCAATTGATCCTGAATCCTCACTCCAAATACAAACGCCGGATTCCCCCTAACATACTGAAATAAGCTTATATATAGGGTAAGCTCTCACCGACCCACCACTTACCTCAACACGTCAGCGTTAATCCGTCGTCTATATTTGGGGCTAAGATTCCAACTGTTGATTGATTATGATTGTCCCATGATTTCTCTTGTTCCTTGATTCTGTCTATGATTGTGTAAACCATGGTCCTTAATTTACTAGAAACTAAGACCTCAGGTTTATGTATATGTGTCCTAGGTTAATCAACCTAGTTTCCCAATACTTACAGTACTGAGCATAATGATTTCCTGTGAGAACTTCAACTAAAGAATACTGTTACACAGATTCTAAGTTATAAAGTTCCTATGATAATGAACACCTGATAATGATAACAATGATAACAATGACAAGGATTTCAAATCTAAGTTCTAAATTAATAGACCTCAACCTTTGAATTCCTATAATGATATGACAAGGATCTCAAATCCAAGTTCTAAGTTAGTAGATCTTGACCTTTGAATCCTATAATGAATATGACAAGGATCTAAAATCCAAGTTCTAAATTATTAGATCTTGACCTTTGAATCCTATAATGAATATGACAAGGATCTCAAATCCAAGTTCTAAATTAATAGATCTTGACCTTTGAATCCTATAATGAATATGACAAGGACTTTAGATCAAAGATACCCATCTTTGCCTCTAAATCCCATAATGAATATGACAAGGATCTTAGATCAAAGATACTAAATTAATAGATCTTTGCCTCTAAATCCCATAATGAATATGACAAGAAATTCATATCAAAGATACTGAAACTACAGATCTTTGCCTCTGAATTTCTATAATGATCTCTGTGTGAGAATTTCAGATCAAGGATACTAAGAATACAGATCCTTGCCTCTGAAATCCTTAAATGCATATGTGTGAGAATTTAATTCGGTTTCTAAAATTATAGAAGTCCGATTCAAATTCCTTGACTCGATGTCTAATCTTAGAAAAATGTCCCTAAGATCTTTCAAGCTTAATGTAGACTTAATGCTCACTTAAGTTACTTAGATCCTAAGTATCCTCAAGTCTATAGCACTTAGTCCTATTGGGTAGCTTAGGTTATAGTCTAGGTCATTAAACATTGGGTTTTTCCTAGTTCTCTACAACCTTGGCTCTGATACCAACCTGTCACACCCCTGCGCCGCGTGCGGAATCCACGGCGCGGTGACGTATGATCAGTTGAATCATGCACAAGTGTTGAATAAGAACAACCACAATGGATTACTATGTTTCATAATGTTAAGACAATTGTTCAGTTACAGACAACTATCTACCAAAATAAAGACAACTACAGACCCAAAATATAGTTTACAAAATAAGACTCCAAACAAGACAATTAAACATTTAGGATTTAGTGAGTTTCTATTCCATCCTAGCATGTTTCTTCATCTTGTTCTATCTTAGAATGGTCTCCTTAGTTGTCCCTGAGATTGTCTTAAACCTGATTACCTGAAACACGTGAAAAGTAACTGTCAACTACAGACGTAGTTGGTGAGAACAATAGGTTTAAGCATTTGTAAACATGAGTATATGATATAAGACATAGGTAAGTTAAAGCATCATAAGATTCACACGGATGAGCTGCAACCCAAACTAACATCAAGTAAGAAAATGAGTGTAAACAGTCCAATCACTGTTTGCACATGAGTCAACATATAATATCAAGTCCCAAACCACGTTTGGAGTTCGATAATATGTCAACAGTTTTGAATAAACCATATGTAACCGAAATCTGCAGTTAGTTTATAAAACAGATTTAAAAACTAACTGCAGCAATCGGCCTGCCCCAATGTATGTGTCCGCTTTCCCTTGTTGTGATCACCCAGTACTAACGCTAATGAATATGATACTTGATGGGTTTATAAGTTTGTTTACAACAATGGACACCATGTTTTCTGAATCTTACTTTAACCGGATGTGTTAATGTCTTATTAAAAACCTGGATTTAACTCCACGAGTTGAATCCTTTGTTTATGTAACATGAAATGAATCTCTTGATTTGAATACCATGATGTGAACAACTTGACTTGAATACCATGTTTTGAACCAATGAATTTGAATACCATGTTTTGAACCACTCGATTTGAATACCATGTTTTGAACCAATGAATTTGGATACCATGTTGTGAACCACTTGTTTTGAATACCATGATGTGATGACCTTGTGTAATAACAAGGTTTATAACAAAAGGGTTTGTAAAATCCTCTAGAAGAACATTTGAGTAAAACTGTTATAAATCATTTCAAGAAAACATTATAAAATCCTTTTTAGTAATAAGGGTTTAATAGTAAATAATTCCTTTTAAACGGTTGACAATTTCCTTAAACATTTGATGAATCCCTTGGATTCGTAAGATGAACCTGAAATGTTTATGACTTACACATAACTTGTGTAATGAGACAAGATTGAAATAGCGGTTTTAATCACGTGTTCCACCCCAAAACAGTTGTAAAACAGTAAAAGAGGGGCTAGAGTTCTCACCTGTCTGCAGTAGACTCTGAACTTAAACAGATAGCAAATAGCAAACAAGACTTCTAACTGTCTCCTATAACATTGTAATCATACATAAGATATAGGATTTATAATTGTATAGACTTTGATTCATTGATTGACTTGCGTTCTCATGTTTAAGATTGTTGTGAAATCTTGAATGTTATGTTTTGAATCCTTTGATTGATCATGGGTCCAAGAAACTTATGAAATGTTCTTTGATGCATAATTCTTATGCATAAATGATATTTGTTTAAGAATTTTGATAGCCATTGATTACCATTTGTTGTGAAAAGATGTTCAATGTTTTCAAGTCTTGTGATTGTGATTTGATCTCACCATTTAAGTTATAAACTTAAACCCAATGAGATCGAATTACAATTTACTTTGAGTAATGGCCTATGATAGGCCTTAAGCCCAATAATTCATGGTAGCTAAATCAAAGTTCCATGGCCTTTTTAGGTTCACAATTTGGCCAATTAATTGTGATGTTAGCCCAATCAACATGTAATTAACCCTTGTAACAATTCCAAGCTCATGTCAACCCACTAAAATCTTAGTGGACCAATGGAATTTGAGGGGGCCTAAGGATTCAAGTTGACCAACAAGTGTGAACTAAATCTATGTAACGATCCAAGGCGTTATCGGACTAATTGAGAGTCTAATGGGCCAACATAACTCCCTTGGGCTTACCTCACACTTATGGGCCTATTACTAACGCGTTTGGACCAAGTAAATTGGAGTTGGGCCGAAGAGAAGGGAGGCTGCCATTTTGGGCAGCGAACCCTCTTGGGTTTAGCCTAAGGTTCGCCCCTAACCAAGGGTTCGGTGATGATAAGATGTGCAAGGGTTCGGCCAAAGTATCCCACGTGGTTCGGTTAAAATGAAGCCATGCAGGTTCGTAGATCATCAGGGTTCGGCCAATGAACCGATGAGGGTTCGGTGATAGCAGGGTGGTTCGCTGCTAGTGCTGACTGGACAAGGGTTCGCTGGGGTTCGGCTTGGGCAGGTGGGTTCGTGACCAGAAGCATCAAAAGGGTTCGGTTGGTCATGCCACGAACCATGCAGGGTTCGTGGTTCATTCGCAGCTTATGCATGGCGACAAGGGTTCGTTTCCTATGATCCAGCATGAAGGGTTCGTTGGAGATGCCCATGCCCACGAAGGTTCGACCGAAAGGCATGTGATGGTTCGTGAGGGTGAGCTGGTTCGGCAAAAGGGCTCGTGACCCCTTAGGGTTCGCTGATAACCCCACGAACCATGCAGGCTCGTGTACTCCTCTGAAGGGTTCGGCTTCTAATCCTCGACGAACCTGTAACCTGGATCGTCTTCATCATCAAGCTACTTGATTCTAGACCACGATCTAAGCCTGTACAACTTCGAGGGAGGTTGCTAGGTGTGCGAAACTAAGAATGGTGATGAAACATCCGGCCGATTATCGGTTTTTAAACAAAACTCACAACAACTTATGAAAACCCTATTTCCCGAATCTTTCCAAGGCTCATACCTCGTTTTTGGCTGGATGGATCTGAGATATTCTTGTACTTTCGTGTAGAGTTTGTCGAGAGCTTCGCGTGGACACCGAGAATGTCGAAATCCGTCGAGAAATAAGCGAGTTACGAACGTTTAAAGATCGGTTTTTAGAGAGAGAGAGGGTTTGCGAAATTTCTAGAGAGAGAGAGGGTTTGGCTGATAATAAATGAAGGAAGTGGCCTTCTTTAGGGCTTTTATAGTCCGGGTAGTGTTCGGGTCCGTTTCGGTCGCTCGGTTCGCGTTTCCGGAACGTAACGCGTATTTTACGCGGTTTTAATTAAAATTAAGTGTTAAACTCATTAAAATGATGAGTTTCAAAATTGTAAAAATATAAAATAATTATTATAATTATTTTTACTCTTCGTGTGTTGTCGGATCGTTAAACATTCACAATTTACGTGTATACCCGCAATCGCGTACGTTTTCCGATCGTATTAAAATATTTAAAGTCGTTTAATCGTAATTATAAGTTCAACATTCGTATTATTATGGATCGTCACCCATAACTATACTCAGTCTCGCTTACAGATTACGATCTTGGTTGAATTAATTAATTGTCATAATATTCGTCTCAACACTACGCACTAACACTAACCTGTTACACCGAACGCAGTATATGTATAGGGCTCACTCTCGCTGCCCACCACTGTTTCGATATAACAAGTTACTGTTCTTGCTTAGTGAAATCGACTGTAAATAGATAATACATACTTGTTTTCTGATTACTAAGATCCTGTAACACACAAGCACACATTTTGAACATACGAATCACATTGATGAACTGAACCATGAATAGACACTGTTCTAACACTGTTTACAACTACATGACTATATGCACAAATGTTACAATCAAGACCTTTATTTTTGAGTTTATTTCTGGAGAAAGAATTTTGCAACTGTCTTTAATGAAAAATGAACTAAAATTTTTGTCAGCTAGTTGAGAAACACTCAAGAGATTAAACTTGAGATTCTCAACTAAGATAACATCTTTAAATTTCAAATTTCCACTTAAGATAGAACCAGACCCCACTATCCAACCTTTTGCATTGTTTCCGAAGGAAACAGATCCTCCATTTTTTGGAATGAAGTCATTTAGAATGGATCTGCATCCTGTCATGTGCCTAGATCCTCCACTATCCACATACCAGAAATGATTTTGGTTTGAAGAGGGTTTCTGAGCATCAGAAATATCTGCTTCAGGTTGAACAGAAGAACAGGAGTCTTCACCAACAGCCATGAGAGCAAATTCTGTTGGTTCAGAAGTGATGAGGGCATAGCCAACATCTTCAGGCAAGCTGCTCCAGTCTATGTACACTTGAGAGAAAAGAGCCTGTTGACTAGATGATGAAGACTGGACAGCATGGCCTGGTGCATTTATTTGTGAAGAAGGAACTGCAACAACTTGAAGTGAAGCAGGAGTGAGTTGGTACATGTTACCATTTGCAGCTTGTACATATTGCACATTGGTGGAAAAAGAGTTTTGTGCAATGTGTGCTGATTCTTGAGGATTATTGGACCTTTTGAAAGAGGAGGAGGAAGAGGTGGATGAATAAGGTGCTGAAGAGGTGTGTGAAGGTATGTTTGAAAAGGTCACATAAGAAGAAGGGTTAGAGTTTGGAGCATTAGAGCATTCCCTGGCAAAATGTCCAGTGTCATGACACCTATAGCATTAGACATTAGCCTTATTTAGACCAATCCTGGTTTTTCCATGGATACCAGGAAATTTTCTTCCTATCCTCTTGTAGAACTTGTTAGTTCTTATTCTCAAGAGAGCCAGTTGATGGAGAATGTCCATCTCTTCCAAGTCATCACTTGCAACTTGATGAAGATCATCCATGATAAAACACAGATGGTCAGAGGGGAGAGAGTGGTCATCACGAGAAGAGAATGAAGAGGTGATGCCAGTAGTTATGTCAATGTGTTCATCATAACCCTGATCATTTATCACAGAGTTATGACTAAGAAGAGCTGTGTTCCCTTGAACATACTCTTCAGTTGATTTACCAGATGTTATTAGTTTTCTTTTATGGTAAATCTCTCGCTCAAAGGTGAGCAACTTACCATGAAGTTGGGTAAGTGAGAGTTTGCCAAAATCTGGTGACGATCGCATGACTATAGAATAAGTTTCCCATTTTTCAGGAAGAGATCTTAAAAATCGATTAAGAACTGAGACAGGAGGGTACACTTGACCAGCTAATTTTAGTTCACTTAAGAGAGAAGTGAACCTTTCAAATTGCTGATTCAGTGACTCATTATTTAGTTGGCAGAAAGTCTCATATTGTTGAGCCAATATTTCCATATAGTTGGCTACAACATCATCGGTACCACCAAATTGCTCTTTTAGAGCATCCCATAAGTCCTTAGCGGACTCATGGTGAAGAAGACTCGAATAAATTTCATTCGGAAGGGCCATAGCCAGCTGAGCATGTGCCTTGGCATCAAGCTCCAATTTCTGAAAGTCTTCTTCAGTGTAGTTCCGAGGGTCCTTAGGGACATCATCTCCAGTCTCTGTGTCCAGGACCATTGGTTTATGAGGTCTGAACATGACAGACTTCCAACATCCAGTATGATTATTTGACAGGAAATGTAACATCCGTCTCTGCCAAATATTGTATTGATGCCTAACCAAAATTGGTGGCTTTGTGGCAGAACCGGTGTTATGGGGGTCTAAGGTGAATTTTTCTGCCATGTGTTCAAACAGTTATGAGTAAATCAACAAGTAATGAGTACTCAAGGTAGTTTGGTTGAATGATTCTTGAACACTTTAGAGTTTCAAAAATCAATCTTCAGCAGATTGTCAAAAGAAGATGAGCACAGAAAACTAAACACAAGATATCAAAGTGAGCTTTGAATTTTAGACTTGATGGTTAAACCAAGACTAATGAACATAGCTCTGATACCAATTGTAGAAAATCAGTGACCCAAGGAGAGGCTGATTTAACCAGGAACAAGAGGTTTAGATACTTAGTCAAAGCCTTTGGTATTAGCTCCCTCTAGGGTTTTGCCCTTAAGTTATTTTTAGTGTTTAGTTTTCTTGTTTTAAAGAAAAGTGAGAACAGAAAACAGAAAGGCAACATAAAGAAGATTCAGAAAAGTGTTATCAAATTATACAATTGATGTTGGGGTATAAATAGCCAC
Organism: Mikania micrantha; assembly: GCA_009363875.1. NCBI lineage: Eukaryota > Viridiplantae > Streptophyta > Magnoliopsida > Asterales > Asteraceae > Mikania > Mikania micrantha. The sequence goes on along the minus strand of CM018685.1, from coordinate 30,183,169 downwards.
AACATTTAATGTTTCAGGACAAATACAAGAGAAAGACAAACAGATAAGGCTGAAGACACTTTTACAGACACTGTAGCATCAGAATAGTACAAGTGCAAAGTCAACTTAGGATCTTCAAAGATCTTGAAGTCTTCCGAGGTTCAGACATTTGTACTGATGCTAAGGAGTTATTCTTTCGGAAGTTCTTCATAGGAAACTGATTAAGGGAATCAGCTATCCTATCGGAAGCTGAAGAAGGAAACATTTATTCTTTCATCGGAAGCTGATGTAAACACATAAGTCTTCCGAAGTAATGTTTTTCTTCCGAAGCAGATGTCTTCGAAAGTCTTCCGAAGCAATATTCTTTTATTCTTCGAAAGCAATTGTTCTCTTCCGATAGTGTCTTCTGAAGTTTGTCTTTTGATAGAGTCTTCCGAAGCATCTTCTGAAGTTTTGTCTTCGGAAGTAATTGAATTTTATTTAGTATCTTCCGAAGAGTCTTTTAAAGCCTTATTCTTCATGTCTTCGGAAGTTAGTGTCCTGCAACATTTATTCAAATTGATTATTTGAAAGGTGGTTTTGCTTCGTCAGTCCTTATTTTCCAACATATCGTGTGTTTAGTTTTTACATATATTAAGTAATAGTTGTTTTGAGTCAATCCATACAATTCTCATAGTGTTAAGAATTGAAATAAATAATCTTTTCATTAATGATACTTGAATAGACATGTAAACAAAATTGTAGGCATGAGTATACATATGTCATATGAATATGTATATACTTGATATCTAGTACATACTAGAAATAAAAGAGAAGAAAAGAAAGAAATAAGAAATAAACTCTGTTAATCCTTAGAATCCTCATGAGCTCCCCAAGAACACGATCCAATCACGTGAGCAAACTTCCTAGCAGAAAGCTTTCCTTCACGTGGTGGAGGTAGTCATGCGCCTTGGCCTAGGCGATGTATCTTTGGTGGTGGCTCAGGATTAATACACTAATAGGTATTGGTCCAACCTGACTCTCAAAACTACTTGTGGGGCTGGCAGGAGGTTTTAGAGCTTGTGGTTGAGCAATGGTAAGGTTTGTGGAGGGCATTGGGGCCTTTGGTGGGGAATCCAGAGAATTGGTAGGAGACCGTGAGGCTTCAGGATGGCAGTATGGACTCTCTGCATCAGACATTAGTTCCTCCTTCTCGATTTCCCTCTCATACTCCTTGGGTGACAAGGGCCTGTACACCGGGGATTTTGGCTCTCCCCCGACTATGTATTCGAAAGAGGATGGAAATTGGTAGTCTCGTAGAGTTGACCAATGTATGGAACCAGACCGGTAGGATGAGTTGTGTTGAGAGAAATGTGATGAGCGAAGTTGAGAAAATGGAATGTCAGGATGGGGTGGTATTGCCTCAGCTTCTGCCCAATATGCCAGTGCTGACTCGGTCTCTATCATTCTGGGTGTGCTGGATTCCTCCTCCGGCAGTTCCGTAAAGCCCTCGGATTCATTCCGAGAAAAGCTTGCAGACTGGTTAGCAGAGTACGACGACATAGCTAAGAAAGTACGGGAAAAGTTAAAAAATTCCTAAATTTCAAATTATACAATTACCTCAAAGGGTTCAAATAATTAAATTGAGAGTTCAAATGAAGGTTAAAGTAATACTTCGATTGTATTCTTGAAGGAATACTTTTGGCAGATCAAAGTGTTGAGTTCTATTTAACTTTCAGAAAGACATACTTTAGCCTATAGGTTCATACTCACTCCAAGGGTTCCCAGGAAAGCATAACAGGTCCATCGGTTGATTTGGATTTATACAAGATTCTTTCCTAGACAGAACTCCTCAAAGTACAGGCATTCCCCCTTCCAGATTGTATGTGTTTCCTAATCATTAAAATGAACCAAAAGACTATTGACGGGATTCAAAATTCCAATTAGATGTAGAAGGCTAAGATCATTCCTCGCAGTGACGATCCTCGTTCAAGTCGTAAGAATGGGGTCGAGAGTTTTTGAACCCTAAGGTCTAGTGTGTGAATAGTAAGGCATCCTAAACTAGGTTCAAATATTTGACCTATCAAATAACTAGTCAAGTAGCACAAAGTAATCACGTAGTCAACTTTGACCTTTCATGGTAACTATAGAGTCCAGGTAACAGTTCATGGCCTAAGAGATCCTATGGTTATAGTCTAGGTCATCTAGTTCAAATAACCTATTTCTCTATAACCCAGGCTCTGATACCAATCTGTAACACCCCAACCGATGGCAGAAACATCGGGGTGACACGAAGTGTAGATTGTTCATAGCACAAGGTATCAAGTTGTAAATTGTTCAGACATTAACTAAAACATTTATTACATTGCTTCAAAAGAGCAAACCCTAACTGTTACATCATTTCAATTCTAATACATTAAATACAAATTATATGTAAGCTAATACAAGCTCGTTAGTATAACTAACTAGTCATTTTCACCATAAACATGTTTAAAATCAAGTGTCAAATACGAATAGGTGGTGAGTTTCATAGGTTTGAACACTCACACCAAAATATGTTTACAAAAATTTTGTTAATGATGTCATATGTGAACACAAAGCATAATGAACATAGTTAAAATAAACTAGCAAGTATAGCAGATCAACTAATGTTAACAAATGATGTTTGACCTATGTGTAGCATAAGAATGCTTAAGTAGTAAATGTCACACCCCCGCCGATGACGGAATCACGGGCGGTGGGACGATGTGGAAATCAAGATCCTAATGGTTCATAGCAATGCTTAATAGATATTTAATTTCCCAAAATAATACAAGCAATAGTAATTTTAATAATTAAACTATTACATCACTTAGAGATTCCAAAAGATTATGGCCTAAATTCATCTAGGATATAATAACGAATCTTCGTGTGTAACATAACAAAAATATGCAATAGAGTTAGAAATATTCATCCACCGTCTTTGACCACGTCATTGGATGACTATAGCTAGCAAGACCACCCGATAGGTGAATGGTTTGTCAACCAAAATAGTATTATCCAATATATCCCCTGGCTCAAACCTATGAGTTAACATTTGTGTCTAGGCATAAATAAGAAGGGACTTACAATAGAATAAAAAACCTTATGAAATCTACATCCAACCAACTTATGTTTTAATAATAACATACATAGCATAAAGTCATAAAAAGTTTAAGTATCACACTTTTCACCCAAAAGAATAAATAGTATAAAAGGGGTTGTGAAACTCACTATCCAGTTGTGGTGTTTGAAACTGAATGTCAGAGATGCGGTAGGCTTCACTACACAATCTCTACAATATTCCAAGATTTCATATCAACTTTCTTGTTTTTGTGAAATATTAGTCACCTAGTTTGTTGGCTCCTATGTTTAGGGTTTTGGACATCATTGTTATGTCAACAATGATTACTTATGAGTTAAAATAAATATTTTCATTTCTCATTTATTTTTGATAGCATGTGTCTCTCCAAGCTTATTTATTAAACGTTCGTGGTTTGGGGCTAAGAATGTTTAAACCTTCCTTGGCCTAGACTTGATCTTTCACCAAAAGGAGTTAATTTTACATACTATAATAAATTCTTTCTCTTGAATATTTATGATTATTTAACATTTTGTTCATAAGAGTTTTTATTTTACTCTTTGAAGGTTTTCTATCTATGACTTATAAATACCCACTTTGTCATAAATCCCTATATGTGTACTTAAATAAAGGGGCTCCACATGGGTCTAAACTACCCATGGAACTTTACTGGTCTTTTTGGTTTTTATATGAGAAAAGAGGCTTTCATTATGTTATGACTATTATAAATGTACATATTCATAATTTTCCTTTCTTGGTGATTATTATGAGTATTCAATAAATGTGTCATCCTAAACCTCCTCCCAAGTACTTTATGAATGAATTAGGATTCGCTTATGAATCATAGTTTGAGGAGTCTTTTAATATGTTACAAGCTACCCATTCCTTTCTTTTAGTTTCCGTGTATACAACATCTAAATCTCGCATAGTATCGACCCATACATAGATTATTCCTTCAAATGATTCATGCATGGATTTGCGTGTATGCTACGTAGATGTATTCGTGTGTGTGACCTCCATAACCGTTTTTCTACAAGGTTGTATTCTATTTTATTAGTTTGTCACCCTTGTTTACCCATATTATTCATTTTCGTATTTTCTCTTTTTTATATCCTTTAAAAGGTTTTGTTTTTCAAAGTTAATAGAATCATTCGAATTTTAATGCATAGTTGGCTAAAGATTAGAATGGTGCCTAGAGTTGTGACTTACAGGAAGCAAGCAAGGTTGAATAGATATGGTGCTGGAGGAGTAATAGGTTGCCTTTGATTTGCTCACCCTTCACAGGTTCATGTTGATGGTGCTGATGACTGCTGGTAAGCTACCGGTTCAGCTCTTGGTCACCAGCTTCTTCGATCATCAACTACTTACTGCTTCTACGTCCTTGGGCTTGTTGTGTGGCCGAAGGTTCAAAGAGGTAAAAGAAGGTATTTGGTCACAAGAAATGGTGATGAGCCGATAGGGATGGGGTGGCTTCGGTTGGAGGCATGAAGGGGGTTTTTGTAGGAGGTTTTGAACGAATTAGGGGCATGGTCTTACTAGCTTCATCATACCCTAGTACATGGTGCTGTTTTTGATGTTGTACCACCTGTTGCCCGCTCAAGGCTACCGAATCTAGGAGGATGGGAGGAAAGATCTCCTTTGCTGCCACAACTCAGCATCTTGTGACAAGAAATGATGAATGGAGGCCAAGCATGGCTGTAGCAGAAAAGGCTGGAATCAATCTCCCTTGGCTACCATATTTAAGGTTCGGAAGTACCCCTCTGATGGGTGTCTTTGATGGTTCCTTGTTGGTGCTTTATTTTCATCATTTCCAGGGCCACCAATTAGTTGATTTCTAGCAAGAAATGAGTGGTTTTCCATATTCCTTGAACTTATTTGGTTTCCTTTTAATTATGTTTGGATGGGTTTTGTTTCTCTTTATGATGGCTGCCGACCTCAAGACAAAAGGGAGAGTGTTTAATTTTGGTATTTATCTAATGTTAGAGGGAAGTTCCAATATCTTATACGTTTTTGGAGTCCAAGAAATAAGGTTTATTTTATGGAGTTTTGTACTATGTACTAGAATGTCTTATGAAAGTTAAGGTTGTACTCTCTTGTTTGATTCCAACTAGTTTGGTTGTATGATGAGAAAATGGCTTCCTATTTGATGACTAAGTTACTGAATCCCTTCATGAAAAATAAACTTGGAATGGCTTTGTGTGTTGTTGGCAACCGATCTAGTGGAGTGTTTTTAAGGAAGAAGATCTTAGTAGTGCTATGTTAGGATGTATTCCTAGGAAAGAAAATTTGTGATCCTTACTTCCAATGTTAACTTAGTACTCCAATTTGGTTAGGTTTTCTCCCAACCGTGTAAAGGGCTTGGCACTAGGAATTGTTCGGCTGTATGGTTTAACTAGCACGGCCACTGTTGGAAACCATTAGATAGTTTGTGGGTTCGGTTTAAATGAGATGTTGCCAGGAGTATAAAAAGAAAAGGTCACGTATGCATGCATTGTTATGCACATTTACATGTAGATGTTTTGGGTTACTTGGGTCCTGTATATACACATATGATTGTTGAACGTAGGCATGTTTAATTATGTATATTCATAGACTAGTTGTGGTACATTTACTTAAGTTGTTAAAAAGAAGCTTTGCATATATGCTTAATTAGGTAAATTTTTAGTATGCTTCCCCAAGCTTTGTTTTAGTGACCCTTATTCAAAAATAATTATGAGTTGAGTAATTAAGTGCCTGTTTATTGTCGGTTGTTACAATCTCCCCCGGTTATTGGAATTTCGTCCTGAAATTCATTTGTCGTTGAAGGGCGAACTCTTGTTGAATAAGTGAGGATATTTTTGTTTAACATGATCCTCCCGTTCCCATGTGAATTCTGGTCCACGCCTAGAATTCCAGCGTACTTTAACTATGGGAATGTGGCTTTGGTTTAGCTTCTTGATCTCACGATCCATGATTTCAATACGTACCTCGATTAAATGGAGTTTCTCGTCTAAACAGACTTCCTCGAGGGGTATGTGTAATGCTTCATTAGACAAACACTTCTTAAGATTAGAAACATGAAAGGTATCGTGAACTCCACGGAGTTCTTGAGGTCGTTTCAATTGGTAAGCAACCGGACCTATGCTTTCAAGAATTTCGAAAGGTCCAACATATCGTGGTGCAAGCTTTCTCTTTTTACCAAATCGTACAACCCCTTTCCAAGGTGATACTTTCAAGAGGACCTTGTCACCAATAGTAAATTCCAAAGGCTTTCACCTTCTATCAGCGTAGATTTTCTGACGGTCTCTAGAGGTTTTGATTCGTTCTCGAATCTTAAAGATCTTATTAGTGGTCTCTTGTATTAGTTCTGGACCAGTGAGTTGTGACTCTCCAATTTTAGTCCAACAAACAGGCGATCGGAACTTACGTCCGTATAATGCCTCGAAAGGTGCACATTGTATGCTAGAGTAATAACTGTTATTGTAAGAGAATTCAACCATCGACAAATGAGAATCCCCGCTACCACCAAAATCTAACACACAGGCTCTTACCATATCTTCTAATGTTTGAATGGTCCGTTCACTTTGACCATCTATCTGTGGATGATAGGCTGTGCTAAGGTCAAAACGAGTTCCCAAGGCTTTCTACAGCATTTTTCCAACTATCACGATAAGAGATGATAGACAAAGGAACTCCATGTCTAGAAACGACTTCCTTGATATAAACACCTGCAAACTTCTCCATCTTGTAGTCTTCCCTTATCGGTAGAAAGTGAGCCGATTTAGTCAACCGGTCGACAATGACCCATATGGTATCATAACCTCCGATAGTTCGAGGAAGTTTAGTAATAAAATCCATGGAGATTTTCCCCCATTTCCACTGAAGGATTTCAAGTCGTTGCAACAATCCTGAAGGTTTTTGATGCTCAGTTTTAACCTTGGAGCATGTCAAGCATTTCCCTACATAGGTGGCAATGTATTTCTTCATCCCGGGCCACCAGTAATATTCTTTCAGATTTTGGTACATTTTGTCGGCTCCAGATGAATAGAATATTTAGTCTTATGAGCTTCATTCGAAATAATCAATCTCAGGTCGTCCAAAGTAGGCATCCAGACTCGGTTCATGAAGTAGCATACTTCATCTGTCTTAATTTCAAATTGTTTGTCCATTACTCGTAATGCTACCTCTTCATAATGACCTTTTTGCAATGCCTGTTTTTGTGCATCACGAATTTTGGGAATAAGGCTCGATTGAATTGTCATACTGATAGCTCTTACTCGAGTTGGTTTAACTCTTTCCTTACGACTCAATGCATCAGCAACGACATTAGCATTTGTAATCATTCAATAATTCCACCCACCTTCGTTGCCGCATATTCAGCTCCTTCTGATTCAGAATGTGCTGAAGGCTCTTATGGTCTGTGTAAATCACACACTTAGTACCATACAGATAATCCCTCCAGATTTTTAAAGCAAACACTACCACTCCGAGCTCCAAGTCGGGCATAGTGTAGTTCTTTTCGTGAACCTTGAGTTGACGTGATGCGTATGCAATAACTTTGTCTTTCTGCATCAATACGCAACCCAATCCTTGGTGTGATGCATCACAGAAGACCACAAAGTTATCATTGCCTTCCCGAAGGGATAGGATGGGTGCTTTGCACAATCGACTTTTCAGTAGTTGAATGATTCTTCTTGTCTTTTACCCCATTCGAATTTCTTGTCTTTCTGAGTTAACATCGTCAGTGGTTGGGCAATTCTTGAGAAATTCTCAATGAATCGCCGGTAATACCCTACCAATCCTAGGAACTGGCGGATTTCGGAGGGTGTCCTTGGTGCTTCCCATTTTTGAATTACCTCAATCTTACTTAGGTCAACGTGAATCCCTCGTTCGTTGATTACGTGACCTAAGAAGTGAACTTCCCTTAACCAAATCTCGCACTTTGAAAATTTTGCATACAACTTTTCTTTTTGAGTAACTCCAAGATCAGCTTCAGATGTTGCTCATGGTCTTGTTTGGTTTGTGAGTATCTGAGTATGTCATCTATAAATAAAATCACAAATTTAACTAAATAAGGTATACACACCCTATTCATTAAGTCCATGAATATTGTGAGGGCATTTCTTAACCCAAACAGCATCACTAATAATTTGTAATGTCCGTATCGAGTTCGAAAAGCAGTCTTCCGTATATCATCTTCTTGCACTCGCAATTCATGGTATCCTGATCGTAGATCAATCTTCGAGAAATATGTGGATCTCTGTAGTTGATCAAACAGATCATAAATTCTCGGTAACGGATACCGATTCTTAACGGTCAGTTTATTCAATTCCCGGTAATCAATACACATGCGAAATGACCCATCTTTTTTTTGACAAAAAGGACTGGTGCTCCCCACGGGTAATAACTTGGTCTAATGTATCCCTTGACAAGTAGTTCTTACAATTGACTTGACAATTCCTGCATCTCTGATGGAGCTAAACGGTATGGAGACTCAGCTACAGGAGTAGCTCCAGTTACTAAATCGATTCTAAATTCAACTTGTCTTTCAGGTGGGAGACCGGGTAGATCCTCTAGGAAAACTTCTGGGTGATCACGTACTACTGGGATATCTTGCAACTTCTTTTGCTTGCCCTTCTTCTCCACCACATTAGCCAAGAAAGTATAGTAGTTCTTGTTGATCTACTAAATTTGATCTTGATCGTACAACATAATTCTATAAACGCTCAAATATATGCGGAATCTATATTTGAATTATATGAATCAAAGAAGAACATGCATTCCAATAATCATCTTCATTTCATTAATCAATCTTCAATGATAACAATCTCACACAGATAAATTTCACACAGAGAAAATCAGAGGTTTTCCAAAGTACAAAAGCTCAAGTTATGTCAAAATCAAACAAACCTACAATTTATACTCTGTCAGCCGAACCTATCCTTAGCCGAACCCTTAGGTTCGCCAGCCGAACCTCTAGGTTCGCTGGACGAACCTAGTCTGCCAAACCTACTAGGTTCGCCAAACCTGCTAAGGATCGTGGCCAGACGAACCTTAGCCAAACCTCTCTAACATTCTATAATTTACAGGTTTTGACAAGCAACCTATTACAAATATGTACTAACAAACCCCCCTTAATAGTTGCTTTCAAAATCTTCTATCTTCAGCTTTATCTCCGCTTGTCTCTCCACACACATTATCAGAAGCACGAATAATAATAGATCTTGTAATCTTCGATAATCTTTCAGCTTCCAGCTTGGCATCTCTCTCATCCATCTCCTTTTGTATCTTCATCAACTCTACATACAAATAATCAACATCTTCCCAGTTACATCTAGAATGTATACCTAAAGTATAACACATCCGAGCAATTGTTTGAAATTGAACTGCCATGTCTTTATAACTAATCCCAACATCATGATATCCCTTATCAGCATATATCTCAGCTACATTTAGCAAATCAATATCTTCTTTTGAATAATTGACTATCAAAACAGGATCCAACATCCTAATCACCCTCCATTGTTCTTCTTGTCTCAACAAAATCACAGCTTCAGATTTATTTTCATCATAGAACCAGAACTTGAAATAAGGATTCCATTTCTATTCTATCCTCCTCAACCTTGGCCTTTTAAAAACTTTAGGCTTTGAATATCCGAAAAACCTATCTTTCACTTGTGGACTCAACAAACTCCACCCATACTGAGCCTCTTTCTTCAATAACTTCTCAAATGTATCATTATGTTTAGTCTGAATGGGCTTTATCATCTTTAATCTGGATAACTGCATACACTCAAAAGATGGTAAAGACATCAGATCTAATGCTTTTAAAAAATATTGACATCCGTCAGTCCGTTTGACTACATAACATCCTTTATCCTTTATGCTTCCTGACAAAATGTTGTGAAAGTAACCATAGCTAACAATTCTTTCTTGCATCTTTGACTTAGATCCATTCTTGAATCTTGTGAATTGTTTAGCTTGGTTTTCTTGAACTTTTTCTTCTATGACTTCAATCATTTGCTTAAAAATGTACAAGTGATCAACTATATACTTTCTTTCATCTTGATTCTCCTTCCATAATTCCATGTAAGTCTTTTCTTTCATCCGAGCCAATGATGTTTTTGGTACACCTCCTTGAACTTCAAGATCATAAATCTTCATCAAAGTTTGCAAATTGTACAAATTTTCATCCATTGGATCATCTTGCTCAACATCAAATAACTCTATGTGATCATCTTGTTCAAAATCAAACACTTGATCAGAATCCACTTCAAACATATCATAGAAATCATTTCTTGAATAACCACCAACAATCTCTCCTTCCTCCAAGTCTTTATCTCTAGATCTTTCAACAATCATTCTCTGCAAATCAATATCAGAATGTTGTTTAAACAAATCAAGTAAAGTAGGCAAAGAATAATCAATAATCGCCTTTGGATATACAATATCAGATAAATCTTCAACATCAACACATTTACAATCTTTAGCTTTGTTAGAAGACATTACAGAAACAGGAGTAGCATCAAGAGAAATGTTTGAAGAATCACAAACCACTAGAGCACCAATCTTGGAATTTAATCCACCTGAACTTCCAGCACCATTCACATCACCTTCATCATCTTTATAATCATGATAAGCATTAAAGCTTGGATGTTCATCAACATCTGAATCCTCATAGTCAATCTTCTCCTCTTCTTCTTCATCATCAATGTTCACAAATACAGGATCAGAAGTAGTACCAGCAGTCTCAGCTTGATCATCCTTAACTTGAATGTCATCAATCTTTTTCTTCAAATCTTGATTTTCCTTTTTTAACTCAGCAATCTCAACATCTTGTTTTGCAGTCAAAGTCTCTAAAGAAAGAATCCTGTCACTCAACAACTTCGTCTCAACTATATCTTCTTCTCTCCACTTCATCAGTTGAACAATTTGGCTTTTCATAATATCTATATCACTTGAGCTTGATGAAGAAGGTTGATCAGTTACTACTTTCTCGTTTTCCATCTTATACTGATCAAACTCCTTTGACAAAATTGATATCCTTCTTCTAATCTCAGAATCATCATAACCAATAGAGAAGTTTAGATCCAAGTCATCTAAACCTTCAAATTAAAACTCTCCTCTAGAAGTAGAAGCATCTTGAAAAGTTGTTGTAGCTTGAAATGATGTAGCCATTGTTGTAGCATCCAAGAAAGAAGGATTGAAAGTAGCAACATTGATAAACTCAAGAGTTTGAACAAAAGAATATGTTTGCATATGAATAGGTGATGTAGAAGCTTCTGGTTGAACTGTTGTAGCTACTGAAGCAGGTTCAGAAATAGAAATAGAAACTTGTGTTGTAGAAACATCAACAGAAGATGATACAATAATCCTTGGAGATTTAGTCTTCTTCTTCTTTGGCATCTTAGCCATTCTCTTTTCCTTCTTTGGCTTAGAAGTCTCAGGCTCTTCAGCAATAAAATTAGGATCATCTGCTTCTTCCCATGCTTCTTGACTCTGATGTTGAACAGGTCTTTTCTTCAATCTTTTAATCACACTACTACCACTTATAATAGTCTTTAATTTGGACTCTGTTTCTGTTGACTCTTCACCTTCATCATCACCTTCAACATTCTCAGCATCAACAAGAACAGAAGAAGTATCTTCCTGTTGCCTTTGATCTCCTTGTTGATATGGAAATATAACCTGAAGAGGAACCAATGTAGAAGGAGTTACATTTGTCCCTTGAGTTTGATCTTGACATTGTGGCTGTGATTGTGAAGACTGAGCTTGTGACTTCTTTGTTTGTTGTCTAGGAGGAGGTGGTGGTGGTTGTTGTTGGTCATCATCATTTTCACTGAATAATTTACTATCAGAAGTAGAATCTTCATGCCTCTAGGCATCATTATCAGGAGCTACATAGTTAGCTCTTGCACAATGGCATACTAACTCCATAACCAAAACATCATCACCGCTCTTCTGATATATCTTGACCTGACCAAGACTTGAATCAGTCATATGCTTTAGTTTGAGCAAATCAGAAGCAACTCTAGGAAGATTCTGCTCTGGAAATCTCTCATCTATCAACATCTGGATGAACCTAGGATACATATAGAATCTATCCTTTGCTTTTGTGATATTATCAGACATATATCTGAGAATCATAGCTGAGAAATTGAACGGTTTATTCAAAATCAAAGCTTCAAGTCTCGAAGCTCATCGAATGTCCCTTTCCTCATACTCAAGCAGTGTAATAAAACATGAGCCTGCAGCTTGTACTGTAGAGGAAGTTTTCCTTTCTTGATAGAACTCTCAGTATATACTCCAAAATACCGAATCCTCAGAAAGCAACCCTTGATACATCTTTCTGGAATAAGTGTCATCCCAGCAGGATCTCCACCGAACTGTAATACTCTTCTAATGTCTGCTTCAGTAACTCGAATTGCTTGACCAAGCATATTCGCATCAATAACATATTCTTCATCCACAGTAATTAACCTTGCTGATTCCTAGAAGCTTTGAACATGTGATCTGTAAATCTGACAGGAATTTGATATGGCATGATAAATCCTTGAACGTCTCAGAAACTCAATCATCGGCATGAAATCTTTGCCATTCTTGGTCGTAGGTTCCAGATATGCACATAGATTATGCTTATCTCCAAAAGTAAGATTCGCCATTTCTACAATCAGAATTAAAAACAAAATTAAAACAAATTAAAATACAAAATGAGAAATTAAAAAATCAAAAAATTTCAAAGTGTTGAAACCAGCGAACCCCCTTTGCTGAACCTAAGTCTTAGACGAACCTGTTGTTCAGACAAACCTATTAAATCTCACGAACCTTTAATGAACGAACCTTCATGTCACACGAACCTTCTGGTCAAACGAACCTTGACCAACAAAGGTTCGGTTCTATGATATTCAGAGGTTCATCCCGAACCTATCAAATTCAAACGAACCTTCAAGATTCCAGCGAACCTAAATCCATTCAACAAACCAAAATCCATTTCAAAATCAAATTTTAAAATCTACGAATTAGATCAAAAAATTTATATCTAGAGGTTCGCCATTAACAGATGAACAAGATTAATGAAAATACTTTGTCCAAAACTTAGATTTTAACAGATTTTAACTCAACAAACCAGGTTCGACTAAACCTATCTTAAATCGATCATATCACCTAATTTAGCCGGTCAATCTTCAAGATTTTTACCTATAAATGTTCACCGGACAATTCTGAATCAAACAATATATGGCAAAATGTTTCTGCGATACTAAATCGAAAAATCGAAAATTCATAGTTGGAGGTTCGTGAATAGCCTCTGATGAAAGTGACGAACGTCTCAACCACGAACCTCTATTTATATACGAACCTATTGACAAACCTTTAACGAACCTTTCACCCACATGTTGACCGAACCTTTCAACAAACCTCAGACGAACCTGTACAAAAACCTCTTGAACGAACCTGTTTAACAAACCTCAGACGAACCTGTCCAAAACCTCTTGAACGAACCTGCTCCCAAACCTTTTATGCTAACCTCCAAGCAAACCTTTTGAAATTCAATTTTATTTATAATTTCAAACAAACCAATGTTTTAATGTTTCAAAGTTAAAAACAAATAATCAAAACTTATTGATTTAACATCAGATAAAACAAAAATCTTTTTGTATTTTTTAAATTTAAACAAACAAACAAACTACAAATTTAACAACTCTAACTATGAACTATAAACTAACAAAACAAACACATATTTTTGTTTGAGAAAGATCCATACATGAGATCATATTGTATTACAATTTTCAACACACGTGATTGAATTAATGAATATATTAAACAACAAATTACAATTCAAAGATGAATGTCAGTATAAAACATCTTTAGGTTTAATTACTTAGATAAGATATCAAATAAAAACAAAACTATCAAATACTTTATGTTTTCCATTTACATGAACACATCCCCGATTTATGAAGAACTAATCAAACAAAAATTTCTTGAAACAATATATTTCAATTTTAACTAGTTTGACCATGCAAAAACAAAACAGAATTTCTTTTGAAAATAACAAAATATAAAACAATTTGAATTTATTCAAAATCTTGGAATCAAGGTTGATACTTATGTATGCTCAGATGATCCAAAATATGAACGAAACAATAATTTAAGATTAAGATTTTAACAATCAGATCGATATTTTCATATATGCAGAGATTGTCCAAAACTTAATCAATAACCAAGAAAAAAAATTTGAATCATTTAAAGCTATAACAATCAGGTCGATACGCAAGTATACGCAAAGAATCTTTCAGCTTTAAACTAAAATAATGGAAAAACAAAGTTAGAATTTCTTTTGAAAATTAAACACATGATCAAAACTAGTAATTTAACTTTTGTTCAAGAAACATCTTGTAAAATTAACTACCACTCATTCAGGACAAAACTAAGTACTGTATTCTAAGCATTTGTCTTTCATAAAGCATAATCAAAATTTTGTCAAATGTTATCTTAACTAAGTTATAAACTTACTAACATATCATACTAAGTAATTGTAACTGCTCTTTATGTTTATGTTATAGTATGATACAAATGTGTTTCCAACTGCTACAATGTACTATCATTTCTCATTTGGTCGAATCAATTTCTCAGAATTTTAATTAATTTTTTTAAATGTTTTTGTGTTTTTGATTTTTCAAATGTTTTTGAGTTTTTCAAAATTTTCTCCCCCTAAAAACTAAAACACAAAACAAAGAAAACAAATAAATATCTGATGTTAATTCCATAAAAATTGATTATGAAGGAAATTGATTTGATATTACCTCACCTATAACCAGAATGCCATTTAATTTGAGTAAATACTCAAAACGAGTTTTATCAAATGCCTTTGTGAGAAGGTCTGCTCGTTGCTCATTTGTATGTATCTTCACCACATCAATAAGTTTCTTTTCATAGCAATCGCGTATGAAATGAAACCTAATATCAATGTGTTTAGATCGTGAATGATACACAGGATTCTTTGTAATAGCAATAGCAGCCTCGTTATCAACATGAATTAGGGTAGTCATAAAATTCAAACCATAGTCTCTCATCTGTTGTTGTATCCACAAAACTTGTGAACAACAACTGGCAGCCGCTACATATTCAGCCGCACAGGTTGAAATAGCAACCGATGTTTGCTTTTTGCACTGCCAAGAAACTAAACGCTCCCCCAAAAATTGTGCACCTCCAGTTGTGGATTTCGCATCTTTCTTACATCCTCCATTGTCAGAGTCACTGTAGGCATTGAAGGAAAAGTTATCATCCTTAGGATACCACAGACCGGTGTCTGGTGTACCCTTCAGATAACGAAGAATTCTCTTGACTGCAATCAGATGTGATACTTTAGGTTTTGATTGATATCGAGCAGAGATACTTGTAGCAAATACAATATCTGGTCTTGAGGCAGTCAAATACATCAAACTACCAATATTTCCACGATAAAGAGTAGGATCAATGAACTCCCCCTTAATATCAGACTCAATCCCGTGATTGGGCTGAATGGGCGTGGAAATTGGTTTTGAATCAAGCATGCTAAACCGTTTTAGCACATCTTGAATGTATTTTGTCTGATGAATGAAAATTCCATCATCAGTTTCATCAATTTGTAGACCCAGAAAAAATTTCATATCTGACATTGCACTCATCTCAAATTTCTCAGTCATCACCTCTTTAAACTCCAAACACAGTTGTTCATCGGTAGATCCAAAGATAATATCATCTACATAGATCTGAACAAGAATAATATCCTTGCCCTTTTCCCGATAAAACAAAGTTTTACCAATCTGACCCCTATTGAACCCGTGTTCAATAAGGTGAGTCGATAATGTCTCATACCAGGCACGCGGAGCCTGATGTAGACCATACAGTGCTTTGTCTAAAAGGTAAACCTGATCCTGGTGGATAGGATCCTCAAAGCCCGGTTGCTGACAAACATACACTGTTTCCTTCAAAGAGCCATACAGAAATGCAGATTTTACATCCAACTGAAAAACTTTGAATTTCTTGTGAGCAGCAAAAGCCAAAAAAAGTCTAATTGCTTCTAGTCGCCCACAGGTGCAAACACTTCATCATAATCAATTCCTTCAACTTGTTTGAAACCTTGAACCACTAAACGTGCTTTGTTTCTGACAATAACGCCTCTGTCATCTCGTATGCATCTTAACACCCATCTAGTGCCAATTTTCTTCTCTCCTTTTGGCAAATCAACTAGACGCCAAACACCCAACTTCTGAAACTGATTCAAATCTTCTTGCATAGCCTCCACCCAGGCAGGCTCATGCAAAGCTTCAGTAACAGTCTTCGGCTTTATCTGAGAAATAAATGCAGAATGCATCCATAGCTCTTGAGTTCCATGAGTTCGCTCTAACTCCACATACAAACTCTCCTCATTTGTGACATGATGTCACGTTAGTACTCCAGCAGCTGGATTTCCAATGATTTGATCAACAGGATGATTTACATGTACTCTAGTGACAGGCACTTGCGGGACTTCCACATTGCAATCAAGATTTGTAATATTCTGATAAATGTCTTAATCATAAGAAATAGCATCTTCAAAAACATCTTGATCCTCATCAGATGACCAATCATCATTAATTACTTCTGAAATGCCTTCCTCAAGTGGAGTATGATGACCATCCTTAGAATGATGAGAAATACCTTGATATTCAGAATTCTGCAAATCATATAACATTTGTGAAGTTATTTCATCATCAGAAACATTTGGAGACAAATTAAAAGTCTCAAAAAGTTTATCGTAATCAAAAAGCCAATTTGGGCCTTTTCTGTCTGGTATAGATGTATGTCTTTGAACATCCACATGATACCATAATTCCACAACACCCGTACGTTTATTAAACACACGTTTGTTAGGAAGACTGTAGCCGAGAAAGAAACCCTCTTCAACTTTTGAATTGAATTTGCAATCTTTCTTTAGCATGGTACAAGGAGCCCCAAAAGGTTCCAAGTGTTCCAAATTAGGCTTTTGATTTTGAAGCAATTCATTACATGTTTTATTGTGTCTTTTAACAATCAAAACTCTGTTAAGAGTAAAACAAGCTGTAGCCACAGCTTCACTCCAAAATGTAATGGGAAGTTTAGAATCAACAAGCATCGTTCTTGCAGACTCAATCAACGCTCTATTCTTTCTTTTAGCTACACCATTCATTTGGGGTTCATATGGTGCACTGAATTGCTGCTGAATGCCCTTTGAATCACAAAATTCTTCCATTTGATGATTCTTAAACTTTGTCCCATTATCTGAACGTACACGCCTTACTCTCAACTTATATAAAGTCTCCAACCTGTTAATCAACAACACAAAATTTTCATAAGTTTCAGATTTATGCTTTAAAAACATAACCCATGAAAATCTAGAAAAGTCATCAATCACCACAAAACAATAAGATTCACCACCTATACTTTTCACATTGATTGGTCCAAACAAATCCATGTGAAGAAGTTCAAGTGGTTTATCAATAGAAAACATTCTCTTTGTTTTGTGTGACTTCCTTTTCTGTTTACCCTTTTTACACGACACACACACATCAGGATGTTTAAAGTGTTTAACTGGTACACCCTCAACTAAATGATTGTGTATGAGATGATTCATCTTCCTAATATGAATATGTCCCATCCTTCGATGCCAAGAACGTGTATCTTGCTCTGTTGCCTTGGACACCAAACAAGTCTCCACATTATCCACCGTCTCTGCCTTTGCCATGTCAAGTACATATAAATCTTTGCTTCGATCAGCTTTTATCAAAATCCACTTCTCAGGAATCTGAAATCCTTTCTTAAGCACATAACACCTGTCTTTATCAAATATCACTTTGCATCCTTTGTCACAAATCTATGAAACACTTAACAAATTGTTAGTTAATTCTTAGCAGAAATTAACATTATCAAAAGAAACCTTTTGGTTTGTCAAACTACCCAACCCAGTAATTTGACCTCCTTTGTCTCCTGCAAAGTTCACATAACTTCCCTTTATTTGCCTGAAATCCTTCAACAAATTTAGCTCTCCAATCATGTGCCATGAACATCCACTATCAACAATCCAACGACTATTGATATGGCCCATGGATGCCACCTACACAATAAATTAAAATTTTATCAGTATCAAAAGGGATGACCGCCGCCATTTTGGTGTCGAGTCTCCCTGAATGGACCCCTGCCATTCTGTTGTGATGAACTGCTTGAAGACCCATCTTCAATGTTTTCATCCTCTTTCCCAAAAGTTTGATCACCTGACCTGTTTTTCAATTTCCAAAATGATTTTGACTTAAACGATGATTTTTAAAATGATCTTGAAGACGCTTTGTCAAAAGAATCATCATCAGATGATGTCACAATTTTCACAAACTTTTTTACATTTCTTTTGTTATCAAAAACTCGTTTCTTTTGAGTAATTTCTTCTTTTACCCAAACACAATCAGGATCAAACTTCCGAAGAACTCTCATTTCTTCCTCACTAGGTTTCACTTTCCTAGGACTTCCACTTGACCTATTCACCCAACTCTCATCATCTGAACTCTTTCTGATTCTGTTGTTTGGACAATTAGCAGAAATATGTCCTTTTCCACAACAGGTAAAACACTTTCGTGTTTCTCTTGGTGAATAAGACCTAAAGTTGCTACAGTCAATTGAACTGATATCCAAATCACAATCAGGAATCAAATGACCAAATTTACCACAACGATAACATTTTTTATCTTTTAGATGATTCTTTGGTTTTGGTTCATCATAATACTTTGATGAACTGAAAGGTTTAGAAGCAACCTTTGCAGATGAGAATCTGTTTCTTAAACCAGTTGATTTTATCTTTGAATTAGTTTTTTGAGTTTTAAGAATCTTTGATTTATCTTTATGTCCAATGCCAAACTTATCAAAGAAAAAATCTACTTTGTCAAGATTTTTATAAAACACATTTTCCTTTTGAAAAATACCACTAGACTCTCCTTGATGTGTAGTATATGACTTTACATACACAATCAGTTTGAGAGTGGTGGTTGTTTTGGTTTTCATCACTGGTTTAGAAACAAGATTGGGTTTGATCACCACTTTCTCAACTGGTTTCATCTCAGCTTTTGACCTATGAGACATCAGACTCTTTTTATCACCAGTTTTAACTTGATAACCATTCTGTCTCAAAATGTCAGGTGAATATTCTGATTCAGTGATGTCTTCAATAATGGGAGCATCACTATAAAGAGACACTTTTTCATCAAATGACGATCCTCCAGCAATTTCAGTGACATGTTCAGACCGATGTTCATACAAAGAGACAGGATGAACTTCCAAATTCGGATCAATTTGTGGTCAGGAAACATAGCTGGGAGGAGGTGGTACTGAATGAAAACCCAAGCCGGTAGTATCATTTGATCATCTTTGCATTGCAGCAAAGTAATCAATGATATACAGAGAATTCTGATAAATCTCCAGCTTGCTTTTGTTCATCTCAGCTTCTGCTTTTGCTGTTGACAATTCAACTTTCAGCTTTTGCACTGATTCGAGATGCACAGAAACTGCATGATTATTTTGTAAAACTTTGATTTTCAATTCTTCATTCTCTTTTCCTAAATCAATTATCTTTTTGTCAAAGGCTTTTTCTCTTGAAATGAGCTTCTTGTTAGCTTCTGTGCACTCTACTAGTTCAGCAGTCAGCTGAGCATTCATCTCTTTCAATTTATCAATGATTTCTAACTAATCATCATGTACCTCATCAACCTTCTCTTTGCCTTTTTTCCAGTGTCTTTATCCAAAGAAGCCATAAAAGCACCCATCAACTCATCATATTGCTTTCCCCAATCATAACCTTCATCAGCTTGACTCACTAAAGCTTTCGATGACTCTTCAGACTTTTTTTTCTTCTTCTGATAAGCTTCCTTTGGTTTGAAAGGGTTTAAATTTCCTTGCTTCTTCGGATTCTTGCATTCTCTAGCAAAATGGCCTAACTCAACACAGTTGTAACACTGAGTAGTCTTTGGATTAAATCCAAACTTGGTGTTTCGATCAAAAGTGAATTTCTTCCCAGTTTTCTTTTCATATTGATTGATTCTTCTGATCACACTTGCCAATGCCCATTGAGTGTCAATCAAATCCATCTCGTCATCATCAATTTGCTCATAATCTTCAAATGTAAGATTAGAGTTTCCAATCTTTCCTGCAATTTGTTCATCATACGCACTTACTACACATGACAAAATTGACATATGATCCCGAACCACCTCTACAGTTACTTTCCCCAGATTTGTTGTATTCAGCTGAACAGGAGGTGTTGTTGAGACTTCTTCTCTTTCCCAGAATAAGATGAACTACAACTTGCAGATGCAGAAGGTGCAGGAGTACTATCAGAAGTACTAGAAACAAATGTTGTCTGAATCTTTGCTGAAGATACAGGTGGTGTAACCACTGATGCACCATATAAAGAAGGATCTTGAGTAACATTCACTCCCCTTGCTTTTCTCTTATCCTTCATCTCCTGTTCTTCTAGTTTTTGAAAAAATTCCACCAACGTCATTCCTGGTAGATTTTCTCTCAAGATTAGCACCAATGAATTCCACCTGGTAGATTTTCTTCAGTGTATTCAATGCCACACTTCCTGACTTCAGTCAATAAATGCCTATATCTTGTTATTAAGGCTTCAAGACTCTCATTTCCAAAAAAGTTGAAGTTCTCAAATTCTTTGAGAATATCAGTGGCTTTCATCTTCTTTAACTTGGTATTTCCCTCAATCCTTGCTTTCAAAGCATTCCACAAACCATATGAGGTTTTGTGTTCATCAAATTGATGAAGTATCTGATTAGGGATTGCTTGGCTCAGCATCTAGTAAGCTTTCTTCTAATAATCGTATTTCTTTCTCTGATTGACATCTAATCTCTCAAGGGTTTGATCTAAATATGTCCCTACAACCTTGGGTCTTTCATAAGGTGATAAAATCCTTTCCCACAGATTAGTGTCAGTTCCATTTAAGTGTGTTTCAAATATTCCTTTCCAGTTCTCGTAATCTGTCAAATCAAGCAACTTTGGAACTTTGTTTGTACTTCCAACCTCAGTTTCACTAATCAGAATGCTATGTATTTTAGAATTCTTACTAGCAACAGCAGCATGCATCTCAGCCATGATGTTAATCTTTATCAGCGAACCTCTGATGAAAATTTAACTTCACGAACCTAACAACCAGGCGAACATCCAACACACCTTGATTTGAACGAACCTCAATACACAAACCTCAAATCACGAACCTTAAGTCACAAACCTTAAGTCACGAACCTGATGCAGCGAACCTTGAGGCAAACCTGATCTCACGAACCTGGAAACAAACCTGATCTCACGAACCTAAGACAAATGAACCTCTGCAAAAAGCCTTCAACGAACCTCTTCCAAAAACCTCTAAACGAACCTCAGAAAAATTGCAATAACAGCGAACCTCTTGCTTCAGCA
This sequence comes from Mikania micrantha, assembly GCA_009363875.1. Classification (NCBI taxonomy): domain Eukaryota; kingdom Viridiplantae; phylum Streptophyta; class Magnoliopsida; order Asterales; family Asteraceae; genus Mikania; species Mikania micrantha. Next base: position 30,161,664 of record CM018685.1, on the reverse strand, counting down.
ACTCACAGGTTCGGCTGACGAACCTGTACTGCAAAATTCAAAAATTTAGAGGGAAAACCTTCCAAATTTGAAGAAAATCCTTCAAAAATCTCCAATTTGCACCACAAAACTTGTAATTTTAATATTCCACAGCAATTGATGATGAAATCACACTCAATTCAGCAAACAAACACAAAGAAAGCTTGAATTTCAATCCATTTCTTGATCTCTTTATCATCAAATACTTGAATGTCTTTGATAATCTTGTATAGAACTTCACCAAAGCTCTGATACCACTGTTGATCTACTTAATTTGATCTTGATCGTACAACAGAATTCTATTAACAATCAAATATATGCGGAATCTATATTTGAATTATATGAATCAAAGAAGAACAAGCATTCCAATAGTCATCTTCATTTCATTAATCAATCTTCAATGATTACAATCTCACACAGAGAAAATAAGAGGTTTTCCAGAGTACAAAAGTTCAAGTTACGTCAAAATCAGACAAACCTACAATTTATACTCTGTCAGCCGAACCTATCCTTAGCCGAACTCTTAGGTTCGCCAGCCAAACCTCTAGGTTCACTGGACGAACCTAGTCTGCCAAACCTACTAGGTTCGTCGAACCTGCTAAGGTTCGTGGGCTAGACGAACCTCAGCCAAACCTCTATAACATTCTATAATTTACAAGTTTTGACAAGTAACCTATTACAAATATGTACTAACAGTTCTTTCTTAAATACTTCTGAGCTTTTAAAAAAAGATATGATTTGTATATTCTTCCCAGGGCCTTCCCCTTGAATGGTTAAAGTTTTTCCGTTGGGTAATGGAATTCGAACAAGTTTCTCATGACAAACAATTTTTACTTGGTTAGCAGACAACCATTCCATACTGATAATAACATCAAAACTTCCTAACTCTATAGGAATCAAATCCAATTTTAGTATGTGTTCTACTACTGTTAATGTGCATCCTTGGATTATATTTACTCCTTTTATTTGCTAACCATTTTCAAGTTCTATGCTATAGGGATGGTCAAATCTTTTAGTATTCTGACCTAGCATAGATTCAAATTCTCTTGACACAAAACTTTTATCAGCACCAGTATCAAATAGCACAGATACATAATAATTGTTAAGAAGATATGTACCGATAACTACGTTCGGGTCCATTCTAGTTTCATCAGCTCCCATTACAAATGCTCTACCCCAAGCAGGGTTTCCATTGTTCCTTGAACCAGTTTTGGACAGCGGGACTTGATGTGATATGGTCTCCCACATTCATAGCACGCCCTTGGTGCATGATTGGTCGTTGCAGTTCCAACATGTTTGCGTTGGTTACAGTACTCCACTGTATGCCTAGTTTCTTGCAGTAGGTGCATTCCCTGCAAGGTGAAGTGGTAGAATGGTGAAACTTACATTTGGCACATTGGGGCAAAGGCCCCCCATAAACCTTCTTCTTAGTTGTGAGAGCAGTATAGTTGCAAACTTGTTTGGAATCCTTTGAGGGTCTTGCCTCAGTCTTCTTTTACTCAAAACGCTTACTCTTATGTTTCCTTATTAGGACCCCTATCCTCACCATCTCATTAGTAAGACTTCCTGCCAACAATATTGCTTTCTCTAGGGAGCGTGGTTCTGCAGCGGTTACCATACCATGAATCTGAGGGTTAAGTACCCAGATATACATATCCACCTTCTTTTCTTCAGTTGAAACCATATGAGGTAACAGAAAACACAGTTCATGGAATCTGTTAGTGTATGCTTGGTGACCCACTACATCCATGTGGAGATTCCATAACTCTTCTTCAATTTTCTGCATTTCATTCTTTGGGCAGTACTCCCTAATGAGTAATGCCTTAAGTTCCGCCCAACTCATTGTTTCAATGGTTTCTCTTCCTCTGGCTTGCACCTGGGTATTCCACTAGGTTAAATCTTTGTTCTGAAACGAAAAAATAGCATATGTGAGCTTTTGAGTGTTCAGACACTCACTTATGCTCAGAACTACTTCCATCTTTTCAATCCATCTCAATACCCCAGTTGCTCCTTCTGTTCCATAGAAATCTTTTGGTTTACAAGAAAATAACGTCTTGTATGAGAAACCCTTTTGATTGGTTTCAACAGTTGTTCCATCTTCAATGATAACGGGGCCATGATGACTACCGCTTCCATTTGTCCCGTCTTGCTTTTTTGGAAATGCTACTTTAAGCTGTTCAGAAACAATTCGTATGATGTCATCGGTGCTCATTGGGGGATTGGTAAGGGTTGTCCCTGTGTTTTTCTCAGTTCCTCCCAGGGTTTCTGCATCCTTCTTGTTTTCTTTAGGGGGGTCATTCTTTGGTCGTCTCCCTCGTCTCTTTGGCGGCAAATTCTATAAGTGCTAAATACATTAATTAAAAGTCATTTAATTCAAGCACAAATAATAAAACACTACCATCATATTATATAATAGAATTGTCTCACACAACCATAGTTAAGTTAATACATATTCGAATTCAAAATTTCTCATAAAACAACACCGGGATAAATAACACATATTCTTCTACGCCATCATCAGATACATTCCCATCGCTATCACCACCATCACCAACCAGGTGATCACCATGGCCATGACCGCCAAGCGCATGTTCCTCCTAAGCTCCTCTCGCATGAAACCCACTCCTACGTCATTAGTGTGCACTTCCTCTACCAAGTCATTCTAGCCTTCATGAAATTCCTGGGTATTTTCCGCCCAATGATCAAACTTTAACCTGAAAGTATTACTCCAGGTGTGGAATTCACTGCGTGGCACAAAGTTGGGCTGAAGCTGGTGGCGCACAGCCTCATTTAGTTCGTAGCCCTGTGCAGCATTAGACGTTCCTTCTCCCGGCATTAGGTGACACCTTGAGGGTAGCCCTGTGATCTTTCATGCAGTTGCACGCGTACGCCCTCTCCCTCGCCCTCGAGGGTAGTCTCGCTCCGCCGGAACCCTCTGCTGTTGTGGCATGGGCATCGGTTGTCGATGGCTATCTTCAGCTGAGGAGTCAGAATGCTCAGAAGGGTCGGTATTGTTGTCAGTCAAGATGATCAAGGAAATGCGGTGATTGATGTAATGGTTATTCCAGATGACATTTTTACTGCAACGAATTTAAACAAATAAATAAATAGAAGAAATTGGATAAAATTTCATTAAAATATATAGGTTCAAAGATAGTTCTTAGATATGGGTGGCACGACCGTAGAACGTAGAGTAGTCACTTATCGTTCCATTACATTAACAAAATTTGGTGTGCATATCCCCCTATGTCCTAGTAGATAATATGATAGATAATCCACGCAATCTTCAGGACCACAGCGAACATGGTCCAATAGAAACCTAGCACCGCAATCTCTCACGTTTCTGCCTGATATTGGGTGCTTTGCTCCTCATGTTCTTCGTGTTCTAGTCTACAATGACCAGTCCGTGGGTTAACTCCTACATAAGGTCTATCAAATCATCCATCTCCCCCTCTGTTGCCTCTAGCCTGACCATCATTCGTGCTAGTTCCTCTTCTTGCTGCACAAGGTGGGTACGCAGCTCTTCTTCGATCACCTCTTGGTCCGCGACTCGTCTTGGCCTTGAGGGTTCTCCTATTTCAAAGAGAGATGGGGGTTGTGGCACGGCAACTTCTGGCACAGGTTGTGACATCCAGTACCTGATCGTCCGGCAAGTTCGTACGGTATGTGTACTTCCAATATTTACTGTGTGTAAATACATGTATATGAACAGTGTTTGTGATAACAAGAATTCAGAATACAAGAAACAGTTGTACGTATTATGTGAAAACTTAAATACCGTAAGTACAACAACGCACGATAAACAATAGTTGTTTGTATTTAGGTGAAAACCTAAGTGCAGTTAAGACAACGAATCAATAATGACAACAGTGTTCAAGTAAATAACAAGAACAAGTCGGTTGCGATCTGATATCCATAGATGACAGGAATCAGATGGCCGACAAATCAGTACAAAAACAATGTGAAAACAGGACGTTTAGTTGAGTCCGGCAGTGAGGAAATACAATTAAAGACATAATTGCAGTGTTGTTTCAGAATAATGAACTGATAGTGTGTTTGCGTGGGTGACGATTCACACAAACATATCTGTGGGTTTAACGTTCTGAAATAATGACTGGAAAGTAGAAAACAAGAATCAGAAAGCAAAACCATCGCCGTGTTCGTTCGGGTGACGATTCAAACGAATACATGCGATGGTGAGGCGATCTGACGAAACGAAAACGAAAACGACACGAACGATAATAAATTTAAGAAAATGTAATATTTTCTGTTTTACAATTTTGAAACTCATCAAAATAATCAAAAATTTAATCCTTTATTTAAAAGATGTAAATTACGCGTAACAAATCCGGAAACGCAACGGAGACGCAAACCGAGCAACCGAAACGAACCCGAATACCCTCGGGGTATATAAACACCAAATGAGGCATTTTTCTCATAAATCACTCTCATCCTCTCTCTCTAGAAAGAAGTTCCCGAACCTCTCTCTCTCTAGAATAATCACTCTTCAAATCGCGATATCTCACTTGTTTCTCAACGGAATTGGACGTTCTTGGTGTCTAAAAGAAGCTTGTGATGTCCTCTACCTGAAAGTACAGCAGATCGGAGGGGTTAACCACTGGATTTTGAGGTATGATGCCATGAAACCCACAGAAGTTAGGGTTTGTTGCACCTATGTTCGACCCGCAAGCCCTAGCCGGTTCTACACCACCTCCCTCGAACCCAACCCTCTCGAGGTCCTATCTGCACGTAGCAACACCATTGGAATGGCTAAACCGAAGGTTCGAGCTAATGGTGATGGCGAACACACACAGGTTCATGGGGACGCCGCAGTCGAACTTACACCAAGGTGGTTCTCATGCATGAGTCACGAACCTTACTCCACCTCCGGCGAACCTTTGTGCATAGCCATTAGCCGAACCCTTCATCACATAGGACGAACCTGTTACACCAACTGAACCTTATTGCGGACGAACCTCATATCAGGGTGCTGCGAACCTGCATGTTCCATTCAAGGACTCACGAACCATGGACAGTCACGAACCTGGCGCATGCATGGCGAACCTAGGAACAGTAACCCTCACAGCCGAACCTTGTGGGAATGAAACCTTTGATCATAACCGAATCTCCTATTTGGACGAACCTAGGCCATGCACGAACTCTCATGTAAACGAACCATAAGGTTCGTCGAGCTTGAGGTTAGGGGCTGTGAATCTTTTGGGGATAAGCCAAACCTGTGGCTGTTGTATTAATAGGTTTGCTGGTAAATAGGGTCTACAGGTTCGAACCACATCCGGCCCAAACTCCTTACAAAAGGCTAACACTTGTTTCAAGCCCAATAAACCATACGGGCTAGTTTCATTGCTGAGGCTCAATTCCTTTGCTTCGGGCCAACACAAACGTTTGACCAAACAACCTATTTGGCCCAAATAGGTGGCCCAAACCTTTATCTCGGCCCCTATATTAATTGGGTTAACTCTATTCGGCCCAATAGATTCTCGGTCCATAAGAGGATTTATGCACTTAACTAGTAATTTAACGAAAACAAGTCGGAAATATTTATGCATGAGGTTTGTTACAAAGAGGGTGAAATTACTATAATTTACAAATTTCATAACATCATAAAGTTTAGTTCTTTAAGTATGCTAACAAATGATGTCAAGGGTGATAAGCAAGGTTGATGAAAAATCTAAGTGTTTTCTAAGAACTATTCTAAACCGACAGGACTAATTATGATTAAGACAAGTGCAATATAACAAGACAGGTAAAGCTATAACTTAAATTAGTTAAGTGTTATGAAATCTATGACACTTGGACAACGGTCGAAGGGAGACCGTGACTCGCGAGTGTTAGCCAACCTTAGGGCTAACACCTCCACACACACGAATTCCTATACCTTATACTTATGAATTACAACAACATGAAATCAATACAGGACCGTGAAAACACAACAAGTACAAACAAAGAGCGCGTGCATTTCTTGTTTAAGCTAAGTCAACCACTTCAACAGCAAGGTGAGTTCATACGCCCCTTTTCTAATCTTAACTGATTTTTAACTCTCGAGGTTGAGAAACATGCTTACTTTTATTTATTTAAAAGTTTCAGCTTAACATATTATTTAAACTTTGATTTAGATAATATTGTGTTACTTATTATCGCTTATCATTGTATGCATGCTTGTATGATCATGATATGACAATAACAACTAGATGAATATGATAATATAATTTCATAACTCATCAACACAATAGAATAACATAGTTGTATGATTATCTCTTACAACACTTAGTTATTCTTACAAGAACAAACATTGAGATAATCACAAGTGAACATGATGACAACAACACAAAACACATGAATGATATGAAGATAATATATCCTCATAATAACATTCAACACAAGAGTTAAGTAAGTGTATTAAGACAAGTTCTTATAACACTTAGCTTATAACTCAACACATTTTACAATATAATATGGAACGAGAATCATCCTCCACCTGAGTCGACTAAGTGTAGTAAGACTAGTTCCTACCACAGCTTAGTGACAACATGGTGATTGTATGGAATAACAAGGAATGATAATCATGATAATGTAACTTCATGATAACAACATCATTCACACAACAATAAACATAATCTAATAAGGCAAGATCTTATTTAACTTTATTAACAACAACGAGAACATACAACATTGAGAACAATCAACACTGATGAACACGCAATACAATTGATTACTCTTGAACTATGTGCATTATATCATTTCAATCATGTGCCATGTACTCAAGTTTGATCACTGTAAGCCCCTTTATAATTCGTTGACCAGTTAGTTTGACGTGACTAAACCGACGATAGCATAGTGGTACCATAGGTTTGACAAACCTCTAGCTTGTAGGGCTAGTATGTTGATCGCATTAATTCATTGGCCGGTAACGTATGACCGGTGACAGGGCTACTCAAGTCACGGTCTGGAAAGCGACACATGGTGATATTAATCTGCAGTGAAATTGTAATTAATCCATCGCTTCTTGTTGATTAGTAGACTGAGGAATTTACTTCTCTGATGTAATATTACTAGTAACAGTTCGATGAGGTCTATGGTAATACAAGGTGGTAGAGGTAAATTGGATGTATAATGGATTCCTTTTAGGCTCTACGCACTTCAAGTTGAGAACAAATGACAATTGGTTAACTAACACTCTTATTAATTTAAAGTGATTAACAGTTAACCCCACAAGAATTAGAATAATAACAAGGATCAGATTTAATTAATCTAATCTCCTTAATACACAAAAGGTTTATCAATACTTAGGTTTGATAACTAAACCCTATTATTATATTATTCTATACATGATACAACAGGTGCATTACAAACGGGATGAATAGATGAAATGGAAATGGATATCTATAGTTGTATTGTAAGTAGTGTGGAGTTCTATTAGTTATGTTGTGGGATGTTGGCTAGGGCTTGTTCACTTACATATGCCCTATATATAAGCATAACTAATAGGATGAGATATTACTAACAAATATAACTATGGAGAGGCCATTGTGGGAACTGGTGAAATAAACAACTTACAAGTAGCATGTATAACATTGTGATTGTGTATGTGAATGAATTAAGGTTTTCAATTATCAAATTTATGAACTCACCAACCTAGTGTTGACTTTGTTTAAATGCATGTTTTTCTCAGAAGATGAACAGGTTTAGTCAACAAGTATCAGGAACATAGCTAGTGGACTTTTAGAAGACCTAGCTACATTTTGTGTTGACATATTATGAATGACAAAAACAGTGAATCATCTTTTGTATATCTTGTACGGCTACAAGATAGAAACCACAATGATTCTTTTGGTAGAATTACTTGGTTAAATTATGAACATGACTATGTAATTTAACTTTGTAATTCTGTATTGATGTCATTTTAGCATTTCTCATTTACATATCATTTGCAATGCAAACAATCTGATCAGTTCGATTATCACAACGATATCACGCCCCAGGAACCTTCCGCCAGACGGGAATGTCGATCCAGCCCGCCGGCTCGGGGTGTGACACAGGTGGGATTACAGTCCTTGGTTGACTGGACACCTCATCCTCAGTGTCCAGGTATTCAATTGGGACATAGCTGCTCAAATCTGTTTCTTCTGTTGTGGTTAAGTCCACATACAACTTCCCATCAAAGTTGTATTCCTTAACCATTTCTGCATCACATATGTTAGAATGATCAAATATATATAAACAAGTATACATGAGCGTTTAGTTATAGTCTAGGTATTTTCTATGTATTCCCTAGTTCCCAATAACCATTGGCTCTGATACCAATCTCTCACACCCCTGCCAATGGCGGAATCACGGGCGGTGGGACGATGTGGAAATCAAAAGTCTTATGGTTCATCACAATGCTTAATATATATTTAATATTCCAAAATAATACAACCAACAGTAATTTTCATAATTAAACTATTACATCACTTAGAGATTCCAAAAGATTATGGCCTAAATTCATCTCGGCTATAATAACGAATCTTCGTGTGTAACATTCCAAAAGTATGCAACCAACCTAAGCTTTAGTTTAGTGACCTGAAAAGCATGAGAAAAACAGTCGACAATATGTTGGTGAGTCACACAAGTTTAGAGACTCAATAAAATCAATCCTTGGGTTCATCTCCCCATGTTTTATGCTATCTGTAAATCAATTTATATATTATTCACAAGTTATTAACGATGCAATTTACATCAGACCACAACCAAACCTTTGACTGATTGCCCTTGTTTATGATCTCATGACCATCAAACTCGTCCTGAGTTCAAAGTATACAATAGAGTTAGAAATATTCATCCACCGTCTTTGACCACGTCAATGGGTGACTGTAGCTAGAAAGACCACCCGATAGGTGAATGGGTTGTCAACCAAAATAGTATTATCCAATATATCCCTTGGCTCAAACCAATGAGTTAATGGTTGTGTCTAGACATAAATAAGAAGGGACTTACAATATGATAACAAACCTTATGAAATCTACATCCAACAACTCATGTTTTAATAATAACATACATAGCATAAAGTCATAAAAAGTTTAAGTATCACACTTTTCACCCCAAAGAATAAATAGCATAAAAAGGGGTTGTGAAACTCACTGTCCAGTTGTGGTGTTTGAAACTGAATGTCAGAGATGCGGTAGGCTTCACTACACAATCCCTACAATATTCCATGATTTCATATCAACTTTCTTGTTTTTGTAAAATATTAGTCACCTAGTTTGTTTGTGTCCTATGTATAAAGTTTTAGACATCATTATTATGTCAACAATGATTACTTGTGAGTTAAAATAAAGATTTTCATTTCTTATTTATTTTTGAAATCATGTGTCTCTCTCCAAGCTTATTTATTAAATGTTCGTGGTTAGGGCTAAGAATGTTTAAACCTTCCTTGGCCTAGACTTGATCTTTCACCAAAAGGAGTTAATTTTACATACTATAATAAATTCTTTCTCTTGAATATTTATGATTATTTAACTTTTTGTTCATAAGAGTTTTTATTTTACTCTTTCAAGGTTTTCTATATACGACTTATAAATACCCACTTTGTCATAAATCCCTATATGTGTACCTAAATATAGGGGCTCCACATGGGTCTAAACTACCCATGGAACTTTACTGGTCTTTTTGGTTTTTTTATGAGAAAAGAGGCTTTCATTATGTTATGACTATTATAAATGTACCTATTCATAATTTTCCTTTCTTGGTGATTATTATGAGTATTCTATAACTGTGTCATCCTAAACCTCCTCCCAAGTACTTTTTGAATGAATTAGGATTAGCTTATGAATCATAGTTTGAGGGGTCGTTTAATATGTTACAAGCTACCCATTCCTTTCTTTTAGTTTCGGTGTATACAAAATTTAAAATCTCGCATAGTATCGACCCATACATAGATTATTCCTTCAAATGATTCATGCATGGATTTGCATGCATGCTATGTAGATGTGTTTGTGTGTGTGACCTCCATAACCGTTTTTCTACAATGTTGTATTCTATTTTATTAGTTTGTCACCCTTGTTTACCCATATTATTCATTTTCGTCTTTTCTCTTTTCTATTGTTTTTAAACGGTTTTGTTTATCAAAGTTAATAGACTCATTCGTATTTTAATGCATAGTTGGCTAAAGATTAGAATGGTGCCTAGACTTGTGACTTACAGGAAGCAAGCAATGTTGAATAGAGATGGTGATGGAGGAGTAACATGTTCCCTTTGATCTGCTCACCCTTCGCAGGTTCGGTGTTGATGGTGCAGATGACTACTGTTCGGCAATTGGTTCTGCTCATGGTCACCAGCTTTTTCGATCATCGGCAACTTGTTGCTTCTACGATGAGGAGCTGAGGGATGTTCCTTGCGCCTGCTTTGTGGCCGAGGGTTCAAAGAGGTAAAAGAAGGGGTTTGGTGGCAAGAAATGGTGATGAGTCGAAGGCGCTAGGGTGGCTTCGGTTGGAGGCATGAAGGGGGTTTTTGTAGGAGGTTTTGAACTAAGTAGGGGCATGGTCTTACTAGCTTCATCATACCTTAGTACATGGTGTTGTTTTTGATGTTGTACCACCTATTTTAGGGCTACTCAAGGTTGCCGAATCTAGGAGGATGGGAGGAAAGATCTCCTATGCTGCAACAACTCAGCATCTTGTGACAAGAAATGATGGATGGAGGCCAAGCATGGCTGTAGAAGAAAAGGCTGGAAGAAATCTTCTTTGGCTGCCATGTTTAAGGTCAGGAAGTACCCCTATGATGGGTGTCTTTGATGGTTCCTTGTTGGTGCTTTATTTTCATTATTTCCAATTCCACTATTTAGTTTATTTCTAGCAAGAGATGAGTGGTTTTCCATATTCCTCGAACTTATTTGGTTTCCTTTTGATTATGTTTGGATGGGTTCTGTTTCTTTTTGTGGTGGCTGCCGATCTCAAGACAAAAGGGAGAGTGTTTAATTTTGTTAGTTATCTAATGTTAGAGGGAAGTTCCAATATCTTATACATTTTTGGAGTCCAGGAAATAAGGTTTCCTTTATGGAGTTTTGTACTATGCACTAGAATGTCTTATGAATGTTAAGGTTGTACTCTCTTTTTTGATTCCAACTAGTTTGGTTGTATGATGACCGAATGGCTTCTTATTTGATGACTAAGTTACCGAATACCTTCATGAAAAATAAACTAGGAATGGCTTTGTGTGTTGTTGGAAACCGATCTGGTGGAGTGTTTTTAAGGAAGAAGATCTTAGTAGTGCTATGATAGGATGTATTCCTAGGAAAGAAAATTTGTGATCCTTACTTCCAATGTTAACTTAGTACTCCAATTTGGTTAGGTTTTCTCCCAACTGTGTAAAGGTTTTGGCACTAGGATTTGTTCGGCTGTATGGTTTAACTAGCACGGCCGCAGTTGGAAACCATTAGATGGTTTGTGGGTTGGGTTTAAACGATTTGTTGCCAGGAGTATAAAAAGAAAAGTTCACGTATGCATGCATGGTTATGCACATTTACATGTAGATGTTTTGGGTTACTTGGGTCCTAAATATACACATATGATTGTTGAACGTAGGCATGTTTTATTATTTATATTCATAGATTAGTTGTGGTACATTTACTTAAGTTGTTAAAAAGAAGCTTTGCATCTATGCTTAATTAGGTAAATTTTTAGTATGCTTCCCCAAGCTTTGTTTCAGTGACCCTTATTCAAAAATAATTATGCGTTGAGTAATTAAGTACATGTTTATTGCCGGTTGTTACAGCAAACTATCTCCGCGGGCCACCCCCGAAGGGTAAATCAAACAACGACGGGATGGTCAGTCCAAAAGATCTATCATTGTCACTAAATGTATGTGACCAATGCCTATCCTTAACTAATGTTTACTGTTAGGACATTTTATAATATTTTGCTTTCAAATGTTTGTAAATTTAAGTTAGGTTTTTCTAAGGTTCATATGGCCCATGAACCTAGGCAGGTTTTGTAAAGGTTCGGCGAACCTATGGTTGTGTCTTGTATAGGTTCATCCAGCGAACCTAAAGGTTCGTCTGGCGAACCAAATGGTTCGGCTAGGTTCGTCTGTGTGTTGTGTATATATTACAAGTTTGTCTTCATTTTTGGTAGTGTGACAGATCTGAGAGAGGGAGAGAACCTGTGTGAGAGTTGTGAACTGTGTGTTCTTATTTCATTGTAATCATACTTTGTCGATCAATGAGATGATGTTTATCTTAATGATTGTGTATCTTTGATTCATATAGATTAAATCTAAACTCCGCATAGATTTGATTTTTAATAGAATTCCGTTGATCGTTCCAGAGTAATCTACAGTGGTATCAGAGCATTGGAGGAGTTCTATACAAGTAAATTGAACATTGTCAATCATTTTGAAGATCAAGAGATCAAGAGATGGATCAAATTTCGATTTTCTGTATCTGATTGTTTGTTGACATTGTCATCATCACCTACTGCTATTTGGTTTATCAAAATCAAAAAATTCGTGGCTAAAATCTGTTGATTTTGAAGGATTTTCCTCGAAATTTTGAAGGTTTTACCTCCAAAATTTCCAAATTTTGCAGACAGGTTCGTGAGCCGAACCTTGTGGTATCTCAATTGTAGTTTGAAGCAGAGGTTCGCTGTAAAAGGAGATTTCAGTTGAGGTTCGTGTAGTAAATTTTGGAGGTTCGTTTCAAAGGTTCGTCTACTGATGAGGTTCGTTGGTTAAGGTTCGTTTGACTGAGGTTCGTTGGCCAAAAGTCTATTGAAAAGGTTCGCTGGTCAAGGTTTGTATCAGGTTCGTTGGTCAAGGTTTGTCTAAGGTTCGTTGGATAAGGTTTGCGAGATCAAGGTTTGGAGAAGGTTCGTCTGTCGCCTAGGTTCGTGAACTTATAATCCAAGAGAGGTTCGCTGATAGAAAACTCAGAATCATGGCGGATATGTTTGTTGCTGTTGCTAATCAAAATTCTAAGATACAAAGCATTTTGATTAGTGAAACTGAGTCGGGGAGCACAAATAAAGTACCAAAATTACTTGATTTGACTGATTATGAAAACTAGAAAGGTCGGTTTGAAACCCATCTCAATGGTACTGATACAAATCTGTGGAAAAAATATTATCACCATATGAACGACCAAAGGTGGTGGGAATAGATCTGTATCAAACTCTGGATAGACTGGATGTTGAACAAAGAAAAAAATATGATTCTGAAAAGAAATCATATTGGATGTTGAGTCAAGCTATTCCTAATCAAATCCTTCATCAATTTGATGAACATAAAACTTCATATGGTTTATGGAATGCTTTAAAGGCAAGAATTGAGGGAAATACCAAACTCAAGAAGATGAACGCCATTGATTTACGAAAAGAGTTTGAGAATTTCAATTATATTGGAAATGAGAGTCTTGAAGCTTTGATAACAAGATATAGGCATTTGTTGACTGAAGTTCGTAAGTGTGGAATTGAGTATTCTGAAGAAGAGAAAGCAGACTGTTTTGCATATGCTTTGCCAGAAAGATGGAATTCGTTAGTGTTGATTTTGAAAGAAAATCTTCCTGGATTGACATTGGATGAGTTTATTCAAAAGTTAGAAGAACAGGAAATGAAAGACAAAAGAAAAGCAAGAAGAGTTAATGTAACACAGGATCCTTCACTCTATGGTGCATCTGTGGTTACACCTCTTGTTTCTTCTGCAAAGATTCAAACATCTTTTGTTTCAAGTACTGCTGATAGTACTTATGTACCATCTTCATCTACTAGTTCAAGTTCATCTTATTCTGTGAATGAGAAGAAGTATGACTCTTCATCAACTCCAATTCAATTCAATACAACCAATTTGGGAAAAGTAACTGTGGAGGTTGTTAGAGATCATATGTCAATATTGTCATGTGTTGTTAGTGCTTATGATGAACAGATAGCTGGAAAGATTGGAAATTCAAATCTTACTTTTGAAGACTATGAGCAGATTGATGATGATGAGATGGAATTGATTGATACTCAGTGGGCGTTGGCTAGTGCAATAAGAAGAATTAACAGATATGAGAAGAAACCAGGAAAGAATTTCACTTTTGATCGAAACACAAAGTTTGGATTCAATCCAAAGGCCACACAACGTTACAATTGAGGTGAATTGGGTCATTTCGCTCGAGAGTGTAAAAATCCAAAGAAGCAAGGAAACTTGAATCCTTTCAAGCCAAAAGAAGCTTATCAAAAGAAAAAGGAAAAGCCTGAAGAATCAATAAAAGCTTTAGTAAGTCAAGCAGACGAAGGATATGACTGGGGAAAACAATATGATGATTTAATGGTCGCATTTATGGCTTCTCTGGATGAAGAAACAAGCAAGGGAAAAGAAAATGCTGAAGAGGTAAATAATGATCTTTTAGAGATCATTGAAAAGTTGAAAAAAATGAATGCTCAATTGACTGTTGAACTTATCGAGTGCACTGAAGCTAACAAAAAGTTGATTTTAAGAGAGAAAGCTTTTGATAAAAAGATCATTGATTTGGGAAAAGAAAATGAAGAATTAAAAATTAAAGTTTTGCAAAACAATCATGCAGTTTCTGTGCATCTCGAGTCAGTACAAAAGTTGAAAGTTGAATTATCAGCAGCCAAAGCAGAAGCAAAAATGAATAAAATTAAGCTAGAGAATTATCAGAATTCTCAGTATGTTATCGATGACTTTGCTGCTATGCAAAGATCATCGAATGATACTACTAGCTTGGCATTTCATGTTGTACCACCTCATTCAAGCTATGTTCCTAGACCACAAATTGATCCAAATTTGGAAGTTCATCCAGTTTATTTGAATGAACTTGAGTCTGAACAAGTTGTTGAAAGTGCTGGAGTTTCATCTTTTGATGAAAAGGTGTCACTTGACAGGGATACTCCAATCATTGAAGATATCACTGAGTCAGAATATTCATCTCATATTTTGAGACAAAATGGTTACAAAGTTACAAATGTTGAGAAAAAGAGTTTGAAATCTCAGAAGTCAAAATATGAGATTAAGCAAGTTGAGAAGGTAGTGCTTAAAACCACTCAAGTTTCCAAAGTAGTGATTAAAGCCAAGCCAACCACTACTTTTAAACCTATTGTGTATGTTGGATCATCTAATACACATCAAGGAGAGTCTAGTGGAAATTTTCAAAAGAAAAATGTGACTTTTAAGAAACTTGAAAAAGTGGATTTTTTCTTTGACAAGTTTGGGGTTGGGCATAAAGCTAAATCAAAGAATTTTTAAAAACAAATGAATAATTCAAAGACAAATTCAACTGGATCGAGAAACAAAATCTCATCTTCAAAGGTTGTGTCAAAATCTTTTGTTTCATCAAGTTTTTATGATAAACGAACAACCAGAATTCATATTAAAGATAGAAAATGTTACCGATGTGGTAATATGGGTCATTTGGTTGCCAATTGTGATTTGGATTTCAGTTCAACTGATTGTAGCAGTTTTAAGTCTTTTTCACCAAGAGAAACACGAAAGTGTTTTACTTGTTTTGGTAAAGGACATATTTCTGCTAATTGTCCAAATAATAAAATCAGAAAGAGTTCTGATGAGGAGCGTCGTGTGAATGGTTTAGGTGCAAGTCCTAGGAGAAATATACCTAATGAAGATGAAATGGAAGTTCTTAGAAAATTCAATCCTGATTGTTTTTGGGAGAAAGAAGAAATCAATCAAAAGAAAAGATTTTTTGAGAATAAAAGACATGTTAAAAGGATTGTGAAAATTGTCACTTCATCTAATGATGATTCCTTTGAAAATGTGTCATCAAAATCATTTTCAAACCAACATTTTAAATCTAAATCATTTTGGAAACTTAAAGATAGATCAGGTGATGAAGTTTCTAAGAAAGAGGATGATACAAGTGATGATGGGTATTCGATCAGTTCATCACAAAAGAATGGAAGGGGTCCCTTCCGGGAGACTCGACGCCGAAATGGCGGGGGTCATCCCTTTTGAATACTAACAGGTCTCTTTTAATTTATTGTACAGGTTGCATCCATGGGCCATATTAACAATCGTTGGATTGTTGATAGTGGATGTTCCCGCCATATGACGGGAGAGTTGAACTTGTTAAGAGATTTCAAGTTGGTGAAAGGAAGTTATGTAAACTTTGCTAGAGATAAAGGAGGTCAAATTACAGGGTTTGGTAGTTTGACAAATGGAAAGGTTTCGTTTGATAATGTTAATTTTTGAAAAGAATTAACTAACAATTTGTTGAGTGTTTCGCAGATTTGGGATAAGGATTACAAAGTGATGTTCGACAAAGACATGTGTTATGTACTGAAGCAAGGATTTCAGATTTCTGAGGAGTGGATTCTGATGACAGCTGATCGGAGCAAGGATCTTTATGTGCTTGACATGGCAAAGGCGGAGACAGTAAATAAAGTGGAAACATGTTTGGTGTCCAAAGCTACTGAACAGGATACACGTTCATGGCACAGGCGAATGGGACATATTCATATTCGGAAAATAAATCATCTTGTGCATAATCATTTAGTTGAGGGTGTACCTGTTAAACATTTTAAACTTTCGGATGTGTATGTGTCATGTAAAATGGGTAAACAGAAAAGGAAGTCTCACAAAACAAAAAAAATCTTTTCTATTGATATGCCACTTGAACTTCTTCACATGGATTTGTTTGGACCAATTAATGTGAAAAGTATAGGTGGTGAATCTTATTGTTTTGTTGTGATTGATGATTTTTCAAGATTTTCATAGGTTATGTTTTTAAAGCATAAATCAGATACTTATGAAAATTTTGTGTTATTGATAACTAGGTTGGAGACTTTATATAAGTTGAGAGTGAGACGTGTACGATCTGACAACAGAGACATTCAAGTGTTAGCCAACTTTAAGGGTAACACACACACCCACATACACACATGTCTATAACTTATACTTATAAGTTACAAACAATTTGAATACAACACAGGATCATGAACACAACCTCAAGAACAACAGTGAGCGCGTGCATTGTCTGTATTACTTAGTCAACCACATCAACTACAAGGTGAGTTCATATGCCCCTTTTCTAATCTTTTGATGTTAACTTCGGGGCTGAGAAACATGCTAACTCTTTTATTTATTTAAAAGCTTTAGTATTTTATTACCAATTATCATGTGATATAGATAATATTGATTTTATCTTAATTATCATATTCTTATCTTATCATTATCATTACATGTGCTTGTGTGTGAAATAACATGTAAAACATAACAGGTATGATATCGTGATAACATAACTTCATGATACTATCCCATCAAAATAAATGACACAATGCAACAAGGCTAGATCTCATAACAACGGGTTTATAACACTGAGACAACAAGAGTGATGCTCATGATAATACAATTTCATGAGGACATCATTCACCACATTATTAACATTGTGTAATGAGACGAGCTCTTATAACATGTTGTTAAAATCATTGAGAATACATAACATTTAGACAACAGTTGAGACAATCACATGGGATATCAAGGATGACACGAGACAATTACAAGTGATAACAAGAATGATAATCATGATAACATAATTTCATGATGATAATATCATTCACCACATTTACTAACATTGTGTAATAAGACTAGTTCTTATAACACTTTGTTCAAGACTATGAGAACACATAACACTGAGAACAGATAACATAGAGATGATGACAATGGGTGAACATATGACAACAATTAATTACTGTTAAGACTGCTAGCATTATATCACAACAATGATGTGTTCATGAGATCATGTCCAATTGTAAGTCCCTTAGAAATGAATCGTTTACCATTTAATTTAGTGCGACTAAACCGACGATAACGTAGTGGTACCATAGGTTTGACAAACCGCCGGCGAGTGAGGTCGGTACGTTGATCGTATTGTTATCGTGTGACCGGTAACAGGGCGACACCAGTCAGGTTTGGTAAACGACACATGGTGATATTAATCAACAGAAACTACTTGTAATTATTCCTTTGATTCTATAAACTGGTAGACTGAGGAATTAATTTTCTCTCATGTCATCATACTGGTAATAGTCTAGTTGAAGGCAATGAAACTATGAGAACACAAATGGGATAGAGGTAAATGAGAGGCATTGTGGTCTGATTAGTTGAGGTCCACAATGGGTCCCATATATGCTCTATACATTTAGGCCAATTACATTACTGATGAGTTAACTTGTACTCCTTTAATTAGAAGTGAATTATAGTTAACCTTCACTTGAGAGAATAATAAAAAGGATAAGATTTAATAAATCTATTTTCCTTACAACACTGAGGGTTTATCATCACTTAGGTTTTGATAACTTACTTCCCTCGTACCCTTTTATTCTATACATATCATACTACGGGTGATGAACACAATTTATGGGTGAATATCAAATGGGGTGAACACATGTGAGATAGAAATGGGTATCCATAGTTTTATTATAAGTGGTGTTGAATTATGTTAAGCATGTGGTGGGATGTCGGCTGGGGCTTGTTTCCCCTACGTAAGCCCTATATATAAGCATGCTTGATTTGGGTGAAACATTATTTGTAAGTATAACTATGGAGAGGACATTGTGTGACATAAATAAGACAATTATCAATAAGACTTATGTGTAACATTGTAATTGTGAATGACAATAAATCATTTGTTTTCGATTACTAACTTATGAACTCACCAAACTAGTGTTGACTTGTTTAAATGCATGTTTTCTCAGGTGACGAACAGGTTTACTCACCCAGCATTCAGGACTTAAGCTAGAGAACTTTTAGAAGACCTAGCTTCATTTTGTGTTGTGCATATTTCTGAATGACAAAACTTTGAATCATCTTTTGCATATCTTATGCACATACAAGATAGAAACTATATGATTCATTTGAGTATATTTACTTAGTTAAATTATGAGCACATACTGTGTAATTTAACTCTGTAATTCTATGTATTAAATGTCATGTTAGCATTTCTCATTACATATCATGTGCCATGTAAACAATCTGATCCTTTCGATTATCACAACGATATCGTGCCCCGAGAACCTTCTGCCCGACGGGAAAGTCGATCCAGCCCGCCAGCTCGGGGTGTGACACAAACCCACGACCATTTTGCAAGAGGGGATGAGTGTTAACCGGTTGATCTAGAGCCTTGCTCGCGAACTATTTCCTTTTCTAATAAGTTTAACATACACCGTGTGTCATCCCCTTCAAAACTCCTTTGAAAACGAAAACCATAGGTTTGTTCTTGATTCAATTCATTCGATAAAGAACTCGATTGATGTTAGAAACATGGGGCTTCCATTTTCCATACCAAAACGAGTACAATGGTGTACGAAACACTAACCTTTGTTGGTAAAACGATGGGATGCGATCGGTAGTTCGAAGAAGAATTTGGACGAACTGTTGGCTCTTAATTCTCGTTTCAAAGTGTATGTTCGAATGCTTGGTGTGCCCAGAAAGCTTCGTATGAAGTATAGGAATGCTTTGGTTGAGGTTAATTGGGTTTTTATACATGTTCTCATCGAATTCAAATTACACGTTTTTGTGAGTATTTTTGGTTAAGAATTTCGAGTTAATTGTCCATTAATTTGTCCAATTGATGATTGAAGATGATTTACGCACCCGTATCTATACTAAAAATGGATTTGGTTAGCTGGCATCTAGCGGGAATCGATCAAGAGGAAAATCGGGTTGTAGGGTCAACGGGTCGGAATCCATGGGCTGGTTGGGTGGAGAAGGAGGCAAGAATGTGATTCTGGCAAGAATGGTCCCTCTCCTTTTTATTTGTAATTACAGTTTTCTTTTTGGTAGAAAATACCCCTAAACTTTTATTAAACCTTATTTATTTTTGTTTTAATTTGTTATAATTTTATTTAAACTCCATAACTACTATAAATTGGTTATGTTTTTATAAAACATTATTTAAGTGTTATATTAACATTATGAAATTAAAACATAGTTATTTATATTATTTATTTAAATTTTATAAAAATTAATATGATTAAAGTTTAAGTTCCTAATTCCTTTTTTTTTAAATAAAAAATATTTTTCTTGATATTTTTATTGGAATTTATAATTTATTTATTTGTTTAAGTTAATTATTTACAAATAACTTTCTAAATCTTATAAGACTTGTTAGAATCTATAACAAAAATATATCGTTATTTTCTTTATTTCTTTAAATTGTATAATTATAAATAATTATTCTTATATACGTACATACATATGCATATATCTATGTATATTAAATTACGTTTAATTTGTTTTTCTCATGCAGACTTATACATGAGTGTGTACTTTCTTTTTAAATGAAATTTCAAGTGATGTCATAAATCGTCTATTAAGCATAATTATTTATTAAAATTGCAGGAATGTTACAGAGGTCTTCTCGGAGGCATTCTGATCATAACCAAAAGAACATCGGTTAGTGCAATGATCAAACGCATAAGACACAATGCAAATAAAATCCTAGTTCCTATCTTCTCTACATGAAGGGTCCCTAGGTTATAGTTTAGGCCAAACCGTTTAAACATGATGACCTATGTTTCTCTATAACCATGGCTCTGATACCAAACTGTCACACCCCAAGCCGGCGTGCTGGATCGACTTTCCTGTCGGGCGGAAATGTCTTAGGGCGCGATATAAGGTGATAATCAAAGTGATCAAATTGTTTACATTGGACATGATATAAAATGAGAGAACACTAAATGAAATAGAATTAAAAAGTTAAATTACATCAGTATCGTTTCATAATTTAACAATGTAAATCTACTAACAACATCATAAATTATCTGTCTTGTATCTACACAAGATATACAAAATAATTTGTATAATGATGCTCAAAAATATGCGCATTCAAAATACTATGTCCTCTATCTGAGCATCCTAGTCCAAAAACACGAGCTTCCTAGCTAAACCTGTTCGTCACCTGAAAAGTCATGCAAAAATCAAGTCAGCACATGGTTGGTGAGTTCATATAGTTTTGTTCGAAAATGAATTTGAAAAAACCTTAACTGATGAAAACCTTAACGTCGCCAACAACCACCTATACTATCTAATCAAGTATGCTTATATGTAGGGCATACGTAGGGTCAAGCTTACCGCCAGCCCACCACATACCGAACTACATAGTATATTGTTATTGATGATAATTAAGTATTTCATCCCACACACTGAATTGACAGCCTTGAACAATCTGAACATGAATACCCTGAACATCCGAAATGACAACCTTAACCTCACTAACAACCACCTATGCTATCCAGTCAAGTATGCTTATATATAGGGCATATGTAGGTTCAAGCTTACCGCCAGCGCACCACATACCAAACCGCATAACATATAGTTGTTAATGATAATTAAGCGTTTCATTCTCTACCATCAACACACTAGTTTCGTTAGTTTCATCAAAATTTTGGATGTTCTCTTGATTCCTTAAGCTCATCACACACACAAACAACCATGGCAAATGTGGAAAATGTGGAAATTAGTTAATTAAAATGCGTAAATAAATGAATAGATAAACATTTAATTAAAAGCAAAGTCCTAATGATTGTGCCTTGGTCAACTCGAGTAGACTAGAATAGCTATCAAAGCTTTCTTAGAAGTTAGGGGATTATGTAAATATCATCATACATGTGACCTACTAATCAAACGGTCTAGCTAGGACTTATTGAAATGTAGGGTTTTTGTTTCGTTGTTGATTCGTCTAGATTCATTCATTGATTCGTATAGATTCGTTCGCACATGTTATCTTTGATATTGCCCAGATATTTCCCCTAAAAATGATTTTCTTCATTAATTCTAGATTCGTTGAAAAATGTGATTGATTCGTTGAACAATGAATAATAGATTCTTTGAACAAATGTACACTTGATTCATTGATCGTTTAACACTGGGTTCGTTCAACATCAAATATTTGTTTCGTTGAAATTGTTTCGTTTGATTCGTTGAAAATAGATTCTTTGAAAATGTTTGTTTGATTCATCAAAATGTTTACTTGAACATAAAACAATCATCCACTTATTAAATAAGTAGATAATATTTTGTAAAAACCTGCATAAAATTTACCTAGACATAATCTAGGATTACCGTTATACATGCAAAATTTAGAATTTAAAAGCATATAAGTAAAATATAATCTAAAGAAAATAATTTGCGCACGCTTCTCAGCCCCGTATTTATAAAACAAGAATGTTTAGAAAAGGGGCAATGAACTCACATGTGTTGCAATGCAATTGAACCAAGCAAGAAATATGCGCGCTAGTTTGTTGTAGTGTAACATCTGTGCATATAGTCATAGCAGTCATAAACAGTGTTAGTGAAATGTGTATTTGATTCGGTACTTACAATATGATTCATATGTTCATGATTTTGTTTGTGTGTGATAGGATCTTAATTAAATAGGAACAAGTATGTATTATTTATTTACAGTCGACTTCGCTAGGCAAGAACAGTATCGTATTATATCGAAATAGTGGTGGGACGGCGTCAGATAAGGCAGGTAGCTGGACTCTAGGGTATGCCCTATATATATACTGCGTTCGGTGTAATGGGATAGTGTTAGTGCGTAGTGTTTAGACGAATAGCATGACAAGCAAATTACCAAACAAAATCGTAATGCGTAAGCGAGACTGAGTATAATTATGGGTGACGATCCATAAGGATACGAATGTTGAACTTATAATTATGATTAAACGACAATAAATAAATAATACGATCGAAAAATGTACGCGATTGCGGGTATACACGTAATTGTATTTGTTTAACGATCTGACAACGAACGAAGAGTAAAAATAAGTGAAATATTTTATTTTACATTTTACAATTTTGAAACTCATCAAAAAGACGAGAATAATAACTATTTTATTTAAACCGCGTAAAATGCGCGTTACGTTCCGAAAACGCGAACCGAGCTATCGAAACGAACCCGAAAATCACTCGTGGTATAAAAGCCTTGAAGAAGGCTTTTCCCCTCATTTAATTCAGCCAAACCCTCTCTCTCTACAATTTTCGTCTCCCACCTCTCTCTAGAAATCCAAGTTTCAAACGCGCGTATCTCCTTCGTTTCTTGACGGATTTAGGTGTTCTTGGTGTCCACGCGTAGCTCTCGACATCCCATGCACGGAAGTACAAAGGATCTGAGGTTTTATCCGACCAAACTCGAGGTAATGATGCTTGAATAATCCGGAAATTAGGGTTTTCGTGTGATGTTGTTTGAACTTGAGCCTTAACCGGTTCTAGCCACCTCCGCTACTCTTGTACACTCGAAAACATTCCACATGTACTGATAAGCATCAAAAACCAAGGCATATAACCTTAAAAGGATCAATGATGTTGATGAAGAAGCTGCAGGTTCGGGCGATCCTGTGTGAGACGAACACCGAGCCGAACCTTGTCCCCATCGAGCGAACCTGCCTTTCATCAGGCGAACCCTACTGTGGTGACGAACCCATTCCATCACAGGCGAACCCTTGCAATAGTGGCGAACCCACGAGGATTCCACGAACCTTTGCATGCATGCAGCTAACCCTAGGTTCGTCACCTTAACTGCCGAACCTTTTGGACACCATGAGCGGCGAACCATCATTGATAGACACGAACCCTGTCCCTTTGACGAAACCTGCTTAACCATTTAATCGGCCGAACCTGGACAACAGCACCGAACCTTCATAACAATCAAGTAGTCGAACCCTTATGTTCCATGGATCACCGAACCCTGCATGGTCTTAGCATCTTGGACGATCCTATGTTCATCAGTCCTCAGCCGAACCCATTGGGAGGCGAACCCTCGGCCATGGTCGCCTATAGGTTCCCTGATATGTGTGGAAATCATGTTCTTCTCGGCTGAAGTCTTTGAGCAGCCCAACCCCATCCCTCGAATCCAATTTCGTTTTATTGTTGTGGCCCAACTACGCTTATTTAGCCCAGTACATGTTATCTTGGCCCAATAGTGAAACCACATTGAGCGTCACTTGGACCATCGGCCTACACATACATGTTCGGCCAATAAAAATTGTTTTTGGCCCACACATCCTAAACGTAGCCCAACTTGAAGTTGAATTGGCCCATAGGATTCCAATTTGGCTCATAAGCAGGCCCAAAGCCCAATAACAAATGCTTAGGCCCAAAAGGAAGAGATTGGCCCATGGGATTATATCTCGGCCCAATCTTGGCCTTTTAACTCATTAATTATGAAGGGATCTTATTCGGTTTAAGTTTAAAACTTAACATAATTAAGAGATCAATTCATAATCACAAAGACTTAACACAATTCGCACATCTTTTCAATTTACATGTTAAACAACGGTTATCAAGATCATCAACACTTGTAATTTTATGCATACAAGTTGTGCATAAAAGAACATGACACATCCTTTTCATGAATCAATTATCAATCAAGTGACTCAATCATGATTTTCAAATTCACACAACATTCCTAAACATGAGAACAAGTATTCAAGAGTTAATCAAGTTCAAGAGAACACAAGTCAATCAATAAGTCAAAGTCTATACAATCATAAATCTTATATCTTATGTATGATAAAATGATATAGGAACCAGTTAGAGGTCTTGTTTGCTACTTGCTACTTGTTGCAGTTCAGAGTCTACTGCAGACAGGTGAGAACATTAGCCCCTCTTTTACTGATATACAATATGTATGCTATTTTACAAACATTATTACAATCATATTTCAATATACAATATGTATGCTATTTTACAAACATTACAGGTTCACTGTACTAATTCAACAGATTCAGCAACTGTAATAAAGGATTTTTACAACTGTTAAACATTTTCTACTAAAAAGGTTTTATAAAGGTTCTTTAAACTGTTTTATATTAGTGTTTACACAAATGGTTTTATAAATGCTAAACACTTTTAAATAATGAAATTTATGAACTCTTTTACTATAAACTTATGTTTTCAATCAAGATGATATATTATAAACCTTGTTATCATACAAGGACACCATTCTCAGTATTCAATCAAGGGTTTTAAATACAAGGTTTTCAACCAATGGTTTTCATAGTGGTACTCAAACAAAGGATTTCAATTCATGGTATTCAAACAAGTTCTTTCAATCATTGGTATACATGGTATTCATGGGAAGTTTTCAAATCATGGAAATCAAATAAGGCATTCAATCAAAGGGTTTCAATTCAAGTTTTCAAAAGCATGGTGTTCATCGTTGTGAACAAACTTATACACACATCAAGTTACATATTCATTTAGCGTTAGTACTGGGTGATCACAACAAGGGAAAGCGAACACATTTGGGCAGACCAGATTCTGGAGTTAGCTTTTAAATTTGTTTTAAAAGCTGACTGCAGGATTGGTTACGTATGGTTATATCAATGTTACTGACTAATTTTCTAACTCCAAACGTAGTTTGGGACTTGATTATATGTTGGTTTTCTAGCAAACAGTCTGATGACTGTTTGGACACGTTTTACAGACTTGATGTTAGTTTGGGTTGCAACCATCCATGTATTTTCATTCACTGTTTCATGCATATGCCTTACATTGCAGTTTCATACTTACAAATGTTAAACCTATTGTTCTCACCAACTACTTTTGTAGTTGACAGTTACTTTTCACGTGTTTCAGGTAATCAGGTTTAGATAATTCTCAAGGACAACTAAGGGGACCATTCTAAGATAGAACAAGATGATGAAACAAGCTAGGATGGATTAGAAACACATTAAATCCTAATTGTTTAATTGTCTTGTTTGTGTCTTATTTTGTAAACAATATTTTTGGGTCTGTAGTTGTCATTCTTTTGGTAGATAGATAGAATGTCTGTAACTAAACAATTGTCTAAACTTTATGAAACCTAGTAATGCATTGTGGTTGTTCTTATTCAATACTTGTGCATCATTCAACCATTGATCGTCACCGCGCAGTGGATTCCGCACGCGGCGCAGGGGGTGTGACAGGTTGGTATCAGAGCCAAGGTTGTAGAGAACTAGGAAAACCCAATAATTAACGACCTAGACTATAACCTAAACTACCCAATAGGACTAAGTTCTATAGGGATACTTTCTAAGATTAGATATCGAGTCAAGGAATTTGAATTGGAATTCTATAATTTTAGAAACCGAATTAAATTTCTCAACACATATTCATTAAAGGATTTCAGAGGCAAGGATCTGTATTCTTAGTATCCTTGATCTGAAATTCTCAATCAGAGTTCATTACAGAATTTCAGAGGCAAGGATCTGTATTCTTAGTATCCTTGATCTGAAATTCTCAATCAGAGTTCATCATAAAATTTTAGAGGCAAAGATCAGTATTCTTAGTATCTTTGATCTGAAATTCTCATCATGTTATCATTATCATGTATTCATTATCATTAGGACTTCATAACTTAGAATCTGTGTAACAGTATTCTTTAGTTGAAGTTCACACAAGGAGATCATTATATTCCATACTGTAAGTATGGGAAACCTAGGTTAATTAACCTAGGACACATATACTAAAACCTAAGGTCTGATTTTGAGTAAATCAAGAATCTCGGGTTAGACAATCATAATCATATTCATAGTTCAAGAGACAATCATGAATCAATCATAATCAATCAAAAGTTGGGATCCTAGCTTCAAATACAGATGGCGGCCAAGCTCTGGCATACTGAAGTGGTGGTGGGATGTCGGCTGGGCAGGCAGTTTGCTTGACCCTACGTAAGCCCTATATATAAGCTATCTTCAGTATGGCAGGGGGAATTCGGCATTTGTATTTGAAGTAAAGATCCGGGAGCAACTGGAATCATTGAACATTAGTCAAACATATGAGATACAATCATTTGAGATACAATCATTGTGTGAATCAATCAAAGATGAGTCAATCATTATGTGTGAATCAATCAGGTGAACAATCATATTATGTAATTTTAAGTGATTACATGTTTAGTACTTACTAACATAGGTTAATGAGAAAACTGTAGAGCACACATATGACTTAGTTCTACATGTTAACAATTGTTAGTAGGTGCACACATAATTCAATCATAAATCAATCATAGATTCAATCATGGATTCAATCATATTTTAGTAATCAAAGATCATGGAATTCTAAATCAATGGAACATACTTGGAAATCAGTACAATCGTGTTGCCAAATGCTAACAAGGGCATGATCGTGGTATATCGAAGCGGTGGTGGGCTGGCGGCTGGGCTGGCAGTTTGCTTGACCCTTTTGTATGCCCTATATATAAGCTATCTTCGGTATATTGGGAAAGTGTCAGTGTGTAGGTTTGGTGGAGTGAAATCATGAGACATCGTACATATTCACATGAGAAGTATACTAATAGGTTGATTGCTTATACATGTACCTGCTCATATTACAATTGAATGATAATATTAGTAGTATGGACATATTACTAACTTTATCATGTAAATTCAATTGTATCCTTTCTCATTTCTAACCCACTTGTGGCTTCTATTCGTAGAATGCCTCCTCGACGTGATCCCAACGGAGAGGGTTCAACAAGTGGCAACGATGATGAGATCAACAAAATTGCCTGGGCTATCTCATTACATATGAGGGATGTCATTTCGGGTATGGTCACTGATATCACCCAGAATCTTCGGGGGAGTACCAGTGATTCAGCAAACAACTCAAACACCCACAACACCGGAACTGCTAACTTCACTTATAAGCAGTTCAATGATGCTAAACCTCCTAAGTACTCTGGTACTGATGGAGCTACCAGTCTACTGCAATGGCTGGAAAGCATTGAGGATATCCTAGACTTCACCGGATGTCCAGAAAACCTGAAAGTCAAGATGGCTTCAAGCGCTTTTCATAAGGGCGCACTCACCTGGTGGAATTCTGAGAAGAACACCAGAGGACGGGAAGTTGCTTTGGCTTTACCATGGGAGAATTTCAAGAAGGTACTGGTGGAACAATTTTGTCCATGCCACGAACTGAAGAAACTTGAAGTTGAGATGTGGAACTTGGTACAGGACAGTGGCGAAAGCGCAAAATATACAACTCGCTTCCATGAGTTGTGTATTTTGGTGCCACATCTGATTACTCCTTTATCCCGCAGGATAGAGAAGTACATTGAAGGCTTACCCCTAGTCATCAGGGGAACTGTTATGGGGAGTAACCCCACTACTCTAGAGGCGGCGATTCATCTTGGCGCTACCCTTACTGAAGAATATGTCAAGGCGGGTGTACTCACTCGTAAGGGGTATAAGAGAGCGCAGATTGAAGAAGGCAAGAAGCCTGAGCAACACCAACCCAAGAAGAATAAGCAGAAACAGAGGATGATCAAGAATTATGCAGCTTTGACTACAGCTACACCAGTTCAAGCCACTCCTGTTACCGCCATGCCACAACCTGCTACGGCCAGAAAGCCTTATACTAGTCCGTTCCCACTTTGCACCAAATGCCAATACCATCACCTACCCACTATTCCATGCAGAAAATGTCTTAAGTGTGGACGGATGGGACACTTGGCAGCTACATGTCGATCTGCTCATCTAGCTGCTGCTACAACTACCACCGCTAATCCTGCTACTACGGGTGGAAGGGCCTGTTACAACTGTGGAGCAGAAGGACACTTCAGAAACCAGTGCCCAAAACGCAACATAGCCGTTACAACTGCTACTGCTCGTGCCTTTGTTATCGGAACTTCCAAAGCACGCGAGGACCCGGCAGTCATCACGGGTACATTTCTTATTAATGATCACTACGTTTCTATCATATTTGACACTGGTGCTGATAAAAGTTTTGTCTCTACTAATACTGCTTCCCTGTTTAATAAACAACCATCTATACTTGATGCTCCTTACATAGTAGAAGTAGCGGATGGTAAAACCATATTAGTAAATTCAATAATTCGTGATGGTGAATTAAGATTGAACGATCATCTTTTCCTTATCGATCTCATTCCTATGATACTCGGAAGCTTCGAAGTCGTAGTAGGACTGGATTGGTTATCCAAAAACCGTGCCGAAATCGTATGTTCGGAGAAACTTATTCGAATTCCTCTACCGTCCGGAGAAATGATGCAACTCTATGGCGAGAAAGCCTGCCGCGGATTGAAGATTGTGTCGTGCATCAAGGCTAGGAAGTACCTGAAGAAGAAATACTTTGCGTTCCTGGCTCACGTGGTAGAGAAGAAACCTGAGAAGAAAGCAGTTGGAGACGTTCCAGTCATCAGAGATTATCCGGACGTGTTCCCAGAAGACTTGCCTGGACTACCACCGATCAGACAAGTGGAGTTTAGAATCGATCTCGTCCCTGGAGCAAACCCAGTGGCGAAGTCACCGTATCGATTAGCACCATCTGAGTTGCAAGAACTGTCTAGTCAACTACAAGAGCTTCTAGACAAAGGTTTCATTAGACCGAGTTTCTCTCCATGGGGAGCTCCGGTTCTCTTTGTCAAGAAGAAAGATGGTTCATTTCGTATGTGCATCGATTACCGTGAGTTAAACAAGTTGACAGTTAAGAATATATATCCTCTACCTAGGATCGATGATCTGTTTGATCAATTACAGGGAACGACTTGCTTTTCTAAAATTGATCTACGATCCGGGTATCATCAGTTGCGAGTAAATGATGAGGATATACCCAAGACTGCTTTTAGGACTCGATATGGATACTACGAGTATGTGGTAATGCCATTTGGACTGACCAATGCACCGGCAGTGTTCATGAACTTGATGAATCGAGTCTGCAGATCATATTTAGATCAGTTTGTTATCGTCTTCATTGATGATATACTGATTTATTCCAAGACGAAGCAAGAACATGAGGATCATTTGAAGAAAGTCTTAGAGCTACTAAGAGCGGAACAACTTTATGCTAAATTCTCAAAGTGTGAATTTTGGCTACAAGAAGTTCACTTCTTAGGGCAAGTCATTAACAAGGATGGGATACACGTAGATCCAGCGAAGATTGAGGCAATTAAGAACTGGACTACCCTATCTACTCCAACAGAGATTCGTTCATTTCTGGGTCTGGCAGGTTACTACAGAAGTTTCATCGCGACCTTTTCAAAGATCGCCTTGCCACTTACCACTCTGACCCAGAAAAGTCAAGCTTTTATATGGGGGCAGAAACAAGAAGATGCATTCCAACTTCTTAAACAGAAGTTATGCAACTCCCCTATCCTTAGTCTTCCAGAAGGCAGTGATGATTTCATTATCTACTGCGATGCTTCAAACCTTGGTCTCGGTTGTGTACTTATGCAACGGGACAAGGTAATTGCATATGCTTCAAGACAACTTAAGGTTCACAAGAAGAATTATACTACTCATGACCTTGAGTTAGGGGCTGTGGTCTTTGCATTGAAGATATGGAGGCACTACCATTATGGTATTAAATGTGTTATCTATACGGACCACAAGAGCCTGCAACACATACTCAATCAGAAGGAACTCAACATGAGACAAAGGCATTGGGTTGAGCTTCTAACTGATTATGACTGTGAGATTCGTTACCATCCGGGTAAAGACAATGTGGTGGCGGATGCTCTTAGTCGTAAGGAACCAGTCAAGCCAATTAGTGTAAGAGGCATAGAGATCAACACACAGCCAAACTTGAAGGATCTGATTCGTATTGCACAACAACAAGTAGTAACAGACAATCAACTGAAGGCAGACTTAGACTGCGGAATTGAGAAGAAACTGGAACCTCGATCTGACGGGGTGTTATATCTCAACGGCCGCATCTGGATTCCAAAGTCGGAAGAATTGCGCACACTCATCTGTGATGAGGCTCATAAGTCACGATACTCAGTTCATCCTGGAGCCGATAAGATGTACCAAGATTTACGGGCATCTTACTGGTGGCCGGGAATGAAGAAAGACATAGCACTATACGTGGGTAAATGTCTAACATGTTCCAAAGTCAAAGCAGAACATCAAAAGCCTTCGGGACTTCTGCAGCAACCTGAAATTCCTCAATGGAAATGGGAACAAATTTCCATGGATTTCGTAACTAAGTTGCCGAGAACTCCTCGAGGTTACGATTCGATTTGGGTGATCGTCGATCGAGTCACCAAATCTGCTCATTTTCTCCCGATCCGAGAGGATTACAAAATGGAGAAGTTAGCTACCTTGTACATCAACGAAATCATTGCGCGTCATGGTACTCCAACATCAATCATTTCTGATCGTGATAGTCGTTTCACTTCTCGCTTTTGGAAAACATTGCAGAAGGCTTTGGGAACCCGTGTTAATCTTAGCACAGCGTATCATCCCTTAACCGACGGCCAAAGCGAAAGGACTATCCAAACACTCGAGGACATGCTTCGTTCTTATGTGATTGACTTCGGTGGGAGTTGGGATACTCATCTTCCACTCATCGAGTTTTCGTACAACAACAGCTACCATACAAGCATTCAATGTGCGCCATTCGAAGCTTTATATGGTAGAAGGTGCCAATCACCGGTCTGCTGGACCGAGGTTGGTGATTCACAGGTCGTAGGACCTGAACTCATTCAAGAAACAACAGACAAGATCACAATCATTCAATCAAGGCTTAAGGCCGCAACAGATCGACAAAAGAGTTATGCCGATCGACGTCGGAAACCGCTTGAGTTTCAATGTGACAATTCGACTTTTCGAATTAACCTCGTTAACTGTAAATAGCGAGATCACAGGCCCAATAAAGTCAAGGTAGGCTCTAGTAGGCCCAATGAAGCCCAAGATAGGCCCAATGAGGCCCAAGGTAGGCCCAAAGGCCCAAAAGGATTAATCTAGCCCGATGATGTCCCAATTGGCCAATTAGTGACAATTCGGGACTTTTGGTTCAATTTTGTGAACCGAAATGTGATATTTTTGCACGAAATTATGTGAAATCAAATCTGAAGGGTTAAAATGTATTAAAAATCAGCTTCAATACCTATAGAATAGTGATAGTGAATTGTAATTATGGTAAAATGTCAATTTTGACTTTAAGAAGTCAAAATTCGAATAAAAACCAAATGGTGATTTAAATTCATGACACTTGGAGTTTTGTAACCGAAATTGCTGATCAATAATTATTATATTGATGATTACCAACAGCCATAATGCATTATTAGGTCATAAATGGTAGAATTAAGTCAATTAGCACTTATTGTAGTAAAAACCGTTACTAGTGGCCAATTAAAGTGCACAATTCGATTGAAAAACTAAAAATTGTACACTCCTGAACTTCCATCGGCATCATTAGAAGAGTTTGCACAAAACAATTGGATCCTAGAAGTCTCGGATTGAAGAAGTCGTTTGAGAGGAGTCCAAACCTAGGGCTTGAAAGTGATCTACAACGATTCTACATCAAACAAGGTAAGAAATCGTTCCTACACTATCTAAAACCTCCGATTAAACAAAGCCCTATATTAATTCTGAGTGATAATCATGAATTATAAGGATTCAATCATTAGGGTTCATCGTCTTGGTCGTTTTGGGAGTTTCAATCAAATAGATGACTATAAACAAATTAAATTATATGGTGAGTTTCTAAAATATCATATTAAAGAAATCCCTAAGTTAATTTGATCAAACAACAACGAATTGTTGAAAATCGAATTTCTAGGGTTCTTGAAGAAAACCATTTGGGGGATTCGATCGTGATGAGTTTTAAAGTCAAATCAAATGGTTCTATCAGGTTCATAACCCTCCGATTAACAATAAACACATATCAATTTCATAATATCATAACTAATTGTTAATGATCACGTTCTAGGTTTCTTCGGGTTAAACGGTTTGGGGGTTTTGTTGGAAACAAGTTTTAAAATCGAATTAATTGGCATGAATGGGTTCGTGGGATTAGGGTGAAGAAAATCTGATGATTTCATGACTTGAGGTAGACGAATTGTAAGGGATCGAATGATGGGTTTTAGAAATTGGATTCGAACCTGTGTATACTCAAATAAACGGATTATAGTGAATTGTTTTTGAATTAAAAGCAACCAGTAGACTCGAAACGATCGCAGGGACCATAGCCCCATGGTTCTAGGTCCGATGGAGTTCGAATCGTGGGTCTATTGAACCAAGATTTGTTCGGCTTAAGGGTGAAACATAGGGGACGGGTTAGGTTGTGTTTAAAACTAGCTGAGACGGAATTATTATCAAATGATGAAGCAGTTGAGTTGGTAGGATGTGTGGGTTATGAGGGAGGGGTTGCGGGTTCGAACCCGGCCCAACAATTTTTTTTGGGTTTTAGTATTACTTTGGTACTTTGCTCGTATCTCATTCGTTTTAAATCCAATTCGACTCGTTCGAAGTGCGTTGGAACCAGAATTCAATTCCTAACGTATTTGAATAATAAAACTCACATTTTGGACTGGGACCGTAATCGCGTATAATTACGGTTGTTTAAATAAAATCATACTTGATTTTATTTAAATGATTTCAAGGGCACGCGTATATATGTATGCGTATTCCTAACACCTTAACATACGTGTGTTGACACGTATGTGATTTCAAGCACAAAATGATTACCCGAATAACACAACGAAATTGTTTAAACACAGATCCTTCGTAAGAGGATTATCTACGCGAGTTCACGTATTTGATCATTCTGCAACAATCAAAGGTGCGTACACGGCCCCTTTCTTATTTTAACTGTTTTGGGGGAGAAAACATGTGCAACAAACGCTTTTAGATACATATCACTTGCATGAGTTAGCTGTTTACATTAAGTGCAAACATAGCATTACAAAGCCTTCTCTTTCGAACCGTTTAATTTGCCGGAGCGCAAAGCGTGGTAGTTAAAGATAGATCTATTGGGTTTGACAAACCTCACTTGGTAGATGGGATCTACGCAGGTGTTTGACTGACCAAACACACACATTGCTATTGTTCGTGCTAGACAATAGTGTTAAGGCAAAAACATGCTATAGCATGGCAACTCGTCAGCTTCGGTGTCGACCACTTGTGTAAATAGTTTATATGACTAGCTATCATGACTGTGCATGTGTGATTATGTTATCTACAAACTTGATATTCAAACTGCTGTTTTGAACATTGTGAATGCTTAAACCTGTGTATGCACCAACCATTGTGTTGACTTGATTTACATGTTTTCTCAGGACACTAAGACACAGGCAAGGACAAGCAGGGACTAGGATGTTGAGTCTCATGCATGCATTTCAGTTCAAGTGTTTTAGTTTTGATCAATTAAGACATGGAATGTTGTTGAAATTGTACTTTACATTTTCAAACTGTTACGTATTGTTATTGGTTTTAAAACGTTTCCGCAAACATTGAAACTTTGATATTACAGTTTTAGACCAACATATGTTTTGAAATTCATATAGAGGTCTTCGTTATGTCTAATGATCTGAGATCCTGGTTTGTCACGTTCCCAAACGGTATAATTCTGTTAGTTGGAAATTGGGGGTGTGACAGATTGGTATCAGAGACATTGGTTATAGCGAACTAGGTTTGCATTTTGTAGACTTAGACTATAACTGTTAGACATTAGACACTTGCTTACACGATAGTTTGCATGCACTTACATATGGCATCATGTAACAGATATGGCATCATCGTCTAAGCGTATTCTTGATGAGGAGTCACATGGGAAATTGAAACAGCTAAGAAGAGGAAACTGGAGCCAGTGGATGATACTATTCACTACGGCGAGGATATTCACATTAGACCCAGAGGGAGCATCCATTATTGGCAATGGTTCCCTGATCTCATCCGTAGCTGGGTACGTGAGGAGAGAGTGCCTCCTCCATCCACTACTTCATCTACTATTGGCATGTGGACACTACCGGCTCTAGGGTATCCGCTAGAGCAAGCATTTGCTGCATTCGTGGCACGTATGGATCGAGAGATCCGTAATATGCGCGAGGCGGCAGGGGCAATCACAGGATTGTTGGAGAGCAACAACTGGATTATGGATAAATGGAGGAGTCTTAAGGAGGAACTGATTCGTACAGATGAATTACATGAGAATCTGGTGGAGGATGTGGAAATGATGCAAAATGCTATTGTTGAACTCACCAACCGACTTCAAGATGCTGAATTTCGTGCAACTATGGCCGAGGCACGACAACAAGAGACGGAACTACGGGCGGCTTTGGCCGAGGCAAGGGCCGAAGAGGCCATTGCACTATCTAATGCGGCTATAGATGGAACAAATGTAGTCGGGGATTTGGCCGAGCAAGCATTGATACTTGTCACCGAACATATACAGTATGATCATGGTGCAGAGGGTGGTTCACCAGAACAGGCTGATTCATCTCCTAGTGTTGCACCACCAAATGATGGAGTTTAGCTACTTTATGTTATTTATCTTTCAGTAACAAACTTATATGAGTGGGTTGTACTCATAAAAGTAGATTCCGTGTTTAGTTGTTTTGCGTCTCTTTGACAAACAATTGTAAGCACTAGTTTATCATAAATGATTAAGAATTGTTACCTTAATGGCTATGGTAGTGTGTTACATTTACTTTGTGCATGAGTGATGATTATGCGATGGGTGTAGTCTCATTATGTATATTTGTAAATAGGAAGATCATGGTTGGGGGAAACATTAACATGACCACAACGGAAGTTGAGGCATTTATTAACACTCGAATTACCGAGACAATCGCAAACTATACGCAAACATACCAAACAGAACCACATGATCCAACGGGGGAACTGGTAAACCTACAAAAGTGCACGTTCAAGACATTCTTGGACTGCAAACCACGTAATTTCAAAGGATCGGAAGGAGCCGTTGGACTTCTTCGATGGATTGAACAGTTAGAATCGGTGTTTGAGATGTGCAATTGTCCGGAAGAAAACAAGGTCAGATACGCTATTGGTACTTTGGAGGGTTCAGCCTTGACATGGTGGAACTCTATCGTACAGACACTCGGTTTGAATACAGCCAATGCACTTACTTGGATCGGATTCAAAATCCTGTTACAGGAGGAGTATTGTTCCCGTAATGAAATGCAAAAACTCGAGGATGAATACGGGCAACTCAAGATGAAAGGTTCTAATATTGAGGAATACACTACTCGATTCCAGCAATTAGCAAGACTCCTACCGCACAGGGCAACCTCATCTAGCAAGTGGATCAAGAAATATATTGGAGGACTGGTATCTCAGGTTCGAAAATTGATCATATCTGCAAATCCTACCACCATACAGCAAGCTATTCGACTGGCACACCAACTGACTGATCAAGTGATGCAACAAGGGACACTACCCAAACGAACAGTGACAGCCAAAGTGGGAGACCACAAAAGAAAATGGGATAGCATTGATTCCAAGAATTTCACTCAGCCGTCATTTCAGAAAAATCGCAAGCAGAAATCCAACAAGACTCATCACAATCCAAACAATAACCAACAGTCATCGGGAGAGTATAATGGTAAATACCCAAAGTGCAACAAATGTGAATTCCATCACTTTGGGAAACAATGTGTCAAATACCGATGTCAGCGATGCAGAAAGGTAGGTCATGTAGCAAAAGATTGTCGAGGGAAACTGCAGGCAAGCTCACTCAACCGGAGCAACACACAGAAAGGATGTTTTGAGTGTGGCTTATCAGGACATTTCAAGAAGGAGTGCCCACAACTCAAGAAAAGAAGGGCTAATGACATGATTACAAAAGGAAACAACAACAACAACACAAATGTTGCTAGAACAGAGCTTTTGTGATTGGAGGACGTCAGGCATGGGAAGATCCCAACGTCGTTACGGGTACGTTTCTCTTGAATTGTTACTCTGCCTCTATGCTATTTGACACCGGTGCAAATCAGGGTTTTGTATCTAGCAAATCTTGTGAATTGCTAAGTATTAGTCCTACTGTTTTAGAAAATCCATGCACTATAGAACTAGCCGATGATAAGTTAGTTGTTGTAAACCATCTTTCTAAAGGATGTGTTCTTGACTTGATAGGTCAAACACATGACATTGACCTTATGACTATCACTTTAGGCAGTTTTGATGTAGTCATTGGCATGGACTGGTTGTCCAAACACCAGGCTGAAATAGTGTGCCATGAAAAAGATCGTTCGTATACCTCTTTCGCATGGAG
The DNA here is from genome assembly GCA_009363875.1 of Mikania micrantha. Classification (NCBI taxonomy): domain Eukaryota; kingdom Viridiplantae; phylum Streptophyta; class Magnoliopsida; order Asterales; family Asteraceae; genus Mikania; species Mikania micrantha. The sequence continues at coordinate 30,124,683 of CM018685.1, read as the reverse complement.
AGACATTGTATGTACAAGGCAAGAAGAGCAGTACGCCACTGCGTCTCATATCTTGTATGAAAGCACACAAATGTCTGCGTAAAGGTCATACGGCAGTTATAACACTTATAACTGAGAAGCCGGTAGTTGAGAAGAAGATAGAAGACATTCCAGTAGTTTGTGAAATTCTTGAAGTATTTCCAGAAGACCTATCGGGATTACTGCCTATCAGACAGGTGGAATTTCGAATCGACCTTAGACCAGACGCAACACCGATAGCTAGGGCGCCTTATCGACTTGCACCGTCAGAGATGCAAGAATTATCTACACAATTGCAAGAGTTGTTGGATAACGGTTTCATACGACCTAGTTTATCACCGCGGGGAGTTCCAGTTTTGTTTGTTGAGAAGAAGAACGGGACTTTCTGTATGTGTATCGATTACCAGGAACTGAACAAGGTTACTACCAAGAACCGGTAACCGTTATCCAGAATAGACGATCTATTCGATCAGTTGCAAGGTTCGAGTTACTACTCGAAGATTGATCTTAGATCGGGTTATTATCAACTAAGAATTCAGGAGGGGGATATTCCAAAGACAGCATTCAGGACGCGCTATGGCCATTATGAGTTTTTGGTCATGCCATTTGGGTTGACAAACGCTCCAGAAGTATTCATGGATCTCATGAAACGTGTTTGTAAACCTTATCTTGATAAGTTTGTCATTGTTTTCATCGATGACATTCTCATCTATTCTCAGACTAAGGAGGAGCACACTAAACATCTTCGATTGCAGTTGGAATTACTGAAACAAGAACAATTGTAAGCTAAGTTCTCAAAATGTGACTTTTGGATGCGAGAAGTTCAATTACTGGGTCACATAGTCAATAAAAAGAGTATACATGTTGATCCAGCAAAGATTGAAGCGATTAAGAATTGGGAAGCACCAAAGACCCCTACCGAGGTACGACAATTCCTGGGGTTGGCGGGTTACTACCGACGATCCATTGAGGGATTCTCAAAGATCGCTCAACCACTTACAGCTCTTACGCACAATTGAACGAACTATAACTGGACGGATAAATAGGAAGCTGCATTTCAGCTATTGAAACAGAAACTCTGCAATGCACCGATTCTGTCCTTATCGGAAGGGACGAAATTCAAGGCCACTACGACCGCACGAAAAGAATTACACTACTAATGATTTGGAGTTAGGAGCAGTGGTTTTACTCTGAAGATTTGTAGGCATTACTTGTCTGGAACTAAGTGTACCATTTACACTGATCATAGGAGTTTGCCACATATCTTTGATCAGAAGGAACTCAACATGAGACAGCGACGATGGGTTGAGTTGTTGAACGACTACGAATGCGCGATTAAATATCACCCGGGAAAAGCTAATGTGGTAGCTGATGCTCTAAGCAGAAAAGACACTTCAACAAGACGGGTTCGTGCACTTATGATGACGATACATACTGACTTACCTGACAAGGTACGCAGTGCTCAACTCAAGGCTTTGAAAAAGGAAAACTTGGTACAGGAATCCTTACGAAGGATGGAAGAACATCCGGGATCAGACAAGATGTATCATGATTTGACGGCACTGTATTGGTGGCCTCACATGAAAGCTGACAATGTTAAGTACGTTAGCAAATGTTTGACTTGTTCGAAAGTCAAAATTGAATACCAGAAACCATTTGGTTTACTGCAACAATCAGAAATACCGATGTGGAAATGGGAACAGATTTCGATGGACTTCAATATTAAGTTACCCCGTACACAGAGTGGTTGTGATACGATATGGGTAATTGTCGATCGATTAACGAAATCTGCACACTCCCTAGCAATCAAGGAAACCGATAAAATGGAGAAACTGTCTCGCATTTACATCAAGGAAGTGGTAGCACGACATGGCGTGCCAATCTCTATCATATCAGATCGGGATGCCTGATTTACTTCCAACTTTTGGAAATCACTTCATAAGTCATTGGGAACTCGTTTAGATATGAGCATGTATAATTGACTTTAATAATAACTGGGAAAACCAGTTACAGTTGGTGGAATTCTTTTACAAACCCAGAACCGTATGGCAGCGGTTCGGGATCGACAAAAGAGTTACGCTGACAAACACCACAAACCGTTGGAATTTCAAGTAGGAGACATAATTTTTTTTAAAAAAAATGGCACCTTGGGAAGGTATGACACAATTCGGCAAGCACGGGAAGCTTAGTCCACAATACGTAGGACCTTTTGAGATCCTGAAAAGGATTGGTCCGGTTGCGTATCAACTCAAATTACTGGATGAACTCAGTGGAGTTCATGATGTCTTTCGCATATCGAACTTAAAGAAATGTCTTTCTGATAAGACTTTGGTAATACCACTTGAAGAAATACAAGTGGACGAACAGTTACGATTCATCGAGGAACCAGTTAAAATCATAGATCGAGAGGTCAAACAGTTCAAACAAAGCAAGATTCCGATGGTCAAGGTTCGGTGGAATTCAAGACGTGGTCCTGAATTCACATGAAAAAGGAAGATCAAATGATGAAGAAGTATCCTCATCTGTTCAAGACAACAACTGCAAACACTGTGAAGACACGTTAAATTTCGGGACGAAATTTCCTTCAACAAGGGGATGACGTGATATTTCACACTCTAACATTTTCAGATTTCAAACTGTAAGCACAAACACTTTATACTATTGAAATTAATAGGAACAATTGTGCTGAACACCAGCTTTGCAGAATGCAAACACAAACATTTCATATTAGTACATACATGATTATTTCAAACAATGTACTACATTTCATGGTTACATTTCATGGTGGTACAATCATGAGCGGTTAAACAATAGTAGTGCTACAAATATAAGGAACCAGAATAATTGTGTAAGGTAAATTGACGAGTACAGGGGCCCATGTAATCGTGAATTTACAGTTACGCATGAATTTTGGAAGTTTCTATTTTGTTGACTACATTCAAACATTTGCTATGTGTACATTCACACAGTTGCTATGTGTGAGATTACATAGTATAGTATACAAACACTTTATTCAATTGGTTTTGTTACAGACATTTGTGCTACATGACATTTTATACATTTTATGTGCTACATTTCATAGGTTACATGTTATGGTAGTACATGCATGATTAGTTATACACATTTTGCTATGTGCGGGGTTGCATAGTACAAACAGTTATAGACACTCACTATGTGTGAGGTTACACAACACAGTATGATCAAACACAAACAGTCACAGTTAGGTGAACTAACTAGTGTACACGCAAACAGTCACATTGAACGATCACATTTAGTTGTGATGTTGCAAGCATTAGATTTTGTGTGTGAATACACACAAGCACACGAAATGATCAAACCACACTAACATGTACGATTTAAACTCGAAAGTAGTTTCCTAAACAGAAGTTATGCAACTCCCCTATCCTTAGTCTTCCAGAAGGCAGTGATGATTTCATTATCTACTGCGATGCTTCAAACCTTGGTCTCGGTTGTGTACTTATGCAACGGGACAAGGTAATTGCATATGCTTCAAGACAACTTAAGGTTCACAAGAAGAATTATACTACTCATGACCTTGAGTTAGGGGCTGTGGTCTTTGCATTGAAGATATGGAGGCACTACCATTATGGTATTAAATGTGTTATCTATACGGACCACAAGAGCCTGCAACACATACTCAATCAGAAGGAACTCAACATGAGACAAAGGCATTGGGTTGAGCTTCTAACTGATTATGACTGTGAGATTCGTTACCATCCGGGTAAAGACAATGTGGTGGCGGATGCTCTTAGTCGTAAGGAACCAGTCAAGCCAATTAGTGTAAGAGGCATAGAGATCAACACACAGCCAAACTTGAAGGATCTGATTCGTATTGCACAACAACAAGTAGTAACAGACAATCAACTGAAGGCAGACTTAGACTGCGGAATTGAGAAGAAACTGGAACCTCGATCTGACGGGGTGTTATATCTCAACGGCCGCATCTGGATTCCAAAGTCGGAAGAATTGCGCACACTCATCTGTGATGAGGCTCATAAGTCACGATACTCAGTTCATCCTGGAGCCGATAAGATGTACCAAGATTTACGGGCATCTTACTGGTGGCCGGGAATGAAGAAAGACATAGCACTATACGTGGGTAAATGTCTAACATGTTCCAAAGTCAAAGCAGAACATCAAAAGCCTTCGGGACTTCTGCAGCAACCTGAAATTCCTCAATGGAAATGGGAACAAATTTCCATGGATTTTGTAACTAAGTTGCCGAGAACTCCTCGAGGTTACGATTCGATTTGGGTGATCGTCGATCGAGTCACCAAATCTGCTCATTTTCTCCCGATCCGAGAGGATTACAAAATGGAGAAGTTAGCTACCTTGTACATCAACGAAATCATTGCGCGTCATGGTACTCCAACATCAATCATTTCTGATCGTGATAGTCGTTTCACTTCTCGCTTTTGGAAAACATTGCAGAAGGCTTTGGGAACCCGTGTTAATCTTAGCACAGCGTATCATCCCTTAACCGACGGCCAAAGCGAAAGGACTATCCAAACACTCGAGGACATGCTTCGTTCTTATGTGATTGACTTCGGTGGGAGTTGGGATACTCATCTTCCACTCATCGAGTTTTCGTACAACAACAGCTACCATACAAGCATTCAATGTGCGCCATTCGAAGCTTTATATGGTAGAAGGTGCCAATCACCGGTCTGCTGGACCGAGGTTGGTGATTCACAGGTCGTAGGACCTGAACTCATTCAAGAAACAACAGACAAGATCACAATCATTCAATCAAGGCTTAAGGCCGCAACAGATCGACAAAAGAGTTATGCCGATCGACGTCGGAAACCGCTTGAGTTTCAATGTGACAATTCGACTTTTCGAATTAACCTCGTTAACTGTAAATAGCGAGATCACAGGCCCAATAAAGTCAAGGTAGGCTCTAGTAGGCCCAATGAAGCCCAAGATAGGCCCAATGAGGCCCAAGGTAGGCCCAAAGGCCCAAAAGGATTAATCTAGCCCGATGATGTCCCAATTGGCCAATTAGTGACAATTCGGGACTTTTGGTTCAATTTTGTGAACCGAAATGTGATATTTTTGCACGAAATTATGTGAAATCAAATCTGAAGGGTTAAAATGTATTAAAAATCAGCTTCAATACCTATAGAATAGTGATAGTGAATTGTAATTATGGTAAAATGTCAATTTTGACTTTAAGAAGTCAAAATTCGAATAAAAACCAAATGGTGATTTAAATTCATGACACTTGGAGTTTTGTAACCGAAATTGCTGATCAATAATTATTATATTGATGATTACCAACAGCCATAATGCATTATTAGGTCATAAATGGTAGAATTAAGTCAATTAGCACTTATTGTAGTAAAAACCGTTACTAGTGGCCAATTAAAGTGCACAATTCGATTGAAAAACTAAAAATTGTACACTCCTGAACTTCCATCGGCATCATTAGAAGAGTTTGCACAAAACAATTGGATCCTAGAAGTCTCGGATTGAAGAAGTCGTTTGAGAGGAGTCCAAACCTAGGGCTTGAAAGTGATCTACAACGATTCTACATCAAACAAGGTAAGAAATCGTTCCTACACTATCTAAAACCTCCGATTAAACAAAGCCCTATATTAATTCTGAGTGATAATCATGAATTATAAGGATTCAATCATTAGGGTTCATCGTCTTGGTCGTTTTGGGAGTTTCAATCAAATAGATGACTATAAACAAATTAAATTATATGGTGAGTTTCTAAAATATCATATTAAAGAAATCCCTAAGTTAATTTGATCAAACAACAACGAATTGTTGAAAATCGAATTTCTAGGGTTCTTGAAGAAAACCATTTGGGGGATTCGATCGTGATGAGTTTTAAAGTCAAATCAAATGGTTCTATCAGGTTCATAACCCTCCGATTAACAATAAACACATATCAATTTCATAATATCATAACTAATTGTTAATGATCACGTTCTAGGTTTCTTCGGGTTAAACGGTTTGGGGGTTTTGTTGGAAACAAGTTTTAAAATCGAATTAATTGGCATGAATGGGTTCGTGGGATTAGGGTGAAGAAAATCTGATGATTTCATGACTTGAGGTAGACGAATTGTAAGGGATCGAATGATGGGTTTTAGAAATTGGATTCGAACCTGTGTATACTCAAATAAACGGATTATAGTGAATTGTTTTTGAATTAAAAGCAACCAGTAGACTCGAAACGATCGCAGGGACCATAGCCCCATGGTTCTAGGTCCGATGGAGTTCGAATCGTGGGTCTATTGAACCAAGATTTGTTCGGCTTAAGGGTGAAACATAGGGGACGGGTTAGGTTGTGTTTAAAACTAGCTGAGACGGAATTATTATCAAATGATGAAGCAGTTGAGTTGGTAGGATGTGTGGGTTATGAGGGAGGGGTTGCGGGTTCGAACCCGGCCCAACAATTTTTTTGGGTTTTAGTATTACTTTGGTACTTTGCTCGTATCTCATTCGTTTTAAATCCAATTCGACTCGTTCGAAGTGCGTTGGAACCAGAATTCAATTCCTAACGTATTTGAATAATAAAACTCACATTTTGGACTGGGACCGTAATCGCGTATAATTACGGTTGTTTAAATAAAATCATACTTGATTTTATTTAAATGATTTCAAGGGCACGCGTATATATGTATGCGTATTCCTAACACCTTAACATACGTGTGTTGACACGTATGTGATTTCAAGCACAAAATGATTACCCGAATAACACAACGAAATTGTTTAAACACAGATCCTTCGTAAGAGGATTATCTACGCGAGTTCACGTATTTGATCATTCTGCAACAATCAAAGGTGCGTACACGGCCCCTTTCTTATTTTAACTGTTTTGGGGGAGAAAACATGTGCAACAAACGCTTTTAGATACATATCACTTGCATGAGTTAGCTGTTTACATTAAGTGCAAACATAGCATTACAAAGCCTTCTCTTTCGAACCGTTTAATTTGCCGGAGCGCAAAGCGTGGTAGTTAAAGATAGATCTATTGGGTTTGACAAACCTCACTTGGTAGATGGGATCTACGCAGGTGTTTGACTGACCAAACACACACATTGCTATTGTTCGTGCTAGACAATAGTGTTAAGGCAAAAACATGCTATAGCATGGCAACTCGTCAGCTTCGGTGTCGACCACTTGTGTAAATAGTTTATATGACTAGCTATCATGACTGTGCATGTGTGATTATGTTATCTACAAACTTGATATTCAAACTGCTGTTTTGAACATTGTGAATGCTTAAACCTGTGTATGCACCAACCATTGTGTTGACTTGATTTACATGTTTTCTCAGGACACTAAGACACAGGCAAGGACAAGCAGGGACTAGGATGTTGAGTCTCATGCATGCATTTCAGTTCAAGTGTTTTAGTTTTGATCAATTAAGACATGGAATGTTGTTGAAATTGTACTTTACATTTTCAAACTGTTACGTATTGTTATTGGTTTTAAAACGTTTCCGCAAACATTGAAACTTTGATATTACAGTTTTAGACCAACATATGTTTTGAAATTCATATAGAGGTCTTCGTTATGTCTAATGATCTGAGATCCTGGTTTGTCACGTTCCCAAACGGTATAATTCCGTTAGTTGGAAATTGGGGGTGTGACATTCAAGTTGGTGACCGAGTCTTACTCAAGGTTTCTCCCTGGAAAGGCGTTGTCCGATTTGGGAAGAAAGGGAAACTTGCACCAAGGTACGTTGGACCTTTTGAGATCCTTGAAAGGATTGGTCCCGTAGCCTACAAACTCAAACTTCCGGTGGAGCTAAGCAATGTTCACGATACTTTTCATGTGTCGAATCTTAAGAAATGCTTGGCGGATCATGATGTTCAGATTCCACTGGAAGACATTCAGATTAAAAACAGCATGCAATTCATAGAACGTCCGGTTGAAATCATGGATCATGGAGTCAAGAAACTTAAACGTAGCCGTATCCCGATCGTAAAGGTACGATGGGAGGGCAAACGTGGTGCTGAGTTCACCTGGGAACGTGAAGACCAGATGAAGCTTAAGTACCCTCATCTTTTTACAGTACCTTCGGCTAGTTAATTTCGAGACGAAATTCCCTTAACTAGGGGAGACTGTAACATCTGTGCATATAGTCATAGCAGTCATAAACAGTGTTAGTGAAATGTGTATTTGATTCAGTACTTACAATATGATTCATATGTTCATGATTTTGTTTGTGTGTGATAGGATCTTAATTAAATAGGAACAAGTATGTATTATTTATTTACAGCCACTTCGCTAGGCAAGAACAGTATCGTATTATATCGAAAAAGTGGTGGGACGGCATCAGCTAAGGCATGTAGTTGGACTCTGGGGTATGCCCTATATATATACTGCGTTCGGTGTAATGGGATAGTGTTAGTGCGTAGTGTTTAGACGAATAGTATGACAAGCAAATTACCAAACAAAATCGTAATGCGTAAGCGAGACTGAGTATAATTATGGGTGACGATCCATAACGATATGAATGTTGAACTTATAATTATGATTAAACGACAATAAATAAATAATACGATCGAAAAACATACGCGATTGCGGGTATACACGTAATTGTATTTGTTTAACAATCTGACAACGAACGAAGAGTAAAAATAAGTGAAATATTTTATTTTTACATTTTACAATTTTGAAACTCATCAAAAAGACGAGAATAATAACTATTTTATTTAAACCGCTTAAATGCGCGTTACGTTCCGAAAACGCGAACCGAGCAACCGAAATGAACCCGAAAATCACTCGTGGTATAAAAGCCTTGAAGAAGGCTTTTCCCCTCATTTAATTCAGCCAAACCCTCTCTCTCTCTCTCTCTACAATTTTCGTCTCCCACCTCTCTCTAGAAATCCAAGCTTCAAACGCGCGTATCTCCTTTATTTCTTGACGTGTTCTTGGTGTCCACGCGTAGCTCTCGACATCCCCTACACGGAAGTACAAAGGATCTGAGGTTTTATCCAGCCAAACTTGAGGTAATGATGCTTGAATAATCCGGAAATTAGGGTTTTCGTGTGATGTTGTTTGAACTTGAGCCTTAACCGGTTCTAGCCACCTCTGCTACTCTTGTACACTCGAAAACAATCCACATGTACTGATAAGCATCGAAAACCAAGGCATATAACCTTAAAAGGATCAATGATGTTGATGAAGAAGCTGCAGGTTCGGGCGATCCTGTGTGAGACGAACACCGAGCCGAACCTTGTCCCCATCGAGGGAACCTGCCTTTCATCAGGAGAACCCTACTGTGGTGACGAACCCATTCCATCACAGGCGAACCCTTGCAATAGTGGTGAACCCATGAGGATTCCACGAACCTTTGCATGCATGCAGCGAACCCTAGGTTCGTCACCTTAACCGCCGAACCTTTTGGACACCATGAGCGGTGAACCATCATCGATAGACACGAACCCTGTCCCTTTGACGAACCCTGCTTAACCATTTAATCGGCCGAACCTGGACAACAGCACCGAACCTTCATAACAATCAAGTAGCCAAACCCTTATGTTCCATGGATCACCGAACCCTGCATGGTCTTAGCATCTTGGACGATCCTATGTTCATCAGTCCTCAGCCGAACCCATTGGGAGGCGAACCCTCGGCCATGGTCGCCTATAGGTTCGCTGATATGTGTGGAAATCATGTTCTTCTCGGCTGAAGTCTTTGAGCAGCCCAACCCCATCCCTCGAATCCAATTTCGTTTTATTGTTGTGGCCCAACTACGCTTATTTAGCCCAGTACATGTTATCTTGGCCCAATAGTGAAACCACATTGAGCGTCACTTGGACCATCGGCCTACACATACATGTTCGGCCAATAACAATTGTTTTTGGCCCACACATCCTAAACCTAGCCCAACTTGAAGTTGAATTGGCCCATAGGATTCCAATTTGGCTCATAAGCAGGCCCAAAGCCCAATAACAAATGCTTAGGCCCAAAAGGAAGAGATTGACCCATGGGATTATATCTCGGCCCAATCTTGGCCTTTTAACTCATTAATTATGAAGGGATCTTATTCGGTTTAAGTTTAAAACTTAACATAATTAAGAGATCAATTCATAATCACAAAGACTTAACACAATTCGCACATCTTTTCAATTTACATGTTAAGCAACGGTTATCAAGATCATCAAGACTTGTTATTTTATGCATACAAGTTGTGCATAAAAGAACATGACACATCATTTTCATGAATCAATTATCAATCAAGTGACTCAATCATGATTTTCAAATTCACACAACATTCCTAAACATGAGAACAAGTATTCAAGAGTTAATCAAGTTCAAGAGAACACAAGTCAATCAATAAGTCAAAGTCTATACAATCATAAATCTTATATCTTATGTATGATTACAATGATATAGGAACCAGTTAGAGGTCTTGTTTGCTACTTGGTACTTGTTGCAGTTCAGAGTCTACTGCAGACAGGTGAGAACATTAGCCCCTCTTTTACTGATTTTCAACTGTTTTGGGGTGGAACACGTGATCAAACGCCCTTATTACAATCATATTTCAATATACAATATGTATGCTATTTTACAAACATTACAGGTTCACTGTACTAATTCAACGGATTCAGCAACTGTTATAAAGGATTTTAACAACTGTTAAACATTTTCTACTAAAAAGGTTTTATAAAGGTTCTTTAAACTGTTTTATATTAGTGTTTACACAAATGGTTTTATAAATGCTAAACACTTTTAAATAATGAAATTTATGAACTCTTTTACTATAAACTTATGTTTTCAATCAAGATGATATATTATAAACCTTGTTATCATACAAGGACACCATTCTCAGTATTCAATCAAGGGTTTTAAATACAAGGTTTTCAAACAATGGTTTTCATAGTGGTACTCAAACAAAGGATTTCAATTCATGGTATTCAAACAAGTTCTTTCAATCATTGGTATACATGGTATTCACGGGAAGTTTTCAAATCATGGAAATCAAATAAGGCATTCAATCCAAGGGTTTCAATTCAAGTTTTCAAAAGCATGGTGTTCATCGTTGTGAACAAACTTATACACACATCAAGTTACATATTCATTTAGCGTTAGTACTGGGTGATCACAACAAGGGAAAGCGGACACATTTGGGCAGACCAAATTCTGGAGTTAGCTTTTAAATTTGTTTTAAAAGCTGACTGCAGGATTGGTTACGTATGGTTATATCAATGTTACTGACTAATTTTCTAACTCCAAACGTAGTTTGGGACTTGATTATATGTTGGTTTTCTAGCAAACAGTCTGATGACTGTTTGGACACGTTTTACAGACTTGATGTTAGTTTGGGTTGCAACCATCCATGTATTTTCATTCACTGTTTCATGCATATGCCTTACATTGCAGTTTCATACTTACAAATGTTAAACCTATTGTTCTCACCAGCTACTTTTGTAGTTGACAGTTACTTTTCACGTGTTTCAGGTAATCAGGTTTAGATCATTCTCAAAGACAACTAAGGGGACCATTCTAAGATAGAACAAGATGAAGAAACAAGATAGGATGGATTAGAAACACATTAAATCCTAATTGTTTAATTGTCTTGTTTGTGTCTTATTTTGTAAACAATATTTTTGTGTCTGTAGTTGTCATTCTTTTGGTAGATAGATAAAATGTCTGTAACTAAACAATTGTCTAAACTTTATGAAACCTAGTAATGCATTGTGGTTGTTCTTATTCAATACTTGTGCATGATTCAACCATTGATCGTCACCGCGCCGTGGATTCCGCACGCGGCGCAGGGGGTGTGACATGTAGACTATGTATCTTCAACACCTGAGTTGATTGGGTATAATTTGGATACTATAAGTATTTATAGTTGACATATATGGGGTTTTGGTCTTCGTGTGCAACTATGTGTCCTATATACTTACTAACGTGTCACTAGAACTCCTCTAAACATTCTAAGTTATGTACCATACATGACTCTTTATCCCTTGACTATTTGATATTTAACCTTATTTCCATGAGGTTTATAATAACTACAGATTTAATTGTTTAAGAAATCATCGTCCATAAAACCTTATTAAGTTACAATAATTTAAGTTTAGAAAATCCTTTAAGTTTCTTTATAATGTTTTAATAAAACAAGTTAGGATGATTCTTATAAAACTATAGTTACATACTAAAAATCATTACATTTTAGTAAAATATAAGTTATTTTTATGTAAAATACAAGTTAACATGTTAGGACTTAAGTTAAGCCAACTAGGTTAATTACTAAGTCCCTTAGTAGTTCTTTGTTTCCTAATTTGATTCTTGTTCCTTCTTTAATTGACTATCAACGAAGTTATTCATTTGAACACTTAATTGATGTTCAACTTGATGAAAAACTCTAAGTGTTGGGTCGTGACAATTTAATGTCAATGTCCCACACATAGTTATTTTTCTCGAATTCCCATTGATCTCCTCTCGTTCTTTAGTTCTTTTGAACTCATGACCATGTAACATGTTCCCATATTGTTGTGGTTTACCAGGTAAACTTAATTTACTATTTTGGAACTCCTAAGTTAATAGCCATGATTCTAGGGTTTTCGACTAACCCTCGGTTAACATCTTGGACCTTGATCAATACTAATATCACTTTTTATTGTTTTAGTGAGTCAATCATAAGCATTTTAATCTCATTTTCTAGTTATAACATATGTTTATAAGTTCAAAACATGGTAACAGTGTTAGTTTATTGAACTTCATAGTATCGGTGCTATCCAAAACTAGTTAACATACCCAAAATCCTAATATCTCCCTTGCCCGACCTACCCATGTTCACAACAGTCCCACGGCTCCATTCGTTGGTTATGCGGCTTTTTTTCTAGTACATTACCCTTGGATTACACCATGGATTAGTATCGACAGCTTGGTCCCTAGTATCGACAGCTGGGAGTTGGCTAACATCGATGGGATCCCAGAAACCAGGCTGTCGATACTACCCGGTTCGACACCTGGTTAGTATCGACACCCCAGCTGCCTTCAGCCTAATTTCGATGGTGAAAAGCCCCCATCTTCCAGTTCATCGATATTAATGGTTTTTGCAGGTTCGTACTTCGATACTATCCAAGATCCCAGTTCCACTTGATTCCAGCCATCCTAATCTTCAATCCAAGGTGTTTCTCAAGTTCTCAACTCGATTTCGTGCAAGATCCTAAGGTTTTAAGGCTCAAAAACCGGCTGCAAAAGTGAAGATGATCGGAATAGTGCCCAAACTCCAAAACAGGTCATTCGAACTCAATTTTACCTTGTTTCGACGATCTAAAGCTCTATTTCTTCATCTTTTCACGATCTACACGTTTCTACGGTCGTTTTGACACCATATTCGCCCGATTTGGTTGAGATTTGAGTGAGAAAGGTGAGATTTCTATAGAGAGAAAAAGTTAGAGAGAGGGTGACGGATTCTAGTGAGAGAAATGGGTTGGTAGGGGAGATGAATGGCATTTAATGCCATTTAATTTCTTTTAACGTTCGAGCGTGTTTGAGTTTTTTCGGTTTCGCGTAAACACGTCGGTTTCGGTTTTCTTGTAACGAGACGTTACAATATTTAAAATTAAAGTTTTTTTAAATTATTTTAGGTGGTAATTCCTAGTAAATTAACTAAATATCTTTTGTTTATTTTTAAGATTTTGAAATCATTTAATTTTAACTATTTCATCGAATCGTACGGTTTCCACGCGTATTCGTATAAATCGTCACTCGTACGAACACGACGACAATTGTACTTTCTGATTTGATTATCTAATTAAGAAGTATAACCCTAGTGGCTAGGCCACACCTTAAACAATATCAGTCACATATAGTTTTTTGAATTGCCATGTGTGACTAATATTGTTTAAGATATGAACCAGAGCATATACTTGAAGATGAACAATATGTATATTTATTTCATCTATCAATATTGTTAAGATATGTATAGAATGATGGTTCTTCTTGTGAGACGTGCTCTAAAAACCGTTTAATTCGCAAAATGTTTTGGTATGTAGATATTTTTAACAAATTGGAATGTTTAAAGGTGAAAAAACAAAAATACCTTTTTATTTTACTCTCTGTCTTTTCCTTAGGTGGCCTCACCCTTCTGTATGAGCTTCCTCTCCAATTTTGCCCAACCCTAAATGGTCCATTGGCTCCACCACCATTAATTCTTCATGATCTTTTCAATTAAAACTTTCTTTACTAAACATTTCTTGTCGCTCCAGCTTCATTAATTCTTCATGTCTTCTTATTGAAGGGTCTCTTTGGGATTTCTAACTAAAATAACTTGTAAAAATAATTTTGTTTAAGAGGATAATAAACTGTCTTTTAAAAGCAAGAAATTCTAGTTTTTTTTAAATAAATTATAATATATTAAAATAACAAAGCTATCTTCACTCTTTACCATTTACCCAATCTACCATCCACCACCGCCCCGCCACCACCTATCACCAATGCTGCCACCCACCTTGAATGCCATCACCCACCACGAACGTTGCCACGAACTTGCCCTTAATTTTTTATGAGAGATCTTAAGTATCTTTGAGAACAATTGTTTTCAAATGAATAGAAAGTTTTTCTAGCATGAGACACATCAATAATAGTGATATTAAGTTAAACATTTGTCGAACGACTGAACTTCTAATCATATAATTGACTTCATCATTCATATTTGGATAAAAAAAATTATTTCATTTAATGGATTTATTCCTTTATCTTTCAATGATAAGGAAAATCTAAATTTTCAAGGTTTTTATCAAAGAAACTGAAAACTTGAACCATGTGTATGTTTATTTGTCGGGCTATCCACTCTTATCTACTAAAGGTTTATAATCTGCTATTATATGATTACCGTTGAAACTTATACCAAGGATGGGTGCAAGACGGAAAATTGAAATTTTAAGACGGTCTTCTCATTCATTAGAAAATGAATATAAAATTTCGTGATATAAAAAAAGGGCACTGCTAAATATACATTACCCCCATCTTCGGTACACCAGCCGACTGTCATCTATACGACCGTATAGGCCTTATACGGACATATAAGGTCAGTCAACCCGACAAAAGCTGCTAGAGCTGACGTGTCAGTGTTGATGTGATTCTATGCGGTCGTATTGTTCAACCGTATACGGCCGTATAACACTTATACAGGCGTATGAAAACTCAGATTATAACCAATCTTGGTCTTGACATGACTAAATATTCCTCGATAAACGTGTTGCAATTATGCGACGTGATATAAGATTCCTCGATTTACGTGTTACCAAAAATATATATATATATGTTGATCGATCATATAGTTTTACAAATGAATCAAATTTTCTCTGTATTATTTCATTAACTTATCAAGATTTCGACGAATTTTGGCGGAGATTCTTCTGGAAGCATTTCAGTCTTTTATACAGAATAAGTATTGCAAGCATTATTATGTTTGTTTTATGTTTAAGCTTGATGTTTTTCACAAGTTATTTGAATACTTCAGGTGTTCATGACCTTGAAAGATTTGCTAAGCTGGGTGCAAGAAACTGGACGAATCAACAAAGTTGTCGTTGTCATATAACGTTCAAAGAAAAATGTTAATGGCGATGTCATTAAAGTGTTTCTTAAATGTGATCGTGGTGGTGAATATAAAGGAACATCCTCAATGAGACGTTCAGGAACAAAAAGGACCAACTGTCCGTTTCGGTTGGTTGCAAAATAATTTTCCGATGATTGTTGTTGGATGTTGCGTGTCACCTGTGCTGAACACAATAACGAACTTGCACAACAACTGGAGGGGCATCCATTTGCAATGATGTTAACCGATAATGAAAAACGTATGGTTGAGGAGCTGTCAAGACACAACATGGAACCTCGTGACATATTACGATCTTTACGTGAACAGAATCCTCAAAACGTGTCCACGCTCAGAACCATATACAATGCACGTCAACAAATGCGTAAAGATGATTGGTATGGATATACTCCAATGCAGGTTTTGTTCTCTATGTTGCTCAGTAAAAATTATGTGCATGAGTGTCGTGTCAATAATGTGACGAATGCATTAGAAAATTTGTTTTTTATTCATACAAAATCTTTTCCAATATAGCGTGCATTTCCATATATTTTGTTAATTGACACGACATATAAGATAAACAGACATAAAATGCCGTTTGTTGAAATTGTTGGTGTCACTTTTATCAATAAGACTTTTTGTATAGATTTTGCGTTCATTAGTCAAGAGAAGGAAGATAACTTTTGTTGGTTGTTGACACAACTCAAGTTAACATTAGACAAATGTATTGAGCGACATGTTATTGTAACTGATCGAGATCTTGCCGTTAAAGTCACCTCCACGAGGCCGTCGACTCGTTTTTATAGATCCAGTATTTCGGGATCAGTCTAGAGGATTAGACCACCTTGAGGATTTGGCTGCTTGATAGTCTGAGACTTTGATAGCAGTTGCCACGCATTAAGGCGTTCAGATTCCAGCACTACCTCCTCCTCGACAGTACCTAGAAGATATTGGCGATGGTGACGATGCTGGTAGTGGTGGTGATGCTGGTTGTGGGGGTGGGGGTGGTGGTGATGCTTAGTTTGTATTTATATTATCTTTTGTTGATGTATAACTATTGTTATGTGTATATATATGTGTATTTCCATGCGTTATGTTATTGTTTATTACTTAATATTTGTTGTTTAGTTATTTGTCATTTATGTGGTTTTGACATGGTTGTATATTTATTTTTATGGTTACTTAATAGTTTAAATAATTAAACAATTATAAATTTATTGGTTTACATATAACAAAATATGCAAGAAAACGCACAATTAATTAAATTTACAAAAATAGGCGTAAAATATATAATCGCGGTAAAAACGTTTAAAAAACATAAAATATTAAAATTAAAAAAAAAATCTATACGCAACCAGACATTTTTCTGACACTACAATACCATACGACCGTATAACACCTATACGGACATATAGGTTGGGCTTGGTGTATGGTTAACCAGGGGTGGTGTATTGATATCAGCCGCCTAAAATAACTTTCTTTTCAGCTTAAAAAAAAATTCAATCGTTAACAAAAATAAAACCATAACCCCACCAGAATTTCCATAATTACAATAAAATAAAAAAATATTATCATCTGACAATTTAAAAAGAAAATAAAAAAGCCTACACAAATGTCAGAATTCAATAAAAAACAAGCAAACTATCCACAAAAATAATCTAAATTTTCAAAATTTTTATCCAAAAAACTGAAAACTTGAATCATGTGGATGTTTATTTGTCGAGCTAATCACTCTTATTTACTAAAGGTTTATAATCTGCTATTATATGATTACTGTTAAAACTTATACCAAGGATGGGTGCATGACGGAAAATGGAAATTTTAAGACGATCTTCTCATTCATTAGAAAATGAATATAAAATTTCGTGATATAAAAAAAAACTTTCTTTTCAGCTTAAAAAAATAAAAACCTTTCAATCATTAACCAAAATAAAACCATCACCCCACAAGAATTTCCAACGTTACAATAAAATAAAAATGTATTATCATCTGACAAATTAAAAAAAATATAAAAAAGCCTACACAAATGTCAGAATTCAATAAAAAACAAACAAACCATCCACAAAAATAATCAAAAATTATAAAAATACCATCTTCATCATCTTCCATCCATCGACGTAAATGACTCTGCAAATCCATACGGCCGTGTAGGTATGCTCGTCTGCGTGTTATCCAAGCTCGGAACAATCGAAGAAGAAGAAGCATCCATCGTATGGCTTCTACCTTCAAACGCTTGCCATTTCTTCAACGCTTGCGGCAGCGACAGATCCAGATCGATTCCGTACATATCATCGGAGCTTTGATCGGACGGTCTCCACATCTCCACCAGAGACGAGAGCACGTTGACGGCGTGACTCATGTCCGGCCTCTGATATGGTTCCCTTGCACAGCAATGGCCGGCGAGCTCCGCCGCCTTGCTTATACTCGCTATGTTTTCGTCTGTTAGGTCTAGGCTTTGATCGATCGATTTGCGGAATGTGTCTTTGTTGATATGAATTCGTCGAAACCACGTGACGAGGTGCATGCTTTCCTCCGGCTGGCTCTCGTCGAGTGCTTTCCGGCCGGTGATTAGCTCCATTAGTATCACTCCGAAGCTGAAGACGTCGACTTTCGTTGTTACACGGCCGGTGACTGTGATCCAAAACTTAAAAAATTAGGGTTTTGTGATTTGAAATTTTGTACAATTGACTGCTTTAATTTGAACCAGTCACTTACACATTGAGTTAGTGAACCGAAGTACCGAACTATGTGGTCGACCAAGATTATTATTGAGGACATAATCCAGTTTTAAAAGTTTTTGATTCATGGCCCATTCGAGGCAACTTGAATATAAGTATATAACTCGACTCAAAAAATAGCTTGTAAAGACTAGAATCGGCTCGTTATATAATTAAGCCGAGCTCGACTAAGTGGTTGGTTCGACCGAGCCTCATTTAAGAAATCATAATGAGAGATAAAAGACTAGATTTAAAAAATTGTTAACAAGCTAACTCCGGTTTTTAACAAATATCAAATTTTAAAAATGAACTTTTATCACTTAAACATTGTAAATTGAGATTAAAAAAAATATATATACATAACTACTTTACCTGCGTATTCAGGAGCTAGATAGCCGAACGTGCCAGCGATTCTGGTCTCGACTGAGCCTTTACCTTCAGGTGCAAGGCGTACGAGACCAAAATCACCGACTTTGGCTCGCATATCGTCACCAAGGAGAATGTTTGAAGGCTTTAAGTCTCTATGGATGAAACTTTGTTGTGCTAAACCATGTAGATACTCTACCCCGCGAGCCACATCCAGAGCTATGGCTAACCGGCGGGTCCATTCCAACGGGTTCAGCCCTTCATCAGGCCAGTTAAACAAATGTCGGCTTAATGTTCCTTGTGGCATATACTCATACACAAGAAGCTTTTCGTTCCCATCAAGGCAGTAACCAAGAAGAGCCACGAGGTTTCTGTGTCTAACTTTGGTTAACACCGCAATTTCTGATTTGAATTCGGCTAACCCTTTTCCTGTGATCACACCACATTCCATTCGCTTAACCGCAATCTTGGTTCCATCATGTAATTCCCCTTTGTAAACTGTCCCAAAACCTCCTTGCCCTAATATATTCTCTTCAGCAAAATTGTTGGTGACAGACTTCAAAACTTGGATTGAAATGACCATGTTTCCAGCCTCAACCATCTGGATGTCGGACCCTTCGTTTGTTGGGAGCGTGTGGGTTTCACTGAGCCCACCGACACTAACACTCGATCCCGCAACTGTGATCTTCACGCTCTCGTTATCAGACCCTGAGTTGCAGGGGTGAATCACTATGGCATGAGGGCTTTGAACTCTACTAAACTTCTTCTGCTTCTTCTTGTAAAGACAAAATGCAAGTATACCAATCAAAAACATGACCAAAACGCCTCCAAGAATAGAAAGCAACACAACTCCAATCCAGCTTTTTGAACTCTTTTTAGTATTTTTTGAATTCCCATCAGAATTTGGTGTCCCAGAAGGGCTTGGTGAGTTTAAATCACCAGAACCACTTCTTTCCTTTCCTATATCCGGATTCCCATTTGTGTTTACCTTCAAATTACTCTTGAAAACTGGTATTTTACCATACAGATTGTTATTTTCAAGATCTAATTCACTAAGATTAGGAAGTCTAGTAAGCGATTCTGGAATCGTGCCACTGAGATTGTTGTTTGCAAGCACAAGTCGTTGAAGCGATTTCAGATTTGAAAACTCATCTGAAATTGTACCAGTAAGCTCCATTTTTTGAAAATTGATGATGGTAATGTTGTCATTATTACAAGTGATCCCAAACCAATCTGCACATGGATCATTCCCTTTCCAGTTATTAGCAAACTTAGCGGGGTAATCCATCGATTTTGCGATCAATAACAGCGTATTAACCCGAGGATCACAATCACCAGGCTCAGGTAAGCAAAAGTTATTACTATCCTTTATCATATCTACTGATACAGAGTCTTTAAACTTAGGCATTGGTCCTTGCAGCATATTGTTAGTTAAATTAACTGACTTCAATGATTCAAGATTTGTTAAAGATTCAGGAACAGGGCCTGTAAATGAATTGTCTCTAAGGCTCAAGACTTCTAACCCTTTCAAACCCGAAAAATTAGGCAATGGACCCGAAAATGAGTTAGAATGAAACCAGATTTCTTTCAAGAATGTCATGTTTTGTATGACATCAATTGATCCATTCAGTTTCTGCCCATTAACCCATAAAGATTCAAGTTGTGACCCGGATAAACTCATGGGCAGTTCACCTTCTAAATTGTTCAAGGCTAGATGCAAATTAACCAAACCCGGAAAATCATCCGGCCCAAAGAAGTCGGGTATATTACCAGTTATGTTAGCGTTAACAGCAGAGAAGTTCTGAAGTGTTGAAGCATCTTTGAGGCTTTCGGGTATGACCCAACTTGAAAACGGATTGTTATCTATTTCAAGAGATTGTAAAGAAGACATACCGGTAAAGAAACCAGCAGGGATTGAAGTAAACATGTTGTTGCTAAGCATCAACACTTGTAAAGCGCTTAACCCGTTTAAATCGGGTAAAGGACCCGAAATGTTGTTCCATTGCAGCTCCAAACGTTCAAGTTGTGTGAGATTTGAGAGGGTTGCAGGGAGTGTGCCTTGAAGGTTTTGATGCCCTATTTGAATACGGGTTACCCGTTTCTCATCTGAGCAAACAACATGGTCCCATTTACACGGGTCCGGGTCAGACCAATCGAGAGTTGTAGGGTTGAGGGCTTTCTTGAGTGATAACATAACTGCACCATCAACTGTGTCTGACTGTGAGTATCCATAGACGAAGATTGAAGAAAGTATGACTATGATTGTGGGTAAAATCTTGAAACCCAAATGGGTTTTCATCTTCTAGAGAGAGAAAGAGTTATAGAGAGAGAGAGGGAGGGAGGGAGAGTTTCAGTTGGTTTTAAGGACGATGAAGAAGTAGAAGATGAGATAAATGAGAGATTGTGTCTAAATGAAGGAAGTATTTATTTGGTCCTTCAACTTTCAGAATCTTTCATTCCCATCAACATTTATTCTAAAAGATTAGTTTATCTTTTTACTTTATTTTGTTTGCTTTGAGAGGAATTATTATACACCATTCTTGATTAACAAGTTTTAATTATCTGGTAGTGTCTCTTAAAAGAAATGTTCTGAGTTTAAATTCAGTAAAAAAGATTTATTTGTAATAATTTAATGTGAGTAATAGTATAATAAATTTGTTGTTTAAAAAAAGTTTGGGTTATTTTGTTTTTGTTAAAAAAATTCCCCTAAGTTTGGTCGTTAATAAATATTTTATGTAAATGGCATAATAATAATACTACTGCAATTATTTTATTAAGGAGTTTATTAAGAGACAACTATAAAGCTAATAATTGTACAAGCTTTTTAAAATTACAAGTCACTTAAATTAATACCAAACGGCTTTGAATGTATATCTTTTCCTTACCTTGAAGTTGTGGATCTCAAACAAAAGCATATATTAATATTTGCCACTTTCAATTCCTTGCAATTTTTAATTTTCAAAAACATTCACAATAAAATACAAACATTTAATCTCATATTGATTATTTTGGCATATATTTTATAATTTAAAATGTCACAAAAGGTAAATTAATAGTTAATTGACGCATTTTCTTAGTTGTTATCAGTATCAATTTTATATCTATATTTTTACAAAAATACTAATTACATATTTATTATCAGAATTTGTTACATTAAAAGGGAGACATAATTGTACATAATTCCATATTCTTGTACAATTCTATAATTTGTTAACGGTCAATAATCATCTTCAATACAAAAACAAAAGAAAATGAAGAAATACAAGCCACAGAATAGTTGTGTTACAGCATATCACTTGTGACAAATTTGAACCATAAAAGATAAAGTAACGGGGGTAAACTGTGAAAGGAATGAAAATTAAGGGGAGGAATTGTGAAAATGGTATATTAAGCACATGGGGATGGAACCCACCTAAGAGAGAGATTGATTCCTCTAGGATAAGGGCTAATGGCAGCCAGGTTGGAGTTTTGATGGTCTAGCTCTTTTTATGTAAGATATTTGTTTTTTTTTTTTTTTTTTTCCGTTTGTAAGATTCGGTTATTGTTATACCAATGTATTAATGATACTATTTTTTATATTTTGTAATATAAAAAAATATTAAGAATTACGTATGAATGAATAAAAGTAATGTTTATATAATACCATTGATATCGAATTATGTATACTTAACGAAGATTGTGTGTAAATATTTGAAATTTTTTCCAATTCCCAATCCCCTCTCCACATGTTGGAGTACAGAAATTTGCAGAGTATTCCCAAAAGTACTCTTCTATTCATAACGATATTCCCACAAAAAAAAGATTTGTGTTATTAACAAACCCATTATACGTCTTATATGTCTATACGAAAACAATCATTAGGTATCAGAATTTGTCAGTGTAAATGATTGGGATGTCGACCAAGCTCATCTCCTATGGATCAAAATCTCAAACTTGATCAATGCAATAAGAGTGAAAAGGTGGATGTAAGGGGTTGTTTGATAGCATTTGAATGGGTCTGAATCTGAACCATTCAGATTCAGACCGTTTGTTTGGGCCATCTGAACGAAAAAAAACATCTGAATGGAGGTCTGAATGATTCAGATGTGAAGACAAGTATGAATGAAAGTGAAAGGAGAAAAAAAAGGGAGTTCCATTTTACCCTCTTATTATTTTTCAACTCAAACCATATTCTCCAACCCCATTCCCGTCGCCTCCCCAACCCCTTCTTTCACGTAGCCTCTTCACCCCCAAAATTACCGGTCTTCCTCCTCTCCACCACCGGTCGTCGTCGTTTCCACCTCCGGTCGTCTTCCTCTCCACCACCGGTACCTATCGCTGCTCAACATTCTTTACTGCTTCCGACAACTGCAGATCGTGCTTTGATAAGGTATTTCTATCCCCTTATTTCTTGTTGAATGTTTCTTGTTCTCTATCGGAATTGAAGATTCTTGCTTTAGTTGATATTATGATGCGATCTTTTGTATGATTTCTTTCAACGTTTTGTTGCTTCGGAATTATTTTGTGTTCTTTCGATTTGGTCTGATTAATCTCTATAACCATATTCAATCCGTTAACAGAGTTTAAGGTGAGAAAAGAAAAGATCAGATCTATTAGATTAGAATCAAGAACAAGAAGGGGTTCTATCATCTTTGTGTTCATTGGCATCTTTTGATTTACTGATCTGGAGGCACATTGTCCTTATTACATTTATTCTAAATGCTAACACTTAATACACTTAACCTAAATGCTACATGCTAATACTATATGCTAATGCTAAATGTTAATACTATATGCTAATGCTACATGCTAATACTATATGCTAATGCTAAATGCTGATACCATATGCTAATGCTATACGCTAAATGCTACATGCTAATACTATATACTAATGCTAAATGCTAATACCATATGCTAATGCTATACGCTTAATACTACATGCTAATACTAAATGCTAATACTATATACTAATGCTAAATGCTAATACCATAAGCTAATGCTATACGCTAAATGCTACATGCTAATGCTATATGCCATATGCTTGATATGCTTGATACGCTTGATATGCTTGAATGCTCGAAGTGATTGAAATGCTAAGACAACAGGCTAGTGCTCGTACATGATACGTAAAGGCTAAACTATGCTAATGCAAAGCTAGTATCTGTACACATGATATGTAAAGGTTAAACTATGCTAATGCAAAGCTAGTATCTGTACACATGATACGTGAAGGCTAAACTATGCTAATGCCAAGCTAGTATATGTACATATGATACGCAAATGCTAAACTATGCTAATGCAAAGCTAGTATCTGGGCATAAGATTCGTGAATGCCATGCTATGTGAATGCTATAAACTTGTATGCTATGAACTTATATGCTAAAGCTATCGGCTACTATAGAATGGACCGACTGGCCTCTCAGTGCTTGCCAGCGGGGGTTCTTTATAGCCAGGGTTATTATAGGATGGACCGACCGGCCTCTCAGTGCTTGCCATCGGGGGTTCTTTATAGCTAGGATTATTGTAGAACGGACCGACTGGCCTCTCAGTGCTTGCCAAAAGGGTGTTCTTCATATTCAGGACTTCGAGGAACAGACTGTTGGCCTCTCAGTGCTTGCCATACAGTGATTCCTCATTATCCACTCATGTTGTAAACTTAAACAGAATGCTAAAGCTATGATGGGAATGGATGGTAGGTAAGACGCTTAATTATCATTAGCATCAATGTCCTATGTGACTTAGTATGTGGTGGGATGGCGTCTGGGCGGGTTGTAGGCTTGACCCTTTCGTATGCCCTCTATATAAGCATACCGAGTTGGATGATACAGGTGATGTTAACGAGGTTAAGGTTGTTACCTAAGAGGTTTGTCAATACTGTTGCGTGCGTGTTTTAAACTTTTAAACAGAATGCCTTAAATTTGGGATGGGAATAGAATTGAATGGTAGGTTAAATGCTTAATTATCATTAACAACAATGTCATATGTGGTTTAGTATGTGGTGGGATGGCGTCTGGGCGGGTTGTAGGCTCGACCCTTTCGTATGCCCTATATATAAGCGTACCGAGTTGGATATCACAGGTGAAGCTAATGAGGTTAAGGTTTTACCTAAAGGTTTGCAAAGCTATTTTTCAAATACTAAAACCTTATGAACTCACCAACCATTGTGTTGACCTTGTTTTCTTACATGTTTTTCTCAGGTGATGTACAGGATTAAGCTAAGGCTCAGGATTGCATGCTAGGATGCCAATTAGAGGACCTAGTAGTTTTTGGAAAACACATATTTTGTTGACTACTGTGAATCACATTTGATATCTTGTACGATTACAAGATAGCAAACTATGATTCATTTGTTAGATTTACTTAGTTAAGTTATCATACATTGATAATTGTAATTTAACTATGTGAATTGTAGTTTAATGTCATTGTGCTTTAGTTATTCTTAACATTGATGCTATGTAAACAATCTGATCATCACGATCATCATTCTTGATATCGCGCCCCAGGAAACTTCCTCCCGGCGGGACACACGATCCGGCCCGCCGGCTTGGGGTGTGACAATTATCATCTGTGTGGACCTTTTCAAGATGAATCAGTTTTCGTTGGAAATAGTCGCGGATAAAGTGAATCCAGATGTCAATGTGTTTAGTTTTGGAGTGTTGTACCGGATTCTTGACGATCTGAAGGGCGGCTTCATTGTCACAATAAATAGGAGAGTCAAGAAAATTCAAACCGTAATCGAGGAGCTGCTGTTGCATCCATATAACCTGAGAACAACAACTGGAAGCAGCAACATACTTTGCTTCCGCATTGCTAGGAGACAAGGCGATTTCTTAAGTATTGGCATCCTCCCGTGGTGGATTTCCTGTCTAAGTTACAACCACCAAAATCACTGTCAGAGTAAGCATGTAAACAAAACTCAGAATTCTTAGGGTACCGTAAGCCAAGACGAGGTTTCCCGACAAGGTAACGAAAGATTCTCTTGACAGCTATCAGGTGAGATGCCTTTGGATTGGCTTGATATCTGGCACATTGACATATAGAGAACATGATGTCAGGTCGGCTGGCGGTTAAGTACATCAATGAGCCAATTATCGAGCGATATAGGTGTTGATCAACATCTTCACCATCAGAATCTGAAGTTAAGACTGGACGGGCTGCCATGGGTGTTGATGCAGGCTTGGATTCCAACATCTTGAAGTTTGTCAGAATATCAATAACATACTTTCCTTGATGAATCAGCACGCCTTTCTGATCTTGTTTTACCTGAAGACCCATGAAGAAGGTCATTTCTCCCATTGCACTCATCTCAAACTTTTTCTTCATCACAACTTCAAAATTCCTTGAATAACACCGAGCTCGTGGAACCAAAAATAATATCATCCACATAGATTTGTACTAGAATCAGATCATCCTTATCCTTGCGAACGAAAAGTGTCTGATCAATAGCTCCACGAGTATATCCATGAGCAAGTAGATGATCTGTGAAGATGGCATACCATGCTCGAGGTGCTTGATGAAGACCATAGAGGGATTTGTCTAACTTGTAGACATGGTCAGGATACTGCGAATCCTTAAAACCTGGGGGTTGGCACACATAAATTTCTTCTTTGACCTTTCCATACAAGAAGGCAGTCTTCACATCCATTTGATACACCGTGAAGTTCATGTAGGAAGCGTAGGCCAAGAAGATCCGTATAGCTTCAAGTCTTGCGACTGGTGCAAAGACTTCCTCATAGTCTATCCCCTCCTGTTGGTAGAAGCCTTGAACTACCAACCGTGCCTTATTTCTGATAATTATTCCTTAGTCATCCCTTTTGTTTTTAAAGACCCATCGGGTTCCAATTGGCATATTCCCTTTGGGCAATGGAACCAGATTCCACACATTGAGCTTTTGAAACTGCATCAGCTCTTCCTGCATTGCCTCGACCCAGCTAGATACCTTAAGAGCCATCTTGACATTCTTGGGCTCGACCTACAAAATAAAACAGGAATACAAACAAGATTTAATCGGACCTGATTGACTTCGTGTGATAGTTTCTTCAGGCAAGGTGTTCTGAGCTGGAATAGATCGGCTCTGAGTGAGAACGCCTTCTGAAAGAGGTCCAATAATATGTTCAACTGGACGATTCTTGTTAATTCTGAGTGTCGGCACTTCTTCCACTGCTAGGTTGTCTAGCAAAGTGCTGTTGTGGTTCAACTGATCTTCACTGGAGGAAGAGATATTGTCGACAGGAGCAGTCTCACTCGCTTCGGCTCTATGATCCACGCAATGTCCTTCAGGAATGTGTTCTGAGAACAGTGGATTATCAAAAGTTTGGTGAGAGGAAGTGAAGCTTGATCGTATTCTGGAAGTGGCTGAACAGACTGAGAAGTGTCTGAATCTGATGGGAGGACTTCATTTATCGGGGTTGGCTGAGCTGGAGGGGCTCGATTGTACATGCTTGGAGGGTCAACCGTCAGAAGCTTGGGATCACGTGGAACGTAGTCAACCCGATAGTCCACGTCATCACCCTTGTAGAAATCATCGGTTTGCTCAGATGGTCCTGCACTCTCTGATGTATTGTTGAAGGGCTTAAAAGTAGAATCATACTCAAATAACCAGTTTGGACCAGAAACGGCGTCTGTAGAGTTCATCTCTTGCCAATCGATATAATATGTTTCCACAATCATTCGAGTCTTCTTCTTGTACACCCGATAGGTGGCCTTTTCGGATGAATAGCCCACGAAGTAACACTCATCAGCCTTGTCTTCAAACTTGTGATTCGGCTGAGTATGGAGGAGAGTACACGGACAACCGAATGATCTGAAATGGCCAACTTTAGGTTTCTGATTGAAGAAGATCTCATAGGGTGTCTTCTGATGGCGTTTATTCAGCAGTGCTCGATTCTGAACATAACAAGCTGTGTTAACAGCTTCGGCCCAAAAGAATATTGGAAGTTTGGATTCAGACAACATAGTTCGTGCAGCTTCAATGAGTGTTCCGTTTCTCCTTTCAGCAACTCCATTTTGTTAAGGTGTACGAGCTGCACTGTACTTCCGGGCAATCCCCTTCTCATCGCAGAATTAAAAAGAGTCTGATTTCTAAATTCTGTGCCATTGACGGTTCTGATCACCTTCACCTTCAAGTTCTTCTGATTTTCAATCAAGATAATAAACTTCTTCAGAATCTCTGGTGTCTCATCTTTCTTGGCCAAAAAGAACACCCAAGTTAATCTAGAATAATCATCTGTCACCACTAGACAATATGATTTCTTCCCGATACTCATTACATTAACCTGTCCAAAGAGATCCATGTGAAGAAGTTGCAGAATCGATGATATAGAATTGAATAGCTTAGGCTTGTGGGGTCTCTTTTGCTGCTTCCCCTTGGCACATGCGATGCACTTCTCAATTGTTGAAAAGTCCTTAGAAGGCAGACCGACGACGTGATCTCCCTTAGCAAGTCTATTGAGATTCTTCAGATTGACATGACCCAGTCGGCGATGCCATAGTAGACAATCATGCTCCGATGCCTTTGAGAACAAGCAGGTGTTCTCTGTGAATGAGTCTGAATTCATATTGATAATGTAGGCATTATTTATTCTTGGGGTCCTCATCAGTATCCACTTCTCAGGTACAACAAAACCAGGCTTCAAAATAAGACACTCCTTGTTTGTGAAGTGTGTAGAAAAACTCTTGCAAATCTGAGAAAGACTCAATAAACTGTGATTGAGCTCTTCAACATAATACACATCTTCAAAACTGAGAGTTCCATTTGTAACTGTGCCTTTCATGCTTATCCTTCCTCCCTTGTCTCTCGCAAAAGATACATATCCTCCATTGAACGGTGTAACTTCATGCAACTAAGAGAAATCCCCAGTCATATGCCGGGAGTAGCCACTATCCACATACCAAACATTTTTGAGCTTATTTGGCCGTCCCTGCATTTTACACACAATCAATGAGAGATAGTTACCCAAACCATAACAGGTTTAGGCACAGGAGAGACAACAAGTTCTTTCTTGTGAACCCCTTTAGGTTTAACTGGTTTGCCCTTATCAATCTTTGGCCTTGCTCCACTGCCATGGTTAACTGGTTTTAATGGGGTTCTCACAGGTGGATCATTTTTCCACTTTGACCTGCTTTTAACTTTAGAAAATTTTGAATTTTGTTTTTGAAAACCAGATTGATGTTGTTTAAATGACTTGGTCCTTTTAGCAGTGGAAGGTTTCTGAGATTCTTTCTGAGGAGTCACCCTAGGCTTTGAGGATTGCTCAGTCCTCATTGATTTGAAAGAGGGTTTGGCCTTGGGTGTGACCTTCTGATTCTTTCCATAAAAGAATTCAGTAGGTCTTTGCAGACATTTTATGGCAATGTGGCCTGGTCTACCACAAACAAAACAACATACCTTCTCATGAAATTCCTTAGGGTCAAAGGGTTTTACATCACAGTCACTGTGACTAGAAGATGAGCTTGTAGAGGCTTGTTCCAATGACCTAGTTGGAACAAAAGGTTCACAGTCAGGGTTCAACTTTGAATATGCTTCTTTGATGACTGTGGAATGACCCTTGTACTCATGATGCAAACATGAAGATATTGGTTCCAAAATAACATCATTCTTAACAAAAGATGACTTAAAGTTTTTAGACATCTCATTGGTTTTAATTTTAAATCCATCAACTTTTCCAACAAAATTAGTGTTTGAAATAAAAGGTGATGTTCCAAAAGATGTTGAACAACCTGTGCTCATCCCAGCACTTCTTTCTTCAATCTTCCCCCTCACACATGTTTCATTTAAACTATCTGCACACACCTCACAATCATCAGAAATATTGGGGCTGGTCTCAATGGGATCTGTTGTCAAAGGAACTTATTTGCTAGAACTAGTGGTGAAATCAAACCTTCGGTCAGATTTCAACAACAGATCATCAACAGATGTGTTGATATTGGGCATGATGGAGTAATTGTGGTTAAACGGAGGTTTCACCTCGGTAAAACCAATCCCAATTTTTGACTTTCTCCTACATTGGACATCAATCATATTGGCCACTGCAATACTAGCATAATCATACTTATCAGCTTGAATTTTTGATTTAGACAATTGAGACTTAAGGTGCTCCAACTCTGAAGTGAGTTCATTTATCCGATGTCTCGTGTCACGATAGTTGGACTCTTTATCACTTAATAACTCTTTTAATTGTGAAATATCACGCCTTTCAGCGTCATGTTTCTTTTTGAAAAGTGCCACATTTTTTAAAAACTCAGAGTTAAAGTGCTTAAGTTTGGTGATCTCTTTGATCAAGTCCTCATTATGAGACCAATATCTAAAGAATTTATCAATGCAAGAAGTGGAACAAAGATTTTGGG
Organism: Mikania micrantha; assembly: GCA_009363875.1. Taxonomy (NCBI): domain Eukaryota; kingdom Viridiplantae; phylum Streptophyta; class Magnoliopsida; order Asterales; family Asteraceae; genus Mikania; species Mikania micrantha. The sequence goes on along the minus strand of CM018685.1, from coordinate 30,094,719 downwards.
TTACCTCATTCTGCTTTTCATGCACCTCAGCCATGAAAGCGTGACTCAGAGTTAACTCCAGTTCCTGCACTTGATCACTCCAATCATAGGAGTCAGTTTCTTGAGTCACCAGTGCCTTAGACGAGCTAGCACCTCCTCTAGCAGCAGCAGTCACAACCTTCTCTTCAGGCTTCTTCTCTCCTTCCTTAGCCACCTTTGGCTGTTTGCATTCTCTGGCAAAATAACCTGGTTGATCACAGTTGTAGCATCGCAGCTTTGACTTATCAAAGCCAAGTTTCTTTCTCGGGTTGTTTCTGAAGCTGTTCCTTTCATACTTTTTGATGAACTTCTTTGCTCGAAACACCGCCATTGCCATTTGCCATGAAATATCCATCTCCTCAACATATGCTGGATTTATCTGCTCTAGATTATCCTGAGTAAGGTTTCCAGGTGCTAACTCTCCAGCTATGAATGCGTTATAACTGTTCATAAAACCCTTAAACAGAAGCATATTTTCTTCACTCTCAGGACTGATTTTGGGCACTGAACTGGCTTGCCCAGAAGATATGAATGCAGTCTCCAATGGAATTGACTGAGATGAAGGGGCTTGATAGTGCTGCAACCCTGAAGTTTGGAAGTTAATGGCTGACAAAAAAGCAACATTCTCTGAAGCTTGTGCAATGCCCATGGAGCTTGCATGATTGAGAGCTCTTTGCTTGTCATCCATGTCATAGGAATTGATAATTGAGATCAGCTCGCTTAGGGAGGTCTTGTACATATCTTTTGTTCTCTTGATTGTGGTGCAGTTGGAATTCCAATTGTAAGGCAATGAGTTCAGGAGCTTCTTGTTGACCTCTCCTTTGGTCATTTCAATCCCAGCACTAGTCATCTCAGTCATAAAGTGAGTGAAATGGTTCAGTTGAACTTCCAAGGATTCACCTTTGATATGATTGAACTTATTGAACCTCTGCCTCAGCATATCTTTGCGACTCTCTCGCGTATCTTCATTGCCTTCAAACCTTTCAACCAAAGCATCCCATAATTGCTTAGCTGTCTTATGTTCCTTGAAACCATGGGCAACATCAGTGGTTAAAGACATGGTGATTGATGCATATGCTTTATCATCTTTCTCTATCATAAGAATGTCAGCTTCCCTATATAGTTCAGGATCCTTGGGAATCAATCCATTGAGTTCACTTTGGTACATGGGCACATGAGGCCCGTCTTCAATTGACCTCCAAAGTTTTGGGTCAGTGTACTTGATGAATGATTGAAATCTGAACTTCCAATCTTCAAAGTTGTCTCCCGACACGAGCCTAGGTGGCTTGGTTCTGGTGCCGATCTCATTTCCCAAATTGAGCCGATTGGACATATTGGTTAGATTCTTAGATGCCATGATTGATCTGAAAAGGTCTGTATTTAAAGATCTTTTGTAGTTGAACACACCAGAACTTGTAATCGAATTTTTGACAACACTTTAAACACTCTGATTGTTCTCGAAAAAGATGAACTCGAAAATTTTGAACAGTATCTAGATAGAGTAGAGTAGAATGATAAAGTAATGAACTTGCTTGAAAAAGGCGATACCTTGATGAACTTGCTCTGATACCACTTGTAGGTCCCAAACCAGATCAAGATCTGAGCTTTATGTCTCTAATCTGCATCAAGTGACTCTATAATGTGCAGAATCCATAATAGAGTCAAAGAAATAGGAAGAACAAGAAGAAAGATCAAAACTTTGATATATTCGGTGATGTATTCGAAAATGTGCCTCAATACGTCTAGAGAGCATACCTCGGGAATCCGACCCTAAACTTGTACAAAATACGTCTATTTATACTAAGTCTAGGTGTACTCGAACTCCTATACGAAATAAGTTCGAGTACACGAAATACATATGTATACGAAAAATATGTATTCGAAAGTCAAGAAAAATCTGATCAAAATCTGGACTTCAGCTCTTCTATGGTTGGCTTTGTCAGTCTTCATCTTGAAATGGGCTCTACAGAGTTGAACAAGGCCCAATCATTAGCACTTAGATTTTAATTAAATGTTTAATTATTCATTTATTTATGCATTTTAATTAATTATTTTCACATTTTCCATGGAATTGTTATGTGTATGATGTTGGTTGAGGTTGTCATTTCGGATTGTTCAAAGTTTATTATTTTCAGAATGTTCAAGGTTTTCAGATTAGTGTGTGGGGTGAAACGCTTAATTATCATTAACAACAATATACTATGTGGTCCGGTATGTGGTGGGCTGGCGGAAACCTGACCCTATGTATGCCCTATATATAAGCATCCTTGGCTGGATAGTATAGGTGGTTGTTGGTGAGGTTAAGGTTGTCGCTAGGGCAGGTTTGTACAAATTCATTTTTCAATAACAAAAATATACGAACTCACCAACCATGTGTTGACTTTGTTTACTTACATGTTTTTCTCAGATGACGTACATGACTAGATTAAGACTGCAGATGCATACTAGGATGCTCAGATAGTGGACCTAGTAACTTTTGGAAGCACATATCCTTCGTATAGCAGTGAATCATTTTAATGTCTTGTACGGTCACAAGATGACAGATTTATGATTTTAGTGAAATTGGTTACTAAGTTAAATTCTCAAACATGACATTTGTAATTTAACTTTGAAACTTCTAGTTAACTATTGTTGTCCTTTAGGTATTCTCATATGTTGTGCTATGTATACAATCTGATCACTCCGATTATTATCTCAATATCACGCCCCGGGACCATTCCGCCCAACGGGACATTCGATTCGGCCCGCCGGCTCGGGGTGTGACAATTGATAAGATGTCCAAAAAGGCGACGATCTTGGGGTTTGTATTCCTTTCCCTTGTAATATTTAACTCGGTTGAGCGTAGTGTCTGACATGCGCTCCAACCGGATGATATTAGCGTTAGTCTTGGGAAGGTCAGGCAGCTGAGTATCAAAAATAATCTGAAGAAACTTGGAGTACATCAAGTACTTCTCATCTCCCTTTGAACTGATGTTATCCTTCATGTGAGTAAAAACCATTTCCGAGAAGTTGAAGGGAATGTTCAGGATGAGTGCAACGAAGGGAGACTGAAGAGTCTAACGCATTTCATCAAAGCCTCCACACCTTGATCCTAAACAGTGAACTTAGAACATGGCATATGTACTTAAGGGGGGGGGGGGCTGAGAAAATCTTTGTTAAGAACTCCTACAGTCAAGTCCCCATCATATTTGCACTTTAAAAAGCAACCACGAACTAGGTGCTTATCAAGAAGAACATGATATTCTGGCATGTCCCGAAAGCCACATATCCTCCTGATATGTTCAGCTGACACAACAACATCTCTACCTCTAATTACCCCTCTTTTAACAGTGGGTTCAACTGTGCAATCGATCTCTACAGACTCCCAGAAAGATCTCTGATGCGACAAATACGTTATGTGCATAGTAGAGATCGCTGTAAAGATCCGAGAACGTCTCATAAAGGTGATGATACCAACAAAGTGAACAACATTCTTGGTAGACAAATCGAGGTGAGCACATATGTTGTGCTTTGGAAACGCCTTAAGATTTTCCATTCTATAAATAAAATAAAATAAACGTGTTAGTTCAAATGAACAAAAATGAAAACAGTTGAAAAATTTGTAAACAAAGTTTCGTTCCGTGCGAAAACCTAAATGAAAAGCCCATTATGCACGAATAGGGTCTCATACGGATGAATACAAGGTATGAATGATCCACTCACACGAATGATAAATAAATATGATTCAGTCGCATGATTGAACTCATTCGTAAGAGAATAGTAACGAATGAATTCATTCGTATGAAGAGTCATACGAATGAACATACATTCGTTCGTCTGAGAACCCTTAAACACTGAATTTTAAAAGTCTATGATCATCCTATAAAAACTGCAACATTTTGCGCAGACAAGTCTGATTAAATGATTAGGACTAGTTTTAGGTCGATTTTATTCCATTTTTGAGCCCTATTTGATCGCGACAGGTTCGAATTTTAAAACCCTAGAATTTTGATCGAATTTTGGTCCTAAATCGGTTCTTAGTCAGTGAAACTTGTCTCAATTGGTACCTGATACAATAAATGAACTTTTTAAAGTCAGAGTAGATCAAAATCACGGTTGTAAAAGAAGAAGATGATCGGGCGAATAATTATTTCGCACACAGTTCACGAAGAAGAATGAGAGCAAATGAGCTTTCGGACGAATGAGATGACTTAAATACAAGTCTCATTTGTGCCAGAGGTACATTCGTGTATGTGAACAATTTGTTCATGCGAATTAACTATTCGTTTGTTTGATTCATTCATGTGAACTCAAACTCAACCATTATGAAGTTTTGTCTATTTTGATGATTTATCCTGTTTGATGAAAATGTGAAACAAGATTGAGCACCTGAACAAACAGATGACCATTTAAGTAAATAAAAAATCTTTTTGTATTTTTCTGATAAAATTAAGCTGTACAACTAAAGATTAACAGAAAACACATACTTTTGTGAGAAATTTTTTATGAGAGTAATATATATATATATACCAGAATGTATCCATTTAGCATCAATGACTGCTAAGCCTTTAACACATTTGATTTATGGTCCAACTACTGATATGATTGTCTATTTTAAACCTTACGACACTTAGTTTTTCAACAAATTAGTGATCAACCGTATTTTTTGATTGAGTTACCCCTTCTAGTCAACTTGTAAAGGACAACACTAGTTTATGACTCATCCCTGCATAACTTAATACCTAGGATCATAAGTTCTATAAGGTTCCAAGTTATTATATTTTTGAATTTTTTTTTGATAACATTCTCAAGTTCAAAACATTCTCATGGACAACTTCAGCTAGGTCTTTACAAAGCAATATGGCACGTGTAAGAACCGTATTGACTGAGATTATGTTCTATCCAAATGGACGACTTCAACTAGGCTGCAACACAGTGTATGGCACATGTAAGGTGTAACATTTGTGCATTTAGTCATGTAGTCGTGAACAGTGTTAGAACAGTGTGTGTCAATGTCCAGTAAATCAATTTGATTCATGTGTTCATTATGTGCTTGTGTGTTAGAATCATTATTTCTTGAGACAAGTGTGTATTACTTATTTACAGTCGAGTTCACTAGGCAAGAACAGTATCTTGTTATATCGAAACAGTGGTGGGCAGCGAGAGTGAGCCCTATATATATACTGCGTTCGGTGTAACAGGATAGTGTTAGTGCGTAGTGTTGAGACGAATATTATAACAATTAATTAATTCAACAAGAATCGTAATACGTAAGCGAGACTGAGTATAGTTATGGGTGACGATCCATAATGATACGAATGTTGAACTTATAATTATGATTAAACGACTTTAAATAATTAATACGATCGAAAAACGTACGCGATTGCGGGTATACACGTAATTGTGAATGTTTAACGATCCGACAACGCACGAAGAGTAAAAATAATTAAATTAATTATTTTATATTTTTACAATTTTGAAACTCATCATTTTAATTAGTTTAACAACTCTTTTATTTTAAAACCGCGTAAAATACGCGTTACGTTCCGGAAACGCGAACCGAGCGACCGAAACGGACCCGAACACCACCCGGACTATAAAAGCCCTAAAGAGGCTTAAACCCTCATTTATTTCACCTACACCACTTTCTCTCACTAGAATTTTCGGCTAACCCTTTCTCTCTCTAAAAACCGAGCTTTAAACGCGCGTAACTCGCTCGTTTCTCAACGGATTTCGTCATTCTTGGTGTCCACGCGAAGCCCTCGACATCCTCTACACGAAAGTACAAGATTTTCGCAGATTCACCCAGCCAATCTCGAGGTAATGAAGCTTGAAAGATCACGAGATTAGGGTTTTCGTTTGTGAGTTCGTGAAATACACACATAACGGGTTTATTTGCATTATCCTTCGAGTTTCGCACATGTAGTAACCTTCATCGAGAGTAGAATGACTTAGATCTTGGTCTGGAGATGGTGGTTCGATGGTGATGATGATGCTCGCACAGGGTTCGTGGGGAACGGAACCTCGGCCGAACCTGTTAAAGTGGCCGAACCATTAAGGTTTCCCGGCCGAACCTTCTTGAGTATAGCGAACCCTCACTAGCTCAGCGAACCTGCATCTGCATCATCAGGCGAACCATGCTGCTCACGAACCCTTCCTTGCGACGAACCATCATCATCATCACACACACGAACCCTACTTGGCCACGAACCCTCATGCAGAGGCGAATCCAGCCGAACCTTCAACCACCTAGCGAACCTTGATGCATGATGAACGAACCCTTCTGTTGCAACATAGACGAACCCGCATGTTCATCAGCCATTAGCCGAACTCTTGAACAGCTCACCATGAACGAACCTTGGCTAATTAATCTTGACCGAACCTTGGTGGTGGTCTTGACCGGCGAACCTAGCCTCAAACCTAAAAGGTTCGCTGTTAGATGTGGGCAGCCCATCAGCCATTCGGCCCAACCCCATCATACTCGGCCCAATTTTATTAGTACTCGGCCCAATAGTTAAGATCAAGCCCAATTGAGTTATATAAACTCGTTTTGATCTAAAGTGGCCCAATATTACCTTGGAACCTTACTTGGCCCATTAAGGTCTTTAGTTGAACCAATGTCACGTTGGAACTTTAAGTGGCCTACCTAAACATTTCTTAGCTCAACACCAATCTTATAGGCCCAATGCAATTCCATTCGGCCCACTAAGATTTTAATTGGGTTGATATCGTCTTTGGCATGTTACAAGGCCTATATACAAGTTATTGGGCCAACATCACATTCACTTGGCCCAATATCATATTAAATTGGCCCATTGGTAACCTAAGTGGCCCATGGACCTTCATTTAAGCCTATTATCATAATTATGGGCTTAAGGCCCATTGTAGGCCACAACTCAAAGTGATTGTAATTTGATCTTAGTTAGTTTAAGTTACAACTTAAACTAATAATGGGATCAAGTCACAATCTCAAGAACTTAAACAATTGGAACATCTTTTCATAAGTCATGTTAATCAATGGTTATCAAATCCTAGAACATTTATCATTTTATTCATAAGGTTTATGCAATGGAACATTTCATATGCGTTTCTTGGACCCATGATTAATCAAGTGATTCAAATCATAACTTTCAAGTTTTCACAACAATCATAATCATGAGAACAAGTTATCAGGTGTTAATCAAGTTCAAGAGAACACAAGTCAATCAATGAATCAAAGTCTATACAATTATAAATCCTATATCTTATGTATGATTACAATGTTATAGGAAACAATTAGAAGTCCTGTTTGCTACTTGCTATCTGTTTTAGTTCAGAGTCTACTGCAGACAGGTGAGAACTTTAGCCCCTCTTTTACTGTTTTATAACTGTTTTGGGGTGGAACACGTGATCAAATCAATCGTTTACAATCATATTTCATTACACAAGGTGTGTGTATTCTTATAAACATTATGGGTTCATTTTACGAATCCTAGGGATTCACCAACTGTTTTAAAGGAATTATCAATCATTAAACTCTTTTCATTAAACAGGTTTTATAAAGGATCTTTGAACTGTTTTGTAACCGATTTACTCAAATGTATAAATAAAGGATTTTATAAACTCTTTTGTTATAAACCTTGTTGTTACACAAGGTCACTATTTCATGGTATTCAAATCAAGTGGTTCACATCATGGTATTCAAATCAAGTGGTTCATTTCATGGTATTCAAATCAAGTGGTTCATTTCATGATATTCAAATCAAGTGGTTCACATCATGGTATTCAAATCAAGTGGTTCACATCATGGTATTCAAATCAAGTGGTTCATTTCATGGTATTCAAAACAAAGGATTTAATTCGTGGAATTAAATCTAGGTTTTAAATTCATGTTATCAAATAAGGCATTAACACATCCGGTTAAAGTAAGGTTCAGAAACATGGTGTCTATTGTTGTAAACAAACTTGTAAAAGCATCAAGTATCATATTCATTAGCGTTAGTACTGGGTGATCACAACAAGGGAAAGCGGACACACACATTGGGGCAGGCCGATTGCTGCAGTTAGTTTTTAAATCTGTTTTATAAACTAACTGCAGATTTCGGTTACATATGGTTTTATCAAAACTGTTGACACATTATCTAACTCCAAACGTGGTTTGGGACTTGATATTATATGTTGACTCTCGTGCAAACAGTGATTGGACTGTTTACACTCATTTTCTTACTTGATGTTAGTTTGGGTTGCAGCTCATCCGTGTGAATCTTATGTTGCTTTAACTTACCTATGCCTTAAATCATATACTCATGTTTACAAATGATTTAAACCTATTGTTCTCACCAACTACGTCTGTAGTTGACAGTTACTTTTCACGTGTTTCAGGTAATCAGGTTTAAGACATTTTCATGGACAACTAAGGAGACCATTCTAAGATAGAACAAGATGAAGAAACATGCTAGGATGGATTAGAAACACACTAAATCCTGATTGTTTAATTGTCTTGTTTGAAGTCTTCTTTTGTAACTATATTTTGGGTCCGTAGTTGTCTTTCTTTTGGTAGATAGCTGTCTGTAACTAAACAATTGTCTTAATATTATGGAACATAGTAATCCGTTGTGGTTGTTCTTATTCAATACTTGTGCATGATTCAACTGTTCATACGTCACCGCGCCGTGGATTCCGCACGCGGCGCAGGGGTGTGACAGGTTGGTATCAGAGCCAAGGTTGTAGAGAACTAGGAAAAACCCAATGTTTAATGACCTAGACTATAACCTAAGCTACCCAATAGGACTAAGTGCTATAGGCTTGAGGATACTTAGGATCTAAGTAACTTAAGTGAGCATTAAGTCTACATCAAGCTTGAAAGATCTTAGGGACATTTTACTAAGATTAGATATCGAGTCAAAGAATTTGAATCGGACTTCTATAATTTTAGAAACCGAATTAAATTCTCACACATATGCATTTAAGGATTTCAGAGGCAAGGATCTGTATTCTTAGTATCCTTGATCTGAAATTCTCACACAGAGATCATTATAGGATTTAGAGGCAAAGATTGATATCTTTGATCTAAAGTCCTTGTCATATTCATTATGGGATTTAGAAGCAAAGATCTATTAATTTAGTATCTTTGATCTAAGATCCTTGTCATATTCATTATGGGATTTAGAGGCAAAGATTGGTATCTTTGATCTAAAGTCCTTGTCATATTCATTATAGGAATTCAAATGTCAAGGTCTATTAATTTAGAGTCTTGATTTGAAATCCTTGTCATATTCATTATAGGAATTCAAATGTCAAGGTCTATTAATTTAGAGTCTTGATTTGAAATCCTTGTCATATTCATTATAGGAATTCAAATGTCAAGATCTATTAATTTAGAGTCTTGATTTGAAATCCTTGTCATGCTCATTATAGGAATTCAAAGGTCAAGAACTATTAATTTAGAATCTTGATTTGAAATCCTTGTCATTGTTATCATTGTTATCATTATCAGGTGTTCATTATTATAGGAACTTTATAACTTAGAATCTGTGTAACAGTATTCTTTAGTTGAAGTTCTCACAAGAGATCATTATACTCGATACTGTAAGTATTGAGAACCTAGGTTAATTAACCTAGGACACACATGCTAAAACCTAAGGTTTTAATTTCAAGCAAATTAAGAACCATGGTTTACATAATCATAAACATATCCACAGAACAAGAGGCAATCATGAAACAATCATAATCAATCAACAGTTGGAATCTTAGCCCCAAATATAGAAGACGGATTAACGCTGATGTGTTGAGGTAAGTGGTGGGTCGGTGAGAGCTTACCCTATATATAAGCTTATTTCAGTACGTTAGGGGGAATCCGGCGTTTGTATTTGGAGTGAGGATTCGGGATCAACTGGAAACATGGAACATGAGTCAAACACATGGGATACAAACATTTGGGAAACAATCATTGGTGAATCAAATCATAGTGCAATTCAAACTTGGATGAACCAAACATTATGGTGAATCAATCAAGTTGTGAACATTCTGTAAATGTAAACCTTAAGTGAAATTCTTAAGTGATTACATCATTAGTACTTACTAACATAGTTAACAAGAAAAATGTAGAGCACACGTATGATTTAGTTCTACATGTTAATAACTGTTAGTAGGTGCACGCATAACATAATCATAGTTCAATCATGGAATCAATCATAGTTCAAGTTGATCAAAGATCATGGGATTCTTAATCAATGGAACACACTTGCAAATCAGTACAAACGCGTTGCCAAATGCTAGCAAGGGCATGATCGTGGTATACCGAAACGGTGGTGGGCAGCGAGAGTGAGCCCTATATATAAGCTATTTTCGGTATATCGGGAAAGTGTCAGTGTGTAGGTTTGGTGGAGAGATCATGGAACATCGTACATATTCACATGATAAGTATGCAAATAAGTTGATAACTTATACGTGTACTGGATCATATTACAATTGAATGATAATACTAGTAGTATGGATATATTACTGACCTTATCATGAAAATTCAATTGTATCCTCCCTCATTACTGACCCACTTGTGTCTTCTATTCGTAGAATGCCTCCCCGACGTGATCCTAACGGAGGGGGTTCAACAAGTGGTAACGACGATGAGATCAACAAGATTGCTCGAGCTATCGCGGTTCATATGCGGGATGTGATTCCTGGTATGGTCACTGATATCACCCAGAATCTTCGGGGAAGTACCAGTGATTTCGCACACAACTCAAATGCCACTAACGCTGGAACTGCTAACTTTACTTTCAAGCAGTTCAACGATGCTAAGCCTCCTAAGTACTCTGGTACCGAGGGAGCTACCGGCCTACTGCAGTGGCTGGAAAGCATTGAAGACATTCTCGACTTCACTGGATGTCCTGAGAATCTGAAGGTCAAGATGGCCTCAAGCGCTTTTCACAAAGGCGCACTCACCTGGTGGAATTCTGAGAAGAACACCAGAGGACGTGAAGTTGCATTAGCCTTACCGTGGGACGGTTTCAAGAACTTACTCGTGGAAAAGTTTTGTCCACGTCATGAACTGAAGAAACTCGAGGTAGAGATGTGGAATCTGGTGCAAGATAGTGGAGAGAACGCAAAGTATACAACTCGATTCCATGAGTTGTGCATTCTGGTACCCCATTTGGTTACTCCTCTATCTCGCAGGATAGAGAAGTACATTGAAGGTTTGCCCTTAGTAGTTAGGGGAACTGTTATGGGGAATAACCCCACTACTCTGGAGGCAGCCATTCAACTTGGTGCTACTCTTACTGAAGAGTATGTGAAGTCTGGAGTGCTCACCCGAAAGGGATTCAAGAGAGCTCAGATTGAAGAAGGCAAGAAGCCTGAGCAGCACCATCACAAGAAGAAGAAGCAAAAGACAATCAAGAACTTTGCAGCGTTGACTGCAGCTGCACCTACTCACGCCACACTTATTACTGCTATGCCACAACCTGCTAATGCCAGAAAGCCTTATACTGGCCAGTTTCCACTTTGCACCAAATGCCAGTATCATCATCTGCCCAACACTCCTTGCAAGAAGTGTCTCAAGTGTGGGCGTATGGGACACTTTGCAGCTACATGCCGAGCTGCTCATCTTGCTGCTGCAACTACTGCTACCACTACCACTGCTGCTACAGGTGGAAGGGCCTGTTATAATTGTGGAGCAGAGGGACACTTCAGAAATCAGTGTCCAAAACTCAACAACAATACCGCTGCTGCTCGTGCTTTTGTTATTGGAACTGCTGAAGCACGTGAAGAGCCGGCAGTCATCACGGGTACATTTCTTATCAATGATCATTATGTTCCTATCATATTTGATACTGGTGCCGATAAAAGTTTTATCTCTACTCATACTGCTTCTTTGCTTAATATGCAACTATCCACACTTACTGCTCCTTATACTATAGAAGTAGCGAATGGTAAGACCATAGTTGTAGATTCCATAATTCATGCTTGTGAGCGAAGATTAAATGACCATCTCTTTTCCATCGATCTCATTCCTATGACCCTCGGAAGCTTCGAAGTTGTAGTAGGAATGGATTGGTTATCCAAAAACAATGCTGAAATCGTATGCTCGGAGAAACTCATCCGAATTCCCCTACCATCCGGCGAAACGATGATAGTCTACGGCGAGAAACCATGCCGCGTATTGAAGATTGTATCGTGCATCAAGGCGAGGAAGTACTTGAAGAAGAAATATTATGCTTTCCTAGCTCACGTGGTGGAAAAGAAACCTGAAAAGAAAGCAGTTGGAGCTGTTCCAGTTATCAAAGATTATCCAGACGTATTTCCAGAAGACTTGCCTGGACTACCACCAGTCCGACAAGTGGAGTTTAGAATTGATCTCGTTCCTGGAGCAAACCCAGTGGCGAAGTCACCGTATCGATTAGCACCGTCTGAGATGCAAGAACTGTCTAGTCAGCTTCAAGAACTTTTAGACAAAGGTTTCATAAGACCGAGTTTCTCTCCATGGGGAGCTCCAGTTCTCTTTGTCAAAAAGAAAGACGGTTCATTTCGTATGTGCATCGACTATCGTGAGCTGAACAAGTTGACAATCAAGAATAGATATCCTCTGCCCAGGATCGATGATCTGTTTGATCAATTACAGGGAGCAACTTGCTTCTCTAAGATTGATTTGCGATCCGGGTATCATCAGTTAAGAGTAAATGATGAGGATATACCAAAGACGGCATTTAGGACTCGATATGGACACTATGAGTTTGTGGTTATGCCATTTGGGCTGACCAATGCACCCGCAGTGTTCATGGACTTGATGAATCGAGTGTGTAGGCCTTACTTGGATCAGTTTGTTATCGTCTTTATTGATGATATACTGATTTATTCCAAGTCAGAACAAGAACATGAGGATCATTTGAAGAAAGTCTTGGAACTACTAAGAGAGGAACAACTTTATGCTAAATTCTCAAAGTGTGAATTTTGGCTAAAGGAGGTTCACTTCCTAGGACATGTCATAAACAAAGATGGGATACATGTAGATCCGGCGAAGATTGAGGCGATTAAGAACTGGACTACCCCATCTACTCCAACAGAGATTCGTTCATTTCTGGGTTTGGCAGGTTATTACAGAAGATTCATTGCAAACTTCTCTAAGATAGCCTTGCCACTTACCACACTAACTCAGAAAAGTCAAGCGTTTATATGGGGACAGAAACAGGAAGATGCATTTCAACTTCTTAAACAGAAGTTATGCAACTCCCCTATCCTTAGTCTTCCAGAAGGCAGTGATGATTTCATTGTCTACTGTGATGCTTCAAACCTTGGTCTCGGTTGTGTACTTATGCAACGGGACAAGGTCATTGCTTATGCTTCAAGACAACTTAAGGTTCACGAGAAGAACTACGCTACTCATGACCTTGAGTTAGGGGCTGTGGTCTTCGCATTGAAGATTTGGAGACACTACCTTTATGGTACTAAATGTGTCATCTATACAGACCACAAGAGCCTGCAACACATTCTCAATCAGAAAGAACTTAACATGAGACAACGACGTTGGGTTGAGCTTCTAACTGATTACGACTGTGAGATTCGTTACCATCCGGGTAAAGCCAATGTAGTGGCGGATGCTCTTAGTCGCAAGGAACCAGTCAAACCGATTCGTATAAGAGCCATGGAGATCAACACACAGCCAAACTTGAAAGACTTGATTCGCATTGCACAACAACAGGTAGTAACAGACAATCAACTCAAGACAGACTTGGATTGTGGCATTGAGAAGAAACTAGAACCTCGAGCTGATGGGGTGTTATATCTCAACGGCTGCATTTGGATTCCGAAGTCTGAAGAATTGCGCACACTCATCTGTGATGAGGCTCATAAGTCGCGATACTCAGTTCATCCTGGAGCCGACAAGATGTATCAGGACTTGAGGACATCTTACTGGTGGCCGGGAATGAAGAAAGACATAGCACTGTATGTGGGAAAATGTCTTACATGTTCAAAGGTCAAAGCAGAACATCAAAAGCCTTCGGGACTTCTACAGCAACCTGAAATTCCTCAATGGAAATGGGAGCAAATTTCCATGGATTTCATAACTAAGTTGCCGAGAACTCCGCGAGGATTCGATTCGATTTGGGTGATCGTTGATCGACTCACCAAATCTGCTCATTTTCTCCCTATCCGAGAGGATTACAAGATGGAGAAGTTATCCACATTGTACATCAACGAAATCATTGCACGTCATGGTACACCAACATCAATCATTTCTGATCGTGATAGTCGTTTTACTTCTCGCTTTTGGCAATCATTGCAAAAGGCTTTGGGAACGCGTGTTAATCTTAGCACGGCGTATCATCCTCAAACCGACGGCCAAAGCGAAAGGACTATCCAAACACTTGAAGACATGCTTCGTTCTTGTGTCATTGACTTCGGTGGAAGTTGGGACACTCATCTCCCACTCATTGAGTTTTCATATAACAATAGCTATCATACGAGCATTCAATGTGCACCATTCGAAGCTCTATATGGTAGAAAGTGCCGATCACCGGTCTGTTGGACCGAGATTGGTGACTCACAGGTCGTAGGACCAGAACTCATTCAGGAAACATCAGACTAGATCACAATCATTCAGTCACGGCTTAAGGCGCACGAGATCGGCAAAAGAGTTATGCTGATCGACGTCGGAAACCGCTTGAGTTTCAAGTCGGTGACCGAGTCTTACTAAAGGTTTCTCCCTGGAAAGGCGTTGTCCGATTCGGGAAGAAAGGGAAACTGGCACCAAGGTACGTTGGACCTTTTGAGATCCTGGAAGGGATTGGTCCCGTAGCCTACAAACTCAAACTTCCAGTGGAGCTAAGCAATGTTCATGATACTTTTCATATATCAAATCTTAAGAAATGCTTGGCGGATCATGATGTTCAGATTCCACTGGAAGACATACAGATTCAGAACAACATGCAATTCATTGAACGTCCAGTTGAAATCATGGATCATGGGGTCAAGAAACTTAAACGCAGCCGTATCCCGATCGTAAAGGTACGATGGGAGGGCAAACGCGGTGCTGAGTTCACCTGGGAACGTGAAGACCAGATGAAGCTTAAGTACCCTCATCTTTTTACAGTATCTTCGGCTAGTTAATTTCGGGATGAAATTCTCTTAACTAGGGGAGACTGTAACATTTGTGCATTTAGTCATGTAGTCGTGAACAGTGTTAGAACAGTGTGTGTCAATGTCCAGTAAATCAATTTGATTCATGTGTTCATTATGTGCTTGTGTGTTAGAATCATTATTTCTTGAGACAAGTGTGTATTACTTATTTACAGTCGAGTTCACTAGGCAAGAACAGTATCTTGTTATATCGAAACAGTGGTGGGCAGCGAGAGTGAGCCCTATATATATACTGCGTTCGGTGTAACAGGATAGTGTTAGTGCGTAGTGTTGAGACGAATATTATAACAATTAATTAATTCAACAAGAATCGTAATACGTAAGCGAGACTGAGTATAGTTATGGGTGACGATCCATAATGATACGAATGTTGAACTTATAATTATGATTAAACGACTTTAAATAATTAATACGATCGAAAAACGTACGCGATTGCGGGTATACACGTAATTGTGAATGTTTAACGATCCGACAACGCACGAAGAGTAAAAATAATTAAATTAATTATTTTATATTTTTACAATTTTGAAACTCATCATTTTAATGAGTTTAACAACTCTTTTATTTTAAAACCGCGTAAAATACGCGTTACGTTCCGGAAACGCGAACCGAGCGACCGAAACGGACCCGAACACCACCCGGACTATAAAAGCCCTAAAGAGGCTTAAACACTCATTTATTTCACCTACACCACTTTCTCTCACTAGAATTTTCGGCTAACCCTTTCTCTCTCTAAAAACCGAGCTTTAAACGCGCGTTACTCGCTCGTTTCTCAACGGATTTCGTCATTCTTGGTGTCCACGCGAAGCCCTCGACATCCTCTACACGAAAGTACAAGATTTTCGCAGATTCACCCAGCCAATCTCGAGGTAATGAAGCTTGAAAGATCACGAGATTAGGGTTTTCGTTTGTGAGTTCGTGAAATACACACATAACCGGTTTATTTGCATTATCCTTCGAGTTTCGCACATGTAGTAACCTTCATCGAGAGTAGAATGACTTAGATCTTGGTCTGGAGATGGTGGTTCGATGGTGATGATGATGCTCGCACAGGGTTCGTGGGGAAAGGAACCTCGGCCGAACCTGTTAAAGTGGCCGAACCATTAAAGTTTCCCGGCCGAACCTTCTTGAGTATAGCGAACCCTCACTAGCTCAGCGAACCTGCATCTGCATCATCAGGCGAACCATGCTGCTCACGAACCCTTCCTTGCGACGAACAATCATCATCATCACACACACGAACCCTACTTGGCCACGAACCCTCATGCAGAGGTGAATCCAGCCGAACCTTCAATCACCTAGCGAACCTTGATGCATGATGAACGAACCCTTCTGTTGCTAGATAGACGAACCCGCATGTTCATCAGCCATTAGCCGAACTCTTGAACAGCTCACCATGAACGAACCTTGGCTAATTAATCTTGACCGAACCTTGGTGGTGGTCTTGACCGGCGAACCTAGCCTCAAACCTAGAAGGTTCGCTGTTAGATGTGGGCAGCCCATCATCCATTCGGCCCAACCCCACCATACTCGGCCCAATTTTATTAGTACTCGGCCCAATAGTTAAGATCAAGCCCAATTGAGTTATATAAACTCGTTTTGATCTAAAGTGGCCCAATATTACCTTGGAACCTTACTTGGCCCATTAAGGTCTTTAGTTGAACCAATGTCACGTTGGAACTTTAAGTGGCCTACCTAAACATTTCTTAGCTCAACACCAATCTTATAGGCCCAATGCAATTCCATTCGGCCCACTAAGATTTTAATTGGGTTGATATCGTCTTTGGCATGTTACAAGGCCTATATACAAGTTATTGGGCCAACATCACATTCACTTGGCCCAATATCATATTAAATTGGCCCATTGGTAACCTAAGTGGCCCATGGACCTTCATTTAAGCCTATTATCATAATTATGGGCTTAAGGCCCATTGTAGGCCACAACTCAAAGTGATTGTAATTTGATCTTAGTTAGTTTAAGTTACAACTTAAACTAATAATGGGATCAAGTCACAATCTCAAGAACTTAAACAATTGGAACATCTTTTCATAAGTCATGTTAATCAATGGTTATCAAATCCTAGAACATTTATCATTTTATGCATAAGGTTTATGCAATGGAACATTTCATATGCGTTTCTTGGACCCATGATTAATCAAGTGATTCAAATCATAACTTTCAAGTTTTCACAACAATCATAATCATGAGAACAAGTTATCAGGTGTTAATCAAGTTCAAGAGAACACAAGTCAATCAATGAATCAAAGTCTATACAATTATAAATCCTATATCTTATGTATGATTACAATGTTATAGGAAACAATTAGAAATCCTGTTTGCTACTTGCTATCTGTTTTAGTTCAGAGTCTACTGCAGACAGGTGAGAACTTTAGCCCCTCTTTTACTGTTTTATAACTGTTTTGGGGTGGAACACGTGATCAAATCAATCGTTTACAATCATATTTCATTACACAAGGTGTGTGTATTCTTATAAACATTATGGGTTCATTTTACGAATCCTAGGGATTCACCAACTGTTTTAAAGGAATTATCAATCATTAAACTCTTTTCATTAAACAGGTTTTATAAAGGATCTTTGAACTGTTTTGTAACCGATTTACTCAAATGTATAAATAAAGGATTTTATAAACTCTTTTGTTATAAACCTTGTTGTTACACAAGGTCACTATTTCATGGTATTCAAATCAAGTGGTTCACATCATGGTATTCAAATCAAGTGGTTCATTTCATGGTATTCAAATCAAGTGGTTCAGTTCATGATATTCAAATCAAGTGGTTCACATCATGGTATTCAAATCAAGTGGTTCACATCATGGTATTCAAATCAAGTGGTTCATTTCATGGTATTCAAAACAAAGGATTTAATTCGTGGAATTAAATCTAGGTTTTAAATTCATGTTATCAAATAAGGCATTAACACATCCGGTTAAAGTAAGGTTCAGAAACATGGTGTCTATTGTTGTAAACAAACTTGTAAAAGCATCAAGTATCATATTCATTAGCGTTAGTACTGGGTGATCACAACAAGGGAAAGCGGACACACACATTGGGGCAGGCCGATTGCTGCAGTTAGTTTTTAAATCTGTTTTATAAACTAACTGCAGATTTCGGTTACATATGGTTTTATCAAAACTGTTGACACATTATCTAACTCCAAACGTGGTTTGGGACTTGATATTATATGTTGACTCTCGTGCAAACAGTGATTGGACTGTTTACACTCATTTTCTTACTTGATGTTAGTTTGGGTTGCAGCTCATCCGTGTGAATCTTATGTTGCTTTAACTTACCTATGCCTTAAATCATATACTCATGTTTACAAATGATTTAAACCTATTGTTCTCACCAACTACGTCTGTAGTTGACAATT
Organism: Mikania micrantha; assembly: GCA_009363875.1. Lineage (NCBI taxonomy): Eukaryota > Viridiplantae > Streptophyta > Magnoliopsida > Asterales > Asteraceae > Mikania > Mikania micrantha. The sequence continues at coordinate 30,076,216 of CM018685.1, read as the reverse complement.
ACTTTTCACGTGTTTCAGGTAATCAGGTTTAAGACATTTTCAGGGACAACTAAGGAGACCATTCTAAGATAGAACAAGATGAAGAAACATGCTAGGATGGATTAGAAACACACTAAATCCTGATTGTTTAATTGTCTTGTTTGAAGTCTTCTTTTGTAACTATATTTTGGGTCCGTAGTTGTCTTTCTTTTGGTAGATAGCTGTCTGTAACTAAACAATTGTCTTAATATTATGGAACATAGTAATCCGTTGTGGTTGTTCTTATTCAATACTTGTGCATGATTCAACTGTTCATACGTCACCGCGCCGTGGATTCCGCACGCGGCGCAGGGGTGTGACATAAGGAAACAAACTTATTTATTTTTTGTATTTTGCTAGCTTATCTCATCTGAGTGGACGGCTTCAACTAGGCTGTAACCTAGTGTATGGCACATATATAGAGTCGGACTTCCTTTATTTTTATGTGATTCAATCATTCTTATCCGAATGGACGGCTTCATCTAGGCTGTGACCCAGCAATGTGGCACGGATACAGATTTGAACTCATGAATCATTGGAAACCTCATAAGATACTATGATACCAGGTGTACACATGATTTTAATTTAACCTATTTATCCATTAAGTCAGTTTTCTAGACTAGATCCCACAAATCAGACATTCTGAACGATTACTAATTGTATAAAACTTGTAAAGCATGCCTATCAATACATCATACCATAACACCCACGTGCTTTAAGTTTATGCACCAATTTTGTGTCAAAGAATATGACTGGTTAACACATCACTTCACAACTAAGATTTCTCATTTTCACAACTTTTTAATGTTTTTGGTTTTTCAATGTAGTACTTTTTCTCCCCTCAAAAAACATAAAACTGAAAATCTTTTTAGGTTTTTTAATAAGCAAAAGAAATGCAAAGGGAACTATATACATAAAAGCAAAAAAAAATAAATAAAAATGATCATTTGTTTGTCTCAGATGAAGGAATGACTTCAGTTTTCTGAAAAACATCATTAGCCGATAGTAGATATAAAAATTTGGGTTTATCAAAAGCTTTAGTATAAAGATCGGCTTTGTGGTGGTCGGTGTGAATTTTAAAAACATCGATTAATTTCTTTTCAAAACAATCACGTATAAAGTGATATTTAATGTCGATGTGTTTTGTTTTTGAGTGCTGGACATGATTTTTAGTGACTGCTATGGCAGCAGTATTATCAACAAATATATGAGTGTTAGAAAAGTTTAACCCATAGTCCCTGAGTTGTTGAATCCAGATGATTTGAGAGCAACAACTTGTAGCAACAATGTATTCTGCTTCACATGTGGAAGTAGACACCGATATTTGCTTCTTGCACTGCAAGGTAACTAAGTGTTTTCAAAAGAACTGGCACCCCGTAGATGTTGAATTGAAATCTCTCTTGCATCCACCATAGTCTAAGTCACTATAAGCAGTAAGTTCAAAGTTATCATCATTAGGATACCATAAGCCTAGATCTGGGTTACCCTTCACATAACTAAAAATACTTTTCAGATGAGATACTCTTGATTTATATTGGTAGCGTGCAGACAAGAAAGCAGCAAACATAATGCCTGGCCGAGAAGCTGTGAGATACATGAGAGATCCGATCATTCCTCGATACAGTGTACCATCAATTAACTCCCCCTTTTATCTGGAGTAATCCCGTGATTAAAAGCCAGTGAGTACCAGCAGGTTTTGCATCTAACATACTGAAGCAGCTAAGAATGTCACCAACGTATTTGGTTTGAGGAATAAAGATCCCTGCCTCAAACTGATCCACGTGCAATCCAAGAAAGAACTTCTTCTCTCCCATGGAACTCATCTCAAACTTATCTTTCATAAACTTTTAAAATCTTTGCACAGAACATCATTTGTGGATCCAAAACTGATATCTTCCACATATACTTGCACCAAGAGTCTCCATCCTTTTCTTGAATGAACAACGTACAGTCAATGACACCTCTTCTAAAGCCGTTGCTCAGAAGGTGAGTAGAAAGTGTCTCATACCACAGTCTTAGAGCTTGGTGCAATCCATATAAAGCCTTGTCCAACTTATAGACTTGGTCATGATATAATGGATCTTCGAACCCGGGAGGTGGATTGACATACACCGTTTCATTGATCACACCATGAAGGAATGCACTCTTAACATCCATCTGATAAACTTTAAACTTCTTGTAGGATGCATATGCCAAGAAAATTTTGATTACTTCAAGACGAGCAACCGATGCAAACACTTCATTATAGTCAATCCCATCAATCTGTCTAAAACCTTGCACCACCAGACGTGTATTGTTTCTCACCACGATCCCATGATCACCGTGCTTGCAGCGAAGAACACATATAGTGCCAATCACTTTAGCACCCATAGGTCTATCAACAAGCTGCCAAACACCAAGTTTCTTGAATTGCAACAGCTCTTCCTGCATCGCATCTACCCATGATTCTTCTTTCAATGCTTTTGTAATGGTTATGGGTTCAACTTGGGAGATAAAACATGAATTGGCACTGAAGCTTACATCTCCAAAGTCAAGTACGTCAGCAAGGCCACCTGAAGATAACTGATTATGAGTCTTCACTCCATCATTCAAATTTCCAATGATGTTCATTTGAGGATGCATGTTGTTTATTCTACCCACCAGATGAGCAGGAACAACAACTTGTGGATGAAGATTGGTAAGATTAAGATCCTCAAGAATATGAACTATATTGTCAACATATGGTTCTATAGGATCTGGCTGAGAGTGATGATCATGTGAGTCTGAACTGTCATCATTTATCTGCATAGGATCTGGAAAAGATGAAGGTCGCACTGGCTCATCAAGTGCTTTCTGTGCATCATACATCATTTGAAAAGAAACATCTTCATTAGAGTACATGGGAGGCTTATTGAAGTAATCAAATAAATCAGAATAGTCAAACATCCAATCTAGACCCTTTCTAGGTGGTGGCATAGTATATCTTTGAACATTCACATGGTACCACTCCTCCACATTGTGAGTTGATCTATTGTAAACTCTTTTATTTTGAGTGTTGTACCCAAGAACATAGCCCTCTTCCACCTTTTCATTGAACTTGCCTTGCTCATGTTTCTTAAGCATTGTGCATGGAGCACCAAACGGTTCAAGATACTTAAGATTTGGCTTTCTGTTATGGAGCAATTTAAAGCAAGTCTTCCAATGTCTCTTGACAATTAACACCCGGTTCAAAGTATAATAGGCATTAGCAAATGCTTCATTCCAGAATTGAAATCGGTAGGGAGGAGTCAGGAACACCATTCATCTAAGGGACATATGGAGCACTAAACAGCCGTACAATTCCACGTTGGTTACCATAAAGTCTCCATGTTGTGATTCTTGAATTTTTCCCCATTATCTGTTCTAAGTATGCGAACCTTGAGCTTGTAAAGTGATTCAAGTTTAGTTACCAAAACATAAATACACTCAAACGTTTCAGATTTCTCCTTCATGAAAAACACCCAAGAGTATCTGGAGAACTCGTCAGTAATGACTAAAAAAATATTGATCTCCAGCAATGCTCTTGCGACTGACAGGACCAAACAAATCCATGTGGAGGAGCTCAAGTGGAACATTAATTGAGTGCAACTTTTTGGTTTATGAGACTACTTGGTTTGCTTTCCCTTCTTGCATGATCTACAGAAATCAGACAATTTGAAGTTCTTTAAACTCACTCCTTCAACCAGATTGTTATAAACCAAATGATTCATCTTGCGTAGGCTCAAATTCCCCATTTTCTTATCCCAAAGGATCAATATTTCTTTGTTGTCTTAGACATAAAGCATAGAGTTGTAGAAGATGTAGTTGAAGCTGTGGCCATATTGAGAACATATAGATCTTGTTTACTTGGAGCCGACATCAAAATCAAGTCCTTAGGAATTGTGATACCTTGTTTGAGAATGTAGCAACTTGAATTTTCAAATAACACTCTGTATTTCTTATCACAGATTTGTGACACTAAGAGAGGATTATTCTCAAGCTGCTTCACATAATTCACTTTGTCGAATGAAACTTGTCCATTAGAAAGAATTCTTTCGCCAGTAATAAACCCTCCTTTATCTCCAGCAAAAGCTACATATCCTCCTCTAATTGGATTGACATTGGTAAGAAGAGATATGTCTCTAGTCATGTGCCTTGATGCCCCACTATCAAGGATCCAAATGCTGTTAAGAACAGCATTTGGGGCAACCTGCACATACACAAATCATTAGTTGAAATTGGGAACCCAAGCCTTTACAGTCTTGGGTTGACCCAATGAGTTTAGGATCTTCATTTCAATCCATTGTCCATCTCGAGTCATTTTATCTGAAAGGTTTGAAGATTTTTCATTGTTTGAAACTGAAGTCTCAGAAGACTTTGTCTTCTGCTGAAAGACTTTTTCAAATAGACAGAGATGGCTTGGATTGTTTGATGGAAACAATCTTGGGCGTATCCTGATCAACAATTACCCTTTTACCCTTATCCTTAGACTTGATGGGATTTGGTTGTTTGGTTTTGACTTGAGTTGAGTGTTAACTGATTTGTCCTTATTAGAAAAATACCGATTTATTTTTCTATGTGGTGCAAAATGTGCTCTACTCAAAAGGGGGCAAGATCTAGCAAGATGCCCCAATGCACCACATTCAAAAGAAGCTCTCCTATCATTTGAAGAGAACAGTTTGGTTTTGGTCTTAAACTGTGTTTTTTGAAATCTAGAAACATTATTTCTATGCAAATCAATTGATTTTGTTTTGTCATGTTTATAACCCAATTCCTTTGTCCCATTGAAAACAAAATTGCCTGTCTTGTTGGACATGCTTTCTTCACCCCTTTGTGAAGCCTTTACAAAGCCTGTAGCTTTAGAGAATTTTGAAGTAATAGAGGGTAAATTTGACTTTGATGGATTTGGGGAAACCTTTTTGACACAATATGTCTGATTCTCAATAGTAGCAGCACTGGATGATGAAGACAAATCATCCTCAGAATCAGAGACCCAATCCTCAACCACACCCTCCACAAATGATTCTTTAGAAGATGAAGAATCCTCAACCAATACTAGTAAGGCATGTGTATAACATTTGGCAGAGAAGGATGTTGCACTTCCCGTCTAACAATCATACTGGTTGTTGGAAGTCTGTGATGTTTGGACCGCACAAACCCATGGTCTTGGACACTGAGACTGGAGAGTCTATCCCCAAGGACCCTCGAAACTAGACAGAAAAAGATATCCAGAAGCTAGAGCTTGATGCTAAGGCACATGTTCAATTAGCCATGGCTCTCCATAATGAAATCTATTCTGAGCTTCTTCACCATGAGTCCACTAAGGACTTGTGGGATGTTCTATATGAGCAGTTCAGGGGGAACTGATGATGTTGTTGCCAATACTAGGGAGATATTGGCTCAACAAATGAAACCCTCACCCAACTAAATAATGAGTCACTGACTCAGCAGTTTGAAAGGTTCACATCTCTCTTAAGTGAACTGAAACATGTAGGTCATGTGTACCCAACCATCTATGTCCTCAACCGCTTCTTAAGATCTCTCCCAGATAAATGGGAAACATACTATATTGTCATGATATCTTCTCCAGACTTTGGCTTCACAGACCCAACTTCATGGTAAGTTGCTCACTTTTGAGCAAGATATTGAGTAGAAAAGGAAATTAATAAAGTCTGGTAAATCAACGGAGGATTATGGTCAAGGGAACACTGCTCTTCTTAGTCATAACTCTGAGATTACTGATCAGAGTTATGATGAACATATTGACATAACCACTGGCATCACTTCTTCTTCTTTATGTGATAACCCTCTTTCACCCCTGACTAACTGTGTTTCATCATGAATGATCTCCATCAAATTCCAAGTGATGACTTGGAAGTGATGGATATCTTACATCAACTTGCCCTTTTAAGTATGAGAATTAATAAGTTCTATAAAAAGACAGGGAGAAAATTTCCTGGTATCCATGGGAAAACGAAAATTGGTTTAAATAAAGCAAAGGTCCAGTGCTACAGATGCCATGGCACAAGAAACTTTGCAAGGGAATGCAAAAATGCTTCCAACAAAACCTCCTCACTCTATGTGACATTTCCAAACACTCATTCTTTTACAGCACCTTATTCTTCATCTTCTTCTCACTTTCTTGAACACAATAGCACACATGCCACTGCTCATATTGTACAAAGCTCTCCTTCACCCAATGTGCAATATGTACATGATGTTAATGGCAGCATGTACCAGCTTACTCCTGCTCCAATCCAAATCATTTCACCCTCTTTCTCTCAAATGAGCACACCAGGCCCTGCTGTCCAGTCTTCCCAACCAAACCAACCAGCTCTCTTTACACAAGAGTATGCAGACTGGAGCAGCATGCCTGATGATGTAAGCTATGCTCTCATCAATAATGATCCAACAAAATTTTATCTAATGGCTATTGGTGAAAACTCAACCTCCTTTGACTAACCTGAAGATAAATCTCCTCATGCTCAGGTATCAAGGTCTACCCTAGAAAAGCTATTCTCCAATGCTTTCATTGAGGCATTTGCTAAAATAAAGAAGGCCAATGTTTTTCTGAAGCAACAAAACCAAGAACTTGAGCAACTATTGGCCAATAAAAACCTAGAAGTAGAGAAAATAATAAAAAATAAAGATGGTCAGATTTATGTCCTAAAAACTTAAAAGACTAACCTGCATGCATTATTTGATCTTCAACATGATAAATATTCTGCTTGTAGAGATGAATTGGCCCAAACTAAGGTTAGTTGTGAAAAGTGGGTCGAGTCCTGCAAAAGATTTAGAATGCTTATAAGCAAGCAAGTTCACAACAAAGCTAAGTTTGGAATTGGGTATAACCACACTAGAACCTCCCACCAGAGGATTATGCCCCAATTTATAATAATGTGGAAGAAACTGTTCCTGAACCTCTCTCTCCGACCTTTCTTCCAAACGAAATCACTTCAATAAAGAACTCACCTCCAAGGGTGTATCGTTCTGGAAAATTTCCAAAGATTGTATACCCAACTAATGCAAACTTAGAAAAACCAGAAGAAACACACTTGGATAATGTTCATATAAATAATTGTTTAGAACAAATTGAGACTGCTCCTGGTATGTGCTCTACTCAAGGTTCAGAAGATACAAAACAAAAAGAAACCACTGTTGACCCAAAGGCCACTCTTGACAAAGGAAAAAGGCCTATGGTTGATATCCAGTTTTCTCCTTCTCATCCTCATCCTCCATACTCAATAATAAAGGCCAATAAACCCTTCTTTCCAAACTATTCATCCCTATCTCCTGTCTGCTTAAAGTACTTGAAATACAAATATTCTACTAAGAACAGCAGGACAAAAACTCCCCTTGAGAAAATAAGATATAGTTGAAAGCTGAACATGCCTCTTCATCTAAAGGGACCCCCCCTCTAATAAAGTGACGAAGGCCAAGAAAGCAAGTAGATAAGGTGCTAACAACACAATAAGACCAAACCATCATCCATCATTTTTCTCACCTCCTCCCTTGGCTACACATCCTAGGCCATCAATCCTTGGCACATCACCCTCCTATCCTATGGTGAATCTTATTCCCTATTCACTTGCTGTTGTGAATCCTCCTTCTGTGGACTCACAGATAAACATTGACCCATATCTAACCTAATGCATTTGATCCTCTATATGCAGAGAGCTTCTTCAAACCAAAATCATTTATGCTATGTGGACAATGGAGGCTCTAGGCATATGACGGGCGCAGATCCATTCTAAATAACTTCATTCCAAAGAATGGAGGATCTGTCTCCTTTGGAAATAATGCAAAAGGTTGGATAGTTGGGTCTGCTTATATCCTTAGTGGAAAACTGCACTTTAAATATTTCAGTTTAGTTTAGAACCTCAAGTTCAATCTCTTGAGTGTTTCTCAATTAGCAGACAGAAAATATAGTTCATTTTTCACCAAAGACAACTGCTAAATCCTTTCTCCAGAAATAAATTATAAAATAAAGGCCTTAATTGACCAACACACACTGCTGACGACTAAGAGAAGTGGGAATGCCTATGTGGTGGACATGGAAACTGATTCTCAATCCTCTATCCCCACATGTCTCAGTCAAAGCTTCATCTTCTGAAACTGCCCTCTGGCACAGAAGATTTAGTCACCTAAATCATTAAAATCTCCATAAGATTACTACCCTTCCATTAGTAAGAGGATTACCTTCAAAAGAATTTCATTTTGAAGGAAAATGTGAATCTTGCTTAAAGGAAAAGCAACATAAATCATCACATAAGTCTATTGAGAAATCTAAAACAACCAACTGTCTTAAGCTGCTTCATATGGATCTATTTGGTCCGGTGAAGGTAGCTAGTTTAGCCATACAAAGATATTGTTTAGTTGTTGTAGATGACTGCTCAAGTTTTTGCTAGACCTTCTTTCTCTTCAGCAAAGATGAGACTGCTGATAAAATAAAAGCCCTTATCACTCAACTTGAAAGACAATTTGGTCTTTTTGTCAAAGTAAAAGAAGTGAAAATGGTACTGAATTCAAGAATCATTTTCTTGATAAGTTTTTCACTACTAAAGGAATTCTTAGGCAATACAGTGTTCCTAGAACTCCTGCTCAAAATGGAGTTATGGAAAAGAAAAATAGGACACTTATTTAGGTTGCAAGAACCATGCTTGTAGACTAGGGATTACCTTTGTCTTTCTGGGCCGAGGAACTAAACACTGCTTGTTATGTTTTAAATAGAGTTCACATTGTGAAAAGAAATAACAAATTTACCTATGAGGTCCTTCACAAAATAAACCCTATCATTTCCTTTTTCAGAGTTTTTGGGTGTCCATGTTTCATTTTGAACCCAAAGGACTCCTTGTCCAAGTTTGATGCAAAAGTGGACTCTGGATACTTTGTGGGATACTCTCAAACATCCAAAGGTTACATAGCTTTCAATCTTAGGACGAAGATTATTGAAGAATCCATTGATGCCAAATTCAATGAATCTGTATCAACCTCCTCTTTCCCCTCTACTCTTGATCACTTGTTTGATCTTGAAGCTTCACATACACTCATCCTGCCTCTACCATGTCTCCTTCTTCAGAATCATGCCAAACTTCTTATCTGTCATCTCCTGAGGAATGCTCGGTATCCCAGTTCTTCTCTTTAATTCCCTCTTGTCCTATAAATCTTCAAGATCAAAATGAGCATGTATCTACTTCCACATCTCCAGTAATTGATAATGCTCCAGTAGATACCTTTGAACAAGCTCCTGTTAACACAACTGAAAACTCTCCTATCCCTGGTGAAAATTCATCCTCTTCTGATGCTGCTACAACTAATAATTGTTAGGACATCATTCCTTTGAACATAAATCACCCTCTGGAACAGATTCTGGGTGATTTAAATAAAGGTTTTCAAACTAGAAGCCAAATCTCAAACTTTTGTCTCGATGCTGATTGTCTATCCCAAATTGAGCCATCTAAGTATTGAGAGACTCTCAAAGATAATAATTGGGTGGAAGCTATGGAGGATGAACTGTTACAGTTTAAAAGACAAAATGTTTGGACTCTCTGACCCTTGCCAAAAGGAAAATACCCAATAGGAACTAGATGGGTTTTTAGGAATAAAACTGATGACAGGGGCCTTGTAATAAAAAATAAAGCTAGATTGGTAGTACATAGCTACTGCCAAGAGGAAGGCATTGATTATGATGAAACTTTTGCCCCTATAGCTAGACTTGAAGCCATATGACTTTTTCTTGCATTTTTTTATATCCCACAACATAAAGGTATTTCAGATGGATATAAAAAGTGCATTATTGTATGAAACCATTAAGGAGGAAGTCTATGTCTATCAACCACCTGGGTTTGATGATGTTCATCATGCTGACTTGGTGTATAGGCTAGACAAAGCTCTATAGGGTTTAAAACAAGCACCAAGAGCATGGTATGACACACTCTCTCAATTTCTTCTTTCTAATAAACAGATTGTAAAATAATTTCTACCCCCATTGCAACTGCTCCTAGAATAACTCCAAATGAAAATAGTGAACCTTTTATTCAAACACTCTATAGGTGCATGGTTGGATCTTTGATGTATCTCACTACATCAAGGCCAGATATCATGTTGCCACATGTTTGTGTGCAAGATACCAATCTGCTCCTAAACAAACCCATTTATCATTTGTGAAGAGGATATTTAGATACCTAAAAGGTGCCCCTGTACTTGGTATTTGGTATCCGACTAATCAATCTTGTAAGCTTGTTGCTTTTTCAGATACTGATGATGTAGGATGTTCACTCACCCGAAAGTATACCTCTTGAGGATGTCAGTTCTTTGCAAACTGCTTGGTCTCATGGCAAAGCAAAAAGCAAACATCAGTGTCAAATTCGACTGCTGAAGCTGAGTATATTGCAGCAGCACATTGCACTGCCAAATCCTTTTGCTACAACACCAACTAACGGGCTTTGGAATAACAGAACAGAAAACACCCCTCAAAATGTCTATCACTCTAAAACTAAACATATAGAAATAAGGCATCACTTCATAAGAGACTGTTTTGAAAAAAAGACTAATTGCCCCAGAACATGTATCTACAAGTGACCAGGTAGCAGACATATTTACCAAGCCTTTGGACTCATCAACCATTTCAAAATTTGTTTCCAAATTAGGCATGATAAATATGAGGTCATCGACATTCTGGTAAACACCTTTGTTCACACTGCTCTTATTTTTCGATCCTCCTATTTCAAAGTCAACCCTAAAATCAGTTTTGGGCGAACTCTGCTTTGGTGTCTAAGGATAACACTGTCGAAAGCATCACTTCTGTGGTTGCTGGTCAACAGGTTTCCATCACCCCTTCTAAACTTAGTCTTGCCCTAAATCTGGGTGATACTAATGCACCCACCATTGTTTCTCTCAAACTTTTTCATGCTGCATTTGGTCAGTGTGATTATCTGGGAGACCTGAGAAACAGAACCTTGTACAAAGCCTATCTCTATCCTAAGTACAAGTTTATGTATCACACCATATTGCAGTGTCACTCTCAGAAGACCTTTAGTTGGGGAGAAATGCCCTACGACATGCAATTTGTTATGTATGTTGTTCTTTCCAACAAAAAGGTTAATCAGTCTCAAATAATATTTGATCATTTGGTTCATCACCAAAACTGTCCCAAGTTTTTGTTATACCCTCGTTTTGTGATGGCATGTCTATTTGCTGAAGTTAACACTGTTTGTCATGTTGCTCCTATATCTAATGTCAAGAGCATTGACAAACAGGTGCTCTCTAGGCTAAATATTGATGCCAAGACCTTGGATGACTGTTGAGAATTAAATAAGTTTTTGTGTTTCTGAAGTTTGATATAGGAGTTCTCGAGCTATAATATTGGTTCTTGAATGGTTTAGTGTTCTCGAGTTGTCTACGTTGTTGGTTTGGTTTAGATATAATGGGCCGAGAGGCCTAGGGTTGTATGGGGATTATTTAAACTCGACTTGCATGTCACAGTAGGTTGGCTCTTTTTTGTTCTTATTTTCCTTGTTTTTGAAGTCGATTATTGTACTAGTCGGCTCTATAGAAACCCAGTGCAATTAAATATTTTATTTGCATTGTTTTCATCTTGTTCTTCATCTTTATTGTTCTTGTACACACGTGATACCATTTTGCACTCTCATGTGTGATTTGTAAATCTATATCAGTTTTAGATGCTGTAGTGGGACTAACAATTGGTATCAGAGCCTTAGAACTAGTTTGTGGCTCATAGGTGGTATCGATTTTGCAAGAAAAGTTAGTTTTTGAGATTTTTGAAAGTTGTGTTCTTCGTGTTCTTGAATTCATTTTGTTGAAAAGGATAGGTTTAATCTGTGTTTTGGTATTTCTCGAGTTTCAAAGTGTTAAGGAAGATAAGGAAAAATTTTTACGAGATTGAAAATATCTGCATTCAAATGTTAAATATCAAGTATTTTTGAATCTGATTCATTATTTCTTTCTCGATTGTGAGAGAAATTTTGAGAACATGTTAATTCGTGTTCGAATTGTGGAACTCTCGACTAGTGTCTTGAACTTGATTCTCGAATTTGGTGATTCTCGACCTGGGTTCTCGAATTTCCAGCTGCTCTCTAAATAGTTTTAATACACTTGGGTTCTCGATTTTGGTTTTTCAACATACTTGTGTTCTCAAGATTGTGTTTTCGAATAACCGTTGTTCTCTAATAACATCAGTTCTCGAACTCTCCTTGGTTCTCGAGAAAATCTCCCTGTTCTCGAATCAACACATGCATTTTTGAATAGTGTTCTCGAATCTTATCAGTTCACCAATTTTCTTTGATTCTCGAGAACATCTCTTTGTTCTCGAACACTTGTCAAACGGTTTATATTTTTGGGTGATGTTTTTCTTTTGACTAACACATGGATTCTTCAAGTATACTTGCTGCTGCTCTGGCATGTAAACAAAATGAGCTGGATGCAATCATGGGCACAACTACCAGAATTCCTAGGCTTTCATCTGCTGCTGGGTTTCTTGAATGGAAGTTTAGATTTGAAAAACATATCAGGACTAAAGAACCAAGACTTTGGAGAGTTATTTTAAGAGGAAAACGAAAAATAACTTATAAAGATATTAAAGTCAAAGAGTTGATTAAGGATCCCGGACACTACAGTTAAGAGGATTTTCAAATAATCAAGGAAGATGAACGGGCACTTGGATACATCACTCAAGGTCTCACTCCTGAGATCTCACAGTGTTTTAGAGAGATCACTAATGCAAGGGAGCTTTGGAGAGATCTTATTGATATGTATGAGCGAAACACTGAGATAAAGAGTGCCGCAAAGAGATGTTGAACAACTAGTTCAACACCTTCAATTCTATAGTTGATGAAAGTTTGGATGATCAGATTCAGAGATTTGTGACTTTGATCACTGAAATGCGTACTACCAAAATTGACAATCAAGCTGGTGTGATTAACAAAAAGTTGAATGCTTTTCCTAGGAATTGGGATATGAACATTGATATCATCAAATCAACCAAGAATCTGGACAATCTGTCATTGACTGAGACGGTGTCTGTTATCAAATCCTATGAAATGAATGATCAGCAGAGATCTATGATGCACACTAACAGTTAAATGATGCGGGCAACAACAGTGTCAACAGTGCATTCATTTCTCAACCTTCATCTGCTTATCATGTTCACAAGGTTGCCTTACCCTCTGTCTCATCTGGCAACTTTGTTTTGTCATCTACCATCAGCTCGTCCTCTCCTGTTTTCCAAGCCCCTAGAATTGCTACAAGAAGTTCATCTGGCTCAATTGTTGTACAACCTGCCACACTAACCAAAGACTTTTTGGAGAACATCACTTTGGTTACAGGATTGCTTAAATGTTCAACTGCTTTGGGTCTGGTGATCCATTGCCACCATTTGCTGTTGTGGGGTTTGAATTTGAGCAGATATACCCAGAAGATATGGAAGGGATGGACATTACTTCCCACATTGACAATGCTGTCTTCAAAGCTAAGAACTTTACAAAAGCTATAGGAAGAAATCCTTGGGGCCAGTATGATATCAACAAGGTGAAGTTTACAAAAGACAAGCTTAGGTGTTTCAATGTAACACCCCGACCGATGGCGGAAACGTCGGGATGCCACGAGGGATGTGTAGATTGTTCATAAGCTCGTGGGAATCTAATTTAAATAATCACATATCAATTAATAAACCAAATTAAATACACAAAAATCATGTACATCATGAATTAGTTACATCTAAATACCCAAAAGATTTAGCTAACTAACTAAATTCAAATCTCCAGAATTTTAGTTATTATAGCTAAGTCCAAGATCCTACATGATGATGTCCAAAAGAATGTAGAGCTATCCTGCCCTACATACTTCTCCTCGTTCCCTGAAACATGTAAAAATCAAGTGTCAACTCCGAAATAATTGGTGAGTAATCATAAGTTTTTATATTTAAAAATGTTTTACAAAATGATTATAAAAGTTTATAGTTTTCTGAGATAATCCACATGAGCACCTGGAGATAATCCAACACATAATCCAACGCAAAATCACAACCACACAGTCACATATTTCAAATAATCATAGATAATCAATCACATATATATTCAACAAATCTCAATCATTCATAACTTCAATTAGTATAAGTGACAATACATGTAATCATTGTAAATGACTGAAGTCAACAACAACGACACACGGAATTGTGGTAACCCACGTGACAATACATGTGATCATTCAGGATAACCGAAGTCAACAGCAATGTCTCACGGAGTTGTGATAATCCAAGTGGCAATACATGTAATCATTGTGGATGACCAAAGTCAACAACAACGATCCATGGAGTTGTGATAATCCTTGATAATCCATAAAAAAAGATAATCCCATAATGTGAATTTCCTCCTCCGAGTTTCAAAACAAAATAGTTTAAAAGGAGGTTATGAGAACTCACCCGAGTCCTTAGAATCAGTGTTTTCGTAGAATGCGCGCTCGCGTATACAAAATTAAAAACAACTCAATCAACCTGTATTTATTGTGTATTCATATAAATATGTGTATTTTATTTCGATTAACTATTCGTAAGTGTTCACCTTTAAATCATTTAGTGATTTGTTAACTTAGTTTGTCTATTCTAAGTTACATTATCATACCCAATATTGATTGATTATCATCATAACATGTAATGTAAACTTGTTTGTTCTTTCATCATTACATAATGATAAACAAGTCTTGGGATCCTAAGTATACACCCATAGGTATGCATATAGTTCAAAGGTGTTAACCCTTGTTACAACATATTTATACCCATATTTGCATGCATGTTTAAATTATGTGTCATCAAAGTTAATCATTAATACTATTTTAAATTTAGCTTAAGAAATCAAACATAGGTTAACGTTATAATTGTTCCTTATGCCAAATCTCAAAGTTTTACTTATTTTTCATTCATAAAAGGTGGAAACTAGAAGTTTTTGGCATGCATGCATGGGTATATGTGTGTATATGTAAGTGATCATGTTTCCCCCCTTTTCATTAAACTTTCTTTCGACATGATTTAGCCTTAACAGCTCAAAGGTTCGCCTAGACCCTTAGGTTCGCTGCTATTACACACCAAAGACCTTAAGGTTCGTTCGCCATGGGTTCGGCTGCGAGAATGGTTCGGCTAGGGCTGAGGTTCGTGAAGCTATGGGTTCCCTGCATAGGAACAGTTCGGTCCTTGAAGGCTTGCCGTGACCATAGGTTCGGCCCTAGGGTTGCTTAAAGAACAATGGTTCCTGGCTCAGCTAATTGGTTTGGCCTTTGAAGAGAAGGTTCGGCCATAGGATCGTTAGCCCTAAGGTTCGACTCTATCCCATGGGTTCGTTGCTTTCAGCTCCTCTCTTCCCAAGGTTCTGCCACCTAAAGGTTCGGCCAAGGGAGATCTGGTGGTACTAGGTACATCAAACCATCATCCTTAGTTTCCAATAATAACTCGGCCCTGCAAGACATCTCATCTTTCAGGCTATCTTGAGCCAGTGAGTGTTGTTGGGCTGTGAGAACATCAGTATGGAGATTAGTGTGAACTCGGACACTATGGATCTGAACCTGACTTTTGCGACTAAGCGCATCTGCTACTACATTCGCTTTACCAAGATGGTAGCAAATTTCACAGTCATAATCATTCAACAGTTCAACCCATCTCCGTTGTCTCATGTTAAGTTCTTTCTGATTGAGAATATGCTGCAAACTTTTATGATCAATAAAGACTACACACTTCGTGCCATAAAGATAATGTCTCCATATCTTCAAAGCAAACACGACTGCACCAAGTTCCAAGTCGTGTGTGGTGTAGTTCTTCTTGTGAATTTTCAGCTGTCTTGATGCATAGGCCACAACCTTTTCCCGCTGCATGAGGACACAGCCGAGACCTAGGTTGGATGCATCACAGTAGACTACAAAATCATCATTTCCATCAGGCAGTGTCAAGACAGAAGCATCGCACAGTTTCTGCTTCAAGGTCTGAAATGCCTCTTCTTGCTTTGGTCCCCACTCATAAGGTTTGTTCTGTTGAGTCAAAGAAGTGAGAGGGACAGCAATCCTCGAGAAATTCGAAATAAACCGCCGATAGTAACCAGCAAGTCCAAGAAATGATCGAATCTCCGTTGGTGTTGTCGGTGTACTCCAATTCTTCACCGCATCAATCTTCGCAGGATCCACGTGAACACCCTTTTCATTGACTATGTGTCCCAAGAATTGAACTTCCTTAAGCCAAAATTCACATTTAGAGAACTTGGCATACAGTCGCTCCTCTCTTAGGATCTCCAAAACCAACTTAAGGTGTTGCTCGTGTTCTTCTTTTCTCTTGGAGTATATCAGGATATCATCAATGAATACAATCACAAATTTATCCAAGTATGGCCTGCAAACACGGTTCATGAGATCCATGAAAACCGCTGGTGCATTGGTAAGACCGAAGGGCATTACCAGAAACTCATAATGGCCCTATCTTGTCCTGAAAGCCGTCTTGGGAATATCATCATCATGTACACGAAGCTGATGATACCTAGACCTAAGATTGATCTTCGAACCATGCCGATCCTTGAAGTTGATCGAAGAGATCATCGATGCGCGGCAGAGGATATCGATTCTTGATAGTCAGCTTGTTCAAATAGCGGTAGTCGATGCACATTCGGAATGACCCGTCCTTCTTTTTGACAAACAGGACTGGTGCACCCCATGGCGAATGGCTCGGGCGAATGAATCCCTTATCAGTCAGTTCTTGTAGCTGGCTCGCCAATTCTTGCAACTCTGAAGGCGCAAGTCTGTAGGGAGCTTTGGCGACTGGGTTCGCACCAGATACTAAGTCAATTCGAAATTCTACTTGACTTTCTGGTGGAAGACCCGGCAAGTCGTTTGGAAATACTTCAGGAAAATCTCTGATTACAGGAACGTCTACAAGGCTCTTTTCTTTCTCCTTTTTCTCCACAATATGTGCTAAAAATGCTATACACTTCTTCCTAAGGTACTTGTGTGCTTTAGTGCATGACATCAGCTTAAGACCTTTACTTGAAGTTTCCCCAGAAACTCTTAAAGTTTCACCCGAAGGTAGGGGAATACGAATGTATTTTTCATGATAAATGATTTCCTCTTTGTGTGTGGCTAACAAATCCATGCCTATGATAACATCAAAGCTACCAAGGTGCATAGGTATAAGATCAATTAGGAAAACGTGATCACTTACGTTCACAGTACATCCAATAATAACAGTGTCAATATCTATATTGTTTCCGTCAGCCACTTCCACGTTAAACGGTTTATCTAAGTGTGTACGTGTTCTACCAAACATGCATTCAAAATCATATGAAACGAAACTCCTATCAGCACCAGAATCAAATAAGACAGATGCATAAGATTTGTTGATCAGAAATGTACCATTGACCACATCCTGGTTGGCTTGAGCAGCTGGAGCATTCAGTTGGAACGCTTTGCCTCGTGCCACCCTTTGATTGTTCCCTGTCAGTCTTGGGCAGTGATTTCTGAAATGACCCACTTCCCCACACTCGTAACAGGCTCTTGCCTGTACAGGTACCTAGCGAACGGGTACAACTTGATTTGGTTGAGCTTGCGGAGCTGGCAGTGCAAGCGGTGCAGGTTGCATCCTTTGTGCTTGCGGTGCACTCCGACAGACGTTTGTAAAATGACCATACTTGCCACAGTTGTTGCAGACACGACAAGGCAAGTTAGGTGCGTGATGATATCGGCAGATATTATATTGAGGAGTATTCCCAACATAATTTCTGGCAGTGGTGTTGTTTTGATGATTGCTGTACAGACTTAGCAGCAGGAGTAGTAACCGCGAAGTTCCTGGTCTTTCTTTTCTTGTTGCTGCTTTTGGATGAACTGCCTTGTTAAGTCTTGACTTCAGTGGAAGCCTCCTTGGCAGTGGACTTTGTATCAACTTTCTATGATCCTTTTCTTGTGAGTGTTCCAGCCTTCACGTGATTATCAGTTAAAGTTGCAGATAGACGGATTGCAGTCTCCAATGTTTTAGGATTGCTTCCGTAGACAGTGTCTTGAATCTGCATAAGCAAACCGCCTATATACTTCTCGATAGCTCTCTCCAAAGGTGTCACCAGATGAGGTACCAGTAGACTATACTCGTGAAATCGAGTATTATAAATCACATTCTCCCCGCTTTCCTGTTTGAGTTCCCAGAACTCAGTCTGAAGCTTCCTCATCTCTTTACGAGGACAGAATTCAGTGGTCATCAAGTTCTTGACCTCTGTCCATGTCAGTGCTAGGGCAGCATCAACTCCCCTAGTTCGCTTTTCGCCATTCCACCAAGTCAGTGCTCTCTTTTGGAAAACACTGGTGGCATAGCGCACCTTCAAATTGTCAGGGCAGTCACTATTGATGAAGGTGTTTTCCATACTCTCAAACCACTGTAGCAGACCAGTGGCTGTTTCAGAACCCGTGAACTTCAGTGGGTTACAGGAGTTGAAGTGCTTGAACGTGCAGATTGGTGGGTTTGCACCACCTTTGTTCTGATTGAGAGTTTGATTGGCTTGAGTTAGCTGATTCACCAATCCAGAAATGAGTGTTGCTAACTCTTGCATGCCTGAGTTGGCATTGCTTTTGTTAGCATCTCCATTGTTCGTATCATCTTCGTTGTGACGGCGCGGCGACATGTTTCTGAGGATAATAGAAACATGTTACTACCGTTTTCAACGTAAGTCATACAAACTATGGTCAAATGAGTTCATTTTAACAGTTAGGATTTCATATAGGAACTATATTTTTCTCCTATTTGTCATTAAACTCACAACATAATATTAACTTCCTAACATTATACTAAGGCATCCTAGTTGGTCATATCTATTATTAACTAATTATTCCTAAATTTCAAACACTTCCTACCCTATACCAACACTGACAACCTCCCAATGCAGTGCAATAAGCTTATATATAGGGCATACATAGATTTGACCGCAATCGCCTCATACGTCGTCCCACCACCGTTGCATTGCACCACGATTATGCCCTTGTTAGAATTTAGGGTGTATCATGTATCTTACCATTACCTCACTTCACAAACCTTATCCTAGGTTGGATAATTTTGAGTGAAGTGGTCTCTAGTTCCCTTGGACAATTAGATTCGCCTAATGTCTAAGTTCACCTGACATTAAAGTTCCCTTATTGTCTAAGTTCACTAAAAGTTCATACAATATCCCAATGTTCATAATTATCAATGAGGGTTCATATCATCACCGAGTGCTCTTATTGTTACTAAGTGTCCATATCCTCCCTATAATTTACTCTCATCAAGTGTTCATACCATCACTAAGTGTTAGTATCACCACTATGCGTTCATATTTTCACCAAGTGTCTGTATCATCACTCAAGTCTTCTGTCTATCCCTAAGTGTTCATATCGTTCGTTGATCCTATACACCCCACGTGTCCAATAAGTGTGTTTCATAAATGAATTTATATGTGTCCATCAAATATTATTATCCAATATGTCAACCCAAACCAAATTCAACCAACATTCCATCAACAAAACTTCACAACATCTCCTAATAATATCCTAAGTTCCTGACACTGACAGACCCCCAATATACTACAAATGGTATATGTATGGGCATATGTAAGGGTAGGTCGCAACCTCCCAAATCACCGTCCCACCACCTTTGTAGTATACCACGAGTGTGTCCTTGTCTGGTGATCCTAGATCAAACAAATAATTCCTAAAGCAAATAAATTCCTAAGCAGTTACTTTCCTAAGCAATTAATTTCCCAAACGGGTAGTTCCCTTATTCCTCAATACTGACATCCACCCGATGTACTGTAAATGGTATATGTATAGGGCATATGATAAGGGTAGGTCACAACCGCCCAAACCACCGTCGCACCTCCTTTACAATACATCACGAGTATGTCCTTATCGAGTCGTTAGGGCACAAGTAAGCAAATAATCAATAAGTAACATATGTAAATCAGATGTATAACAAGAGTTCAATTAACATGTAGTAAACACATAAGCACGAAATCCTGAATATACTAACTAGTGTATGATATAATTCATACTAAGGTATCCTACGGTTATAGACTAGGTCAACCATTTCTAGTAACCTAATTCCCTATAACCCAGGCTCTGATACCAATCTGTAACACCCCGACCGATGGTGGAAACGTCAGGATGCCACGAGGGATGTGTAGATTGTTCATAAGCTCGTGGGCATCTAATTTAAATCACCACATATCAATTAATCTAACAAATTAATTACACAAAAATCATGTTCATCATGAATTAGTTACATCCAAATACCCAAAAGATTTAGCTAACTAACTAAATTCAAATCTCCAGAATTTTAGTTATTATAGCTAAGTCCAAGATCCTAAGTGATGATGTCCAAAAGAATGTAGAGCTATCCTACCTACTTCTCATTGTTCCCTGAAACATGTAAAAATCAAGTGTCAACTACGAAATAGCTGGTGAGTAATCATAAGTTTTTATATTTAAAAATGTTTTACAAAATGATTATATAAGTTTATAGTTTTCTGAGATAATCCACGTGAGCACCTGCGAGATAATCCAACACATAATCCAACACAAAATCACAACCACACAGTCACATATTTCAAATAATCATAGATAATCAATCACATATATATTCAACAAATCTCAATCATTCATAACTTCAATTAGTATAAGTGACAATACATGTAATCATTGTAAATGACTGAAGTCAACAACAATGACACACGGAATTGTGGTAACCCACGTGACAATACATGTGATCATTGAGGATAACCGAAGTCAACAGCAATGTCTCATGGAGTTATGATAATCCAAGTGGCAATACTTGTAATCATTGTGGATGACCAAAGTCAACAACAACGATCATGGAGTTGTGATAATCCATGATAATCCATAAACAAAGATAATCCCATAATGTGAATATCATAATGATAAACCAGGTGTCAACCATGTGTTATCAAAATAATATATAAACTGGTATACATGTTCCACCTCTGAGTTTTAAAACAAAATAGTTTAAAAGGAGGTTAAGAGAACTCACCTGAGTCCTTAGAATCAGTGTTTTCGTAGAATGGGCGCTTGCGTATACAAAATCAAAAACAACTCAATCAACCTGTATTTATCGTGTATTCATATAAATATGTGTATTTTATTTCGATTAACTATTAGTAAGTGTTCACCTTTAAATCATTAAGTGATTTGTTAACTTAGTTCGTTTATTCTAAGTTACATTATCATACTCAATATTGATTGATGATCATCATAACATGTAATGTAAACTTGTTTGTTCTTTTCATCATTACATAATGATAAACAAGTCTTGGGATCCTAAGTATACACCCATAGGTATGTATATAGTTCAAAGGTGTTAACCCTTGTTACAACATATTTATACCCATATTTTCATGCATGTTTAAATTATGTTTCATCAAAGTTAATCATTAGTACTATTTTAAATTTAGCTTAAGAAATCATACATAGGTTAACGTTATAATTGTTCCTTATTCCAAATCTCAAAGTTTAACTTATTTTTCATTCATAAAAGGTGGCAACTAGAAGTTTTTGGCATGCATGCATGGGTATATGCGTGTATATGTAAGTGATCATGTTTCCCCCCTTTTCATTAAACTTTCTTTCGACATGATTTAGCCTTAACAGCTCAAAGGTTCGCCTAGACCCTTAAGTTCGCTGCTATTATACACCCAAGACCCTAAGGTTCGTTCGGCATGGATTCGGCTACGAGAATGGTTCGGCTAGGGTTGAGGTTCGTGAAGCTATGGGTTCGCTGCATAGGAACAGTTCGGTCCTTGAAGGCTTGCCGTGACCATAGGTTCGACCCTAGGGTTGCTGAAAGAAAAATGGTTCGTGGCTCTGCTAATTGGCTCGGGCTTTGAAGAGAAGGTTCAGCCATAGGATCGTCAGCCCTAAGGTTCGGCTCTATCCCATGAGTTCGCTGCTTTCAGCTCCTCTCTTCCCAAGGTTCGGCCACCTAAGGGTTCGGCCAAGGGAGATCTGGTGGTACTAGGTTCGCATTGATGAAGGTTCGGCTGAGATAGGGTTAACCTGCCTGGGTTTGTGAGTGCTAACAGGTTCGTAAGGCCCACCCTTGGGTTCACTGACCTGCTTTCCACCAACCCAGCTTCATCCAGCATCAACACCTACTCTAATCTAGTGCAATTCGTTTTTAACTCCCGGTCCCATACCAAATCAGTTTCAAGTGTTTATCCTTGTGACGAATCATTGTAAAAATGATGATGAAAGTCAGTTCCCATGTAAACAAAACACAGAAAAATAAAAACTCAGTTTTTACATCAAAATGTCGGCCAAACGTATGATTTCTTCGTGGTTTCTTGTTCTCATCGATCACGCAGTCGTTTTAGCACCAAGATCTCGCGAAATGGTTGAGAAACGAGAGAGATATCGTAAAGAGAAGTTAGAGAGAGAGAAAATGACGAATTTTTGAAGGTAGAGAGAGAGAGAGAGTTTGTTCTTTTAAGATGAAGAGGGCAAAGTGGGTTTTTATACCCCGGTCGATCCCCGCGTGCTCGGTCTCGTTTATATCGCGTTAAAGTTGTATTAATATCCCGGTTTTCTCGTAAAACATAATTATAATGAACACGTTTAATTAATTATGTCTCGTTTTTAATAAAGTGATTTTAAATGGAACCGTTTAAATACGATGCCATCGTTTTCTTTCGTTAAATTAATTATTTAAATAAAACAATTTACTCGGTTTTGTTTTAGGTTGTGATTCCTAATAAACGTTTTTAAATTTCCATTTATTAATTTATTATAGTTAAATATTATTTCGTTTTCTCGTCGAAAGCGTTACTTACGTACGTATTTGTAAAGATCGTCACCTTTCCGAATCCAACGCTCGTATAGTATTTCGATTCGATTTATGACTTGTGGAATATCGTTTCAGAATATTATTGTTAATAATTATATTCGTGTGAATCGTCACCCATGCGAATACATTATTACGTTAATATTTCTGAAATAACATTCGTGTTAAATTAATAAACGTAACCTCACCAGCGCGTGTTTATTTCCAATTATACTTCCGTTATTTAATTATCTTGAATATTATAACTTCCCAATCCAATCCCACTAAACCATATCACTGACACATCCATGATAGACCGAAATATGCATATATATAGGGCATATTCAGGGGTAGGTCGCAACCTCCCCAACACCGTCCCACCGCTATTTCGATAAACCATGACCATGTGTCCTTGACTATGCTTAGTAACCAAACAATAACCAACTCCAAATTCCTTTCCATTCCAAACCACAATCCATAATCTGTGATTCCAACTGCGATAAACTCTCTGGTTCCGTTTAATTGTGTTTCAACTAAACTTCCCATGGTTTATGCACATAATAATAATATGTTCTCAATATGTATACCAATATCAGTAATAACATTCAATAATGCTTTATCATTAATAATAATCATATCAGGTCGTAACAGTACGGTCGTACATGTACGGACAACCTGAAATACAGTGATGTTACATTCAACTGTCATGAGCCTGGCCATTATGCTCGGGAATGCACTAAGCCAAAGAAAATGCTGAAAACCGTGAGCGTAATCTGATTCCAGTAAGTGGAGCTATATGTGGTGAATACAAAAATGATGACAACAAGGCTTTAATGGTGATGGAAGATGGTGATTTTGGATGGGATGATCAAATCGAGTCTCTCAACATCACTGAGGACTCTACAGTTGCATGGATGGCTGACATTGAACACAAGCACAAGGTGCATGCTTTCATGGCACATCTTCCTGCTGATGCTCATGTAAGTACTTTTATGTGCGCTCAACCTTGTATTGATAAACTGACTACGTACAGGGTTCACAATACCAATCTTTTACTTGAAATGTCACGACTTGAGCAAGAAAAATAATTAAAAAAGGATAATAAGTGGTTAATTGAAAACGTTGAAGCTCTAAAAAATGACATAACCATTTTAACAAGAGATTTGAGCAATGCTAAATGTCCTATTAAATCTTCTTAAACCATACCTGATAAAACTAAATTTGAAGCAGAACGGTACAAAAAAAATTTGAAAACTCTGAATTGAATTTTAAAAAATTTATTGTATCATCTGCGGTGGTAGAAGATATGATTCAGAAAGAAATGAAGTGGCAAGAAACTAAGGGAATGGGATATGTGAACTGTGTACAGGAGGGTTTGGTTAAGCCAACGGTTTGGGTAAGTGCAAAGGGTGAAGAATTTGGAATAACCTCTAAAGTGGAAATCCTTTTGACTATGGTTGGTGCTAAGGGCAACGTTTTTGTAAATAATCCTCCACCATTGAGCAATAATTTTTTCTACACACCTATGACAGAGGAAGAACTAGCAAAGTCTACCACAATGAAATATGGAAGAAGAGGGATACAAATGAAACGACTTCATGTTCAGCTAACTCAGCTGAACCTGAAGTCTATGTAACATCTTCTAACATTTCTGACTCTTGTGCAGATCAAATAATAGAGGAACATTGGGTTGAAGAGGATGATGAACCTTTTGCAGGTATTAGTTTTAACAATCCATCTTCTAAAATGCTTTCAGCTGATAACTGTGTTTCAAAAACTTTAGATTTTTCTATTTTCAAAAACTCAGTACCATTTGTTCCTTCTGCTTTAAAGACTAATAATGCTTTCTTAGATAATGTTTATGTTGATTGCTCTTATTTAAATATGTCTGATTAGGATTTTATTAATACCTTGAAAGTATCTGGTTTGAGTTCTAACAATTGAACAATTTCAAGTGTTGATTCGGATCTTAGTGATGCTTTGCAGAGTAACACTGATGTCGACGGAGCTTAGCTTATAAACTAACTAAAAACCGACTTTAAACTAGACAAAAAGTAATAAATCTAGACTCTCTAAAACCTAAGCTACCGACAGGCAAGTGTACCTATCGTATGTAGCACGACAAAAGTAAGTCCGGATATCGAACCCACAGACTTCTACAGACTGTACTAACTAGACTCTAGGACTTATCTATACACAATTTTGTACTTAAATAAAATAATAATAAGGAAGGGGGTTTTCTAACAAAACTAAGAATGACTTAAATAAACTGAAACAGACGAGCAAACAAAAACTAAACCAGATAAGAAAAGAAACACTACCTAGGCTTGAATCATATACATGCTTGACAAGGTTCTCTCGGGATGGAACTAATGTGATACCGGGATCTTATAATACTAAACTCAAAGGAAACCTAGAGCACCCTCGACCCTTCTCAAGGATAGTCAACTAAGGATCCTAAAAGCCGTTAAACCACCGGACACATGGATTTCCCTCACAGGTCATCCAACTACTTATGAAGTATCCGCCAGATTATCTACCTCACAGTACGATAATCTCAAAGCACCTAAGAAATAACTGTTAAACATTCTACCTCACGGCGCGAAAGTCACAGTTTACTTACATGCTAGGGATAACTTGGGTTTTCCTATTGGACTCGATAAACATGAAATGATAAACATACTAGAAAGATCTTCTCACAAAGGCTCTAACTAGAATTCCTACATCCAAGACTTATCGACAACTTCTCACCTCACGGCTATTGAAGCAAGTTACACATCTTAACTGTTTAAATCTCGATAAAACATTCCTATGAATCACTCGGCCTAAGCAACTCATCCACTAATCAAAAACACACAGTAATTGATTCTAGCATGCACCTATTTTGCGATAGACAATCGCCAAGACACATGAGGAACATCATATCAATCAATTAACAATCCAAGACACACATACACATCCAATATTCCAAACCAAGTTTTTAAATCATAAATCATTCACATCATAATGTTCCAAAACCGAATCAAACCAAAATCAAACATGCATAATCATCCAACCTAGATAGTTCTAAGAGTTCAGCCACTAAACATCATATGAAAACAATCCATAATCTGTTTAAAGTAAGAAAACATGAGATATAAGAGAAACAAAGTAAACCGATCACGTTACACCCTTCGGATCACTCGTCTAGGGCTTCCCGATGATCAAAATCAACTCCGATCTCGTTCTCTAGCCTCTTGTCGCCTCCTAGGTCGTCTCTAATCGTCCAGAATCGAATCCCCCCGTCTCCAGCCGTTTCACAAACCTTAAACTCGATTTTCTGCGCTTTTAACCCTGTCGCGTAACGCGATAGGCATCAAGTAACCCTTCGCGCTACGCGAGGATACCCACTACCCGACAAAATAGTCGGGTCAAACCCGAAATCATTAAAAGGACAAAATAGTCATTTCTACCTGTCGCGCTACGCGACAGGGTTTCTTTAAGTTGTCGCGGTACGCGACAATGTATTTTTCCAGCTTTTGACTTATTTTATCTTCGGGTCCGTCTTCATCCAACCAGGAGCTCAATTGCTTGATCTTTTGCACCAAAATGACATGTTTATTACCTACGAGCATGAAATTACAGAATTGTGAAGAACCAGCATAAATCGACTCTAAAACGAATAAAACTGTACAGAAATTCAATAGAAACAAATGGAAAAACAGATGTGTTTTGCAACACATCAAACACTAAATTGCATGTAACTAACATATGTGTTGAATAACCTAAGATTGCTAGATATGTGCCACCCAAACCTAAAACAGACATAAAAGCTTCATCTCAGAGCTTTTCAGATCACAAAGAAAAGGGTGTCAAGAAAGGTCATGTCATGAAGCAACAGGATCATCACAGTGCTAAACACTTATAATCATTGAAACGTCAAACATGCTTTCACTGTGGAGTTCCGAGACATATTGCAAGAAACTGCAAACATGATTCTTATGCTTCTTATGCAAGTAACAATCAGAAGGCTAAGTTACGAAATGCGAAACAGTCTAAGTTAATAAAGATGTTTACATCTAAGATTATGTCAAACTCACATTTCAAACCGAAACCCTCTGATTGCAACTGTCGAAAAGTGAATAATCAAAATAAGCATAAAATCTTGTGGTAAAAATTTCATCTTTCAAAAGCCCACAAAATATATAAGATCATACCTTCATCCCAATCATTTGTAAAAGATGCTAAATTCAAATCAAACTGATGAATGCTGCTGCACAAACATATAATTTTGGAAGACCTAGAAGCAAGATGATCTGGGTTCCAAAAACAAACTGATCCTGTTATTAGTGCAGGAACGACTATGGTGGAATATCCTCAAACTTTGGTATGTGGATAGTGGTTGTTCTAGGCTCATAACAGGATACATCTCCCAGCTTACAAATATAGAGCATTATGATGGGGAGATGTGGTATTTGTAGGTGGAAGTAGAAGAAAGATTATTCAGCGGGGTATTGTCTCAAATGGAGCATTAAATCTTGAAAATTTCAACTATGTTCTCGAACTCAAGCACAGTCTGCTTAGTGTGTCTCAAATGTGTGACAAAGGTTATTCAAGTCATTTCACAAGCAAAGAGTGTCTCATTCTTAAAACAGGAATCATCATCCAAGAAGATTGGATTTTAGTGAAAGCTCAACGAAGAGAAGATGCATATTTCCTGCATATGAATCAGCAACCATCTGATGAAATAGCGTGTCTCTTCTCCAAGTTATCTGAACAAAATGCAATTCTTTGGCATCGTCGTCTTAGACATGCAAATCCCAAGAACTTGAATCAAATTGCAAAGGGGAACATTGTTTGGAACCTTCCAATTAAAGACTTCATGATGATCGAGAAGTGCGTTGCTTGTGCTAAAGGGAAGCATCATCGAAAATCCCATAAGCGAAAGATCTTCAATTCAGTTGATTCTCTTCTACAGCTTCCACTTATGGACTTATTTGGTCCAGTCAATGTGTTAAGCATCAATCGTGCATCATACTGTTTGGTTATTATAGATGACTATTCATGTTTCACTTTGGTGTTCTTTCTGTCAAATAAGAGTGAAAATGCAGAAACGCTGAAACAATTTATCATCTTCATTGAGAATCAAACAAATGAAAGAGTCAAGGGAATTCTATGTGACAACGGAACAGAGTTCAAGAACGCTGAACTTAACGTTATCTGTGCAGGAAAAGGAATTGCTTGGCAATACAGTGCAGCCAGAACGCCACAACAAAATGGAGTTGTTGAACGGAGAAAAAGAACATTGATTGAAGCTGCCCAAACCATGCTGATTGACTCAAATCTACCTACATTTTTCTAGGCCGACACCATTAACGTTGTCTGTTACGTTCAAAATTGAGTGTTGCTAAACAAACGACACATGATGACTCCATATGAAATTCTGTATAAACATAAACCATCTATTGAGCATTTTAAAATTTTTGGATGTCCTTGTACACTACTGCACCTGGATGCAATTCCAAAGTTCAATGCTTGAGCAGATAACTGCTATTTTGTGGGATTTGCTGGTAAAACAGCATCAATTTTATAACAAAATAACCAAACAAATTGTGGAGTTTTATGATGTTTGTTGGCATGAAAAGAACGCAATAGATGCCTGAGTTTGACCAGATTGGCTTTTTGATTATTCTACTTTATTCACATCTGTCAATATTATATATGATGTCTCTCCTAATGAACCTAATGTTTCAGGTATCACCTTCGACACATACGAGTCAAAATTTGTTCGAAACACCTCATGGACAGTTGATCCACCTGCTCAAAGATCTGCATCTCAGTTGACCAAAAAAGGCAAAGCAACTCAGCATGATAAATTCATTGAATCTGAATCTGGTCAAAATAAGCAGAAATTGAGCAGCCTAACGTCTTTTCTGAACCCATTGGAGTTGAAAATACTGCTAGTTCTTCACGAGATGAAGCAAATGCTGAACCAGATACTCTAGATGTCCCACCTACAAATGTGTCAAATTTACCAAATGGGATTGATCCTTCCCAAAATGGTATTCCTACCTATATTCAACGAGATCATCCCATCAAAAATGCAATTGGATCACTTGACACAGGGGTTCAGACAAGGAGCCATTCTCGTGTTATCAATAGCTGCTTATACTCTTTTTTTATCTCTCAGATAGAACCAAAGAATATTTCATGGCTCTTGAAGAACCTAGGTGGCTTGAAGCTATGCATGATTTGTTGAACCAGTTTGATCATTTAAAGGTATGAGAACTTGTTCGTTTACCTACTGGAAAAATGGCACTTGGTACACATTGGGTGTTTCGTAACAAGCAAGATGACAGTCGGGTCATCGTCAAAAATAAAGATCGTCTAGTTGTTCAAGATTTTCATCAGGTTGAGTGACTTGATTATGATGAAGTATATGCTCCAGTTTCTCGATTGGAAGCCTTTCGTCTGTTCCTTGAATATTCCTCATACATAGGCTTCACAGTGTATCAAATGGATGACAAAGAAACATTTATTTATGGGAAAGTGAAAGAAGAAATATATGCCAGTCAACCTCCTGGTTTTGTTTACTCGGGTCATCCAGAGCATGTATATAGGCTCGATAAAGCATTATATGGCCTTCATCAGGCTCCACGGGCCTGGTATGCTACACTGACAGAACATCTGCTGGTTCATGGATATACACATGGCACAATTGATCATACTCTGTTTCTCAAAAGAGTTGACGATGATATGATTTTGGTTCAAATTTATGCTGATGACATCATCTTTGGATCAACAGTGAGAAGTTGTGCAAGGAATTTGAAAGTGTGATGAAGAAGAAGGTTGAAATGAGCTCGTTGGGAGAAATGGCCACATTCTTGGGATTAAAAGTTCGTCAAAATTCCGAGGGAATTCTTATTCATTAAAGCAAATATGTGACGTATATGTTGATTAAAATTGGAATGCAAGATTGTCATTCTGAGGTAACTCCCATGAACGAACTGGCCGTGCTTACATCTGATGAACAGGGATCTAAGGTTGATAAAACTCACTATCGGTCCATGATCGGGTCGTTGATGTATCTCACTGGTAGTCAACCAGATATTATGTTTGTTGTATGTCAATGTGCATGTTCTCAATCAACACCAAGACTTTCCCATCTGACTGCGGTTCACAGGATTTTTCGATATTTGAAAGGGAAGCCTCGTTTTGGTTTGTGGTATCCCCGCAACTCGGAATTTGATCTCTATGCCTTCAGTGACAGTGAGTATGGAGGATGTGACATTGATCATTAATCCACTTCTGTAGGATGTCAATTTCTTGGAGACAAGCTCATTTCATGGCAATGAAAGAAGCAACAAACTGTTTCTATCTCCACTTCAGAGGCTGAGTGTGTTGCAGCATCTGCTTGCTGTCTTAAGTGATATGGATGCAACATCAACTGCTGGACTACGGCTTGAAGTTTAATAACACTCCCAGTTTTTGTGATAACGATGCAGCAATCCAAATTTGCAAAAACCCGGTTCAACACTCTAAGACCAAGCACATTGACATGAAAATCCATTTTATCAGAGATTTCTATGACCATAAACTAATTAAAATGGAACAAATTGACACAAAATTAAATGTGGCTGACATGTTCACAAAGCCGGTGAGCATCTCTACCTTCAATGTGCTTGTTGATTTGCTAAAAATGATTGTTTTTGGGGATTGATCACTTGTTGTGCTTGAACTGAGTTCTTTTGGAGTTCTTTTCTTACATTTAATACAAATTTCTTTTTAATAAATTGTTTCATACCAAGAATAAATTTAGGGGGAGAAATATGCCAAAGAAGTTAAGTCTAGACATGTTTTGGGAAATGATTAAACTTTCATGATAAAGGGTTAGTTAAAATGTCTGAAATGTGCTATCTCTGAAAGAACTAGGGTTGAAATGATATGCTAGTAGGCTCACTTGGCTGAATCAGTTGATTTATTATGTGCTTAACTAAATAAATTTTTTGTTGTGTTGTGGAAATATCACTGCTCAGAAGAGTGCATTACCTATTTGACTACCTTAGAAATCTTAAGACACTTTTAATATGCACGAGATTCTGAAAATATGTCAAAAATCGAGTGCTTTATATGAAAGTGCTTTGTGTCTATACATAACCTGCAGTGCACATGGATGTCTTCTCTCTATTCTGTTTCCGCATATACCTGGGAAGTGTCACTCTCTTTGTTATGTTTACACAGAGACCTGAGATGTGACTTTCATACATGAGCATATGCTCCGAAATCTGGAACTGCTCAAACCAACAAAAGATGCCTCAGAGCACAAGCATGCAAAAAGCATGTTAAAAGAGACCCTCAAGAGTCCAAAACCCAAACTCCATATCTACTAAGCCTTGTATATTAAAACCTATGATCCATTCATGTTCTCTTTCTAAAACTCTCAGACATATAATCAGGATCGGATGCATGTTGAATTTGAAATAGGAGTTCTTTGGCTTGATAGGATGTACCATAGGTATCTAGGATTTAGTGTGATTCGCTCATAACACATTTAAGGTACCAAAACATGATAAACATGCACAAATAGAAATACGAAAAAGGTTTTAAGTCTGGGTTTAGATGGAAAATATACCAGCAATCATGATATCTAGTTCATAAGGATTAGCATTAAAAAGGTGTTTAACTTGAGAACGATTTGATCCTAAATAATGTGTGTATTTGACTTGATAACTCCTAAAAATTCAAAATGAAAATGTTGTGTTTGTGGGCAGGGGTCTGAGCGGGTTTAACCAAATGAATAAAAAGCAGGGAAAATAAGGTTAAAAAGTATTTAGCCTTGCCATTTTCGAGTTCCTAAAAAAAAAATTTTTCGAATTCACACAAACTCTTCTCGAGGCCATCAACGTTTTCGAATTCTGCATCGATCAACTTCATCATCATCATCGTTGCTAATGTTTCTTTAAGGTATGTGCAAGGTTCATCAACAACTCAAATGAAGTGTCTGAATTCGAAGATTGGGGATTTTCTTGATCAAAAATTACCAAGAAATCGAATATCGAAATCTACAAAGTCATGTTCGGGACATGTTTCTGATCATGAATGTGCCTTATATGGACCATGAAATTTGATTGATTTTGTGATTTAAGAAAGCTCTAAATCGACTGGAATTAACTTTGAATTCATAGGAAGAAGATGAACAAATCTCGAAAATGATTTCGAGAACGCACATAATACCCGAGAAAGAGATGATTAACTTCGAGAAAGGCCTGAATGCTCGCGAACAATATGTTTTGAAAAATGAACTTAAACTCGAGAAAAGACAGAGAATTCGAGGACTCTCGATCAGGAAACTCAAGAAAAAGGAATGATGTTCGAGAACAACATAAAACATGAAAAAAAAAATTTTAACTCGATAAACAAATTAAGAACTCGAGAAAACCAGTTGTTCTCAATAACCAAATTTTTCGATTTCCAAAACAATGTTCGACTCGAGAATGATAATAATGTTCTTGAAAATCATCATTAGACTCGAAAATGATATATTATTGTGATTCAAGCAAATTGTTCCTAACTTGAATTTTCCTGATGTGTTTGGATAATTTGCATGATTTAAATGGCACAACAACAACTTCAGATTTTGTGGAAACACAATCACAATTTGGCGTTATTGATAGCACCTCCTCCTAAAAGCCAGAAACAATTCGCATATGCAATTCACGGGTTCAACACTTGCAAGATATCTCATGCTTTGAGAATGAATCCAGTCAATCATGAAAACCTTGTTGAAGAGTTTTGGTTGTTTGCCAAGTTGCACAAAGAAGGAGATAGTGGTAAAGGAACTATTGTTGCTCGTGTTCAAAATATAGAAATTGTGATCTCGGAAGTTGTAATTAGAGAGTTAATGGCATTCACTGATAAGAATATTGATCCGGTGGCGCTTGAGAAAGGAGTAATTGAATGTCGCACCCCGGCCTTCCCGGCCTGTCCGAGGGCGTGACGAACCGTCAGGATCGCAGTCTCCGGTCATACAGTTACGAGACCTACATGTCTGGTTTCATACGTACATCCAAATACTTGGACAACACAGTTTTATAAAATCAGAGTTGCGGAAGTTAATGTATAAGTCCTTAAGAAACAGTTTGAATTCATAAGCTACAGAAGCGTTAATAAAATAGTTTTCAAATTAACATAAAGTAATAGTTTTTGCGGAAGCGGTTTAAGTTGTTTAGCAATTACATAGCATTAAAAAATGATACTGAATGTTTAATAGACTAAGACACTAGAGTAGATGCATGGACTCCATCCTAGCATCCTCGATTCCTCGTGCGCGTGCCTTAGCTACCTGAGAAAAGATGCGAGTAAAAGGGCTAACACAAAGGTTGGTGACAGCACATGTTTTATATCAGCAATAAACTTCAAATGTTTAAAGTAAGAGTTTGCAGGTTTACATTTCATTACAATGAAATATCCATTGATAGCTAGTGAATAAGTGTTATTTCATATGCGGGTTCGCAACCGAAGTTAACATGCTGCCTCCCACCATGTCAATCCAACTAGACAATGGCAATGTTGATTGGTCAAGTTTGAACTGTTCCGACCTCCAATTGGGGTGGCCATACGACGCGCAATAGTGGGGATTGTCAGGCCCAAATAGTACTATTTAGAATTACCACGCTAAGCGCCACGCGCTATTAACGGTTCGAGATGTGTTTAATGAGGACTTATTAGTTTTGTGGATGAGTGCCACACATATGCATATATGCAATATTACCATGTACAAATGTAACCAAAAAGTATGTTGTTCAAAAACAGTTTGTATGCAATGTTTTCTCCCCCAAAGGTAGAAAATAGAAACAGGGGCCAGTGAATTCTCCTGATAAAGCAGTTCCGGTTATGATGTGTTCGCGACTGCAAATGCTTGCACCTTCTAGTATGCACCTATAATCATATAGGTGTGAGTATGTGTTTTGTGGTGTGTTGTATCCCATACAACTCCATGTGTCGGTGTGCTGAACCGAGTGTGTACGTGTTGACTTGTGTTGACTCGACAAGTCATTGGTGACAAGTTTGTTGTGTTAAGTTTCTTTATGTGTCTAAATGCAAGTAAGACACCAGCATGCACATCCTATGACTCTAATCATGATGCTTTCACATAAATCAAGTTTCGAAAATCATAACGTTGCCGTTTCGGGAAAGTTTCTATATTTAGAAAGTTTCTATTTGTGTAAAGTAATGTTATGAAATCCCATTTTATAAAATCAATATTTCTAATATGTTTATAAAAATACATTTAAATACTTAAATCGTATCGTTTGAACACAAATCACCATTTATGGCATTTTGCCCAAATAAAGTTTCCATATTTGGAAAGCATCCGTTTAAATGTCCGTTTTCAAAAATCAAACTTTCCAATATCCTTAGGAATCATTTCTAAACATATCTCAATAATCACAAATAACCAAAATACATTAAAACCCCTCTTTTGATTTACAAAAGTTTCCATATATAGCAGTTTATTGTAAAATAGTATTTTCACAAAATCAAATACCCAAATGTGTTTCTAACCATTTCAAGTTAGAAAATCAACATGCAACATAAAAGCTTTATTTTATGGCAAGTTATACAAAATCAACACAATAGCTTATCCAAACTCAAATCCAACATTCCTAGACTCTAAAATCAGTAGATGTATATCAATATCTGATGTGTTAGTTTAACACATCCGTTTTTGTACCTAATGAAGTTCGTTTTCGTAAGTTTTGTATATATTTCGAGTCGATTTTGGTTCCCTTTTACATTTTATTGTTTTTGTGCAGGAATGTGTCCTAGAGGAGCGGAAACGAGGGCAAACGGGTATCAGAATCGAGTGCGCTTGATCGAGCGAAGAAAACGAATAAAAAACCCTAGGCGCTACGCCCCAGGCCACCGCTTGATCCCAGGCGGTGCGCCAGGGAACATTCTCTGATTCCACAGCATCCGCGCGTAGTGGTGCACAAAAAAACCGGTTACCCGAACCGAACCGGTTTTGGGACCGGTTAGAAACCGGTTATAGGTATCGGTTTGTGCTACGTCGAAAAACCGGCGGTTAGAGACCAGTTGGGAGATTTTTGGACGAAACCGGTTTGGAACCTGTTAAAGCAAAACCGATTATTGAGACCGGTTATAAACCGGTTAACCGGTTAGAGTGTTCAAAAAAACTAGCCGTTATAGCTATCGGAGCCAAATAGAGCCGTTGGAACCGGTTTAACCTGTTAACCGATCGACCAAATAAAAACTAGCCGTTTTTGTTACCGTTTCTAGCCGTTTTAAACAATTTTTTGGACCATTTTGCCCCTAAACGTTAGTATAAATAGATGGGGATTGTTTTGGTTTTATCACACAACATCTTACAACATCTCTTCTTCTTAAACGCTCGAAAACGATCAAAAATGCTCACAAAATGATCCCCTACTTCTTCTCGATTCAATCTCTTCTTCTATTACGTTCGTAAATCTTAATTCAATCTCTATTTCATCCATGACAAGCTCACGAAGTGCTCATAGTTCCGTTGGTGTTGGTGTATCCACTTCAAACGAACCAACCGTTGTTAGAATAAAAACTACAACGAGGAACAAAGAGCTATTTCAACATTTCGACTTATGCGAAATGTCGAACGGTGTCGATAAGGCACGTTGCAAAGGTTGCGGTACTTTTCTTAAACCGGAATCTAATTCTACTTTAAGAAGCCATTTGACGAAGCATTGTGTCGTCAAAAATTGTCACACCCCGAGCCGGCGGGCTGGATCGACTTTCCTGCCGGGCGGAAGGTTCCCGAGGCGTGGTATCGTGAGTGATAATCAAAATGATCAGATTGTTTACATAGCACATGATAAATAAATGAGAAATGCTAAAACGACAATAATGTAGAATTACAAGATTAAATTACAATGTATCGTTCATAATTTAATCAAATAAATCTATCCAAAGGAATCAACGAGTTTATATCTTGTACCTGTACAAGATATACAAAAGATGATTCAATGGTTTGCCATCCAAAAGTATGATCACACAAAATGTAGCTAGGTCCTCTAAAAGTCCACTAGCTATGTACTTGAGTATGGGCGACGAAACTTGTTCGTCACCTGAGAAAACATGCATTTAAGAAAAGTCAACACTAGGATGGTGAGTTCATAAGTATGATAATTGAAAACCTTGATTCATTCACATGCACAATCACAATGTTATTCTTGTACCTGTATGATATTTGTTTCACCCGTTCACCCAATGGTCTCTCAATAGTTATATTTACAATTAATATCTCGTCCTAATAGTCATGCTTATATATAGGGCATATGTAAGGAAACCAAGCCCTAGCCAACATCCCACCACATAACTACTAGAACTCCACACTACTTGCAATACAACTATTGATATCCATCTCAGTTTACCTGTTTATCCCCAGTTGTGGTTCACCTGTGGTATCATATGTAGAATAATATAATATGAGGGTTTAATTATCAACCCGCAGTATCGATAAACCCTTTATGTGTTAAGGAGTTTAGATTAATTAAATATATTCCTTGTATTATTCTATTGCTTGTGAGGTTAACTGTTGATCACTTTTAGATATTAAGAATGTTAGTTAACCAATTGTCATTTGTTCTCAGCTTGAAGTGTGTAGAGCCGAAATGGGAGTCCATTGTGATCCTCACATAATCAGATTACAATGCACTCCAATTTACCTCTACCACCTTGTATTCCCATAGACCTCAACGAGAGCTATTACCAGTAGTGGAACATGAGAGAAGATCAATCTCTCAATCTACTAGTCAATAAGATCTCGCTGGATTAATTACAATATTCCTGCAGATTAATATCACCATGTGACGGTTTTCCAGATACTGACTTGCAGTAGCCCTATTACCGGTCAAACGTTACCGGCCAATGAAATTACGAATAACATACCGACCTACCCGCCGGAGGTTTGTCAAACCTATGGTACCACTATGCTATCGTCGGTTTAGTCACGTCAAACTAACTGGTCAGCGAATTTTAAGGGGCTTACATGATCAATAAATGGCACATGATTGAAATGATATAATACAACAGTTCAATAGTAATTACTTGTAATTGTGTTCATCAATGCCATGATTCTCAATGTGGTGTGTTCTCATTGTTATTAACAAAGTTGAATAAGAACTTGTCTTATTACATTATGTTAAATATTGTGTGAATGATGTTGTTATCATGAAGTTATATTATCATGATTATCATTCGTTGTTTCATGTTCTCCTGTAATATGTGTTGAGTTGTGAAGCTAAGTGTTATAAGGACTTGTCCTATTACACTTACTTAACTCTTGTGTTGAATGTTATTACAAAGATATATATTATCTCTATAACATTCTTATGTTTTCCTGTGATTAATCCAATGTTTGTCATGTAAGAATAACTAAGGGTTGTAAGATATAATTTTACAACTATGATATTCTATTGTGTTGATGAGTTATGAAATTATATTATCATAATCATCTTAATTGTTTCTGTCATCTCATGATCATACAAGCATGCATACAATGATAAGCGATAATAAGCAGTTTAATATTATCTAAATCAAAGTAATAGCAATATGTTAAGTAGAACTTTTAAATAAATAAAAGTAAGCATGTTTCTCAACCCCGATAGTTTAAAATCAGTTAAGATTAAAGAAAAGGGGCATACGAACTCACCTTATGTTTGAAGTGGTTGACTTAGCTTAAATGAAGAATGCACGCACTCTTGACTGAACTCGAGTTTTTTTTCATGATCCGGTATTGATTTCACATTGTATTTGACTCATAAGTATTAATTATTGTGATTGGTGTGCGTGTATGTGTTAGCCTTGAATTGGCTAACACTCGTGAGTCCCAGTCTTGATCTCCATTCGGCCCGATGTACTGGTTGTTGATTTTATGCTCATCTCAACTCAATGTTTAGTATTAAAAATCCTAAGCAAAATACTTAGATTTTTATATAAAAGGTTATCAACCCTTAATATCTTTAGTTTATCTATGAGTTATAATGTCTCAATTGTAACCACACCTCCAATTTATCATCTTTATAGTAGTTATTCTATCATGGTCGCACATTTTGATTTCGTAAATGTTAGATGATTTTGTTAGCATTAATTATGTGAACCCATTTCATTACAGTTGGGCCGAATAGATCATAGTGGGCCGAATAAATCCTATTAGTCGTTTAAAGCATGGGCCGGATAACATGGGCCCAGGAATGATATTGGGCCGAACATGGTCGCTGTTGGACCAAGTTTGTAACGTGTGGGCCAACCGGTTAGGCTACATAAGAAAATTGGGCCGGTGTGTCCAAGTTGGGCCAACTAAAAGAAGAAAGGTTGCACTCGTTTTCAGTGAACCCTTGGGTTCGTTGGGACCAAGGTTCGGCTAGAGAATGGTGACACATGATGGTTTGTGGCTAAAGACATCAGGTTCGCCTAGCATAGGTGTGTCATCAGGGTTGGTGGATCATATGGTTCGGCTATGTGTAAGGTTCGCCGCAATCTACTTGGTCCACAAGGTCCGTTGTTCCCTGCATAGATTCGGCTCTTTTCCCGCTCAGCAAAGGTTCGTGGAAGGTGGTGCAAGCTCCGGCCATGGGTTCGGCTGAAAGAATGAGGTTCGTAGGGTTAAAGGTTCGCATGGCAATAACATAGGTTCGGCCGAAGTAATCAGGAAGGTTCGGCTGCTGGAATGTAGAGCATAGGTTCAGCCAGATTGTTTTATCTTGAAGGTTCGTGACATGATCAGCCATGCAGGGTTCGTTCACAGCTGGAAGGTTCGTCTAAGGTTCTAAGGCCATGCAAGGTTCGGCGATGGGATTGGGTTCGTGGGTGTCTAAGGTTCGGCACCCCTTCACGTCGCCCAGCTGTTTTTCCCCGAACCTATGCACACCCCTATCGACTTCCTTCTCATATATTTACTGGTTCGAAGGTTGCTGACACTGTAATGTCATGCTACATGTGCTTCTCGAAAGTATAATGGTCGTGAAAGTGGATCTAGGACCGGTTAGAGTGATATTAACAAAACTCAAGATGAAAACCCTATTTTCCGAAAGTTTCAAGCTCTATACCTTGTTTTAAGTAGCTAAATCTCCAGATCCTTTGTACTTCTAAGTAGAGGACGTCAAGAGCTACGCGTGGACACCAAGAACGCCCGATTTTGTCCACAAACGAGTGAGATATCGCGATTAGAAGAGGGATTATTCTAGAGAGAGAGGGTGCGGGAATGTGAGTTTTAGAGAGAGAGAGAGCTGATGGAATTATGAGGGAAATGTCTCATTTGATGTTTTTATACTCCGGGAGTATTCGGTCTCGTTTCGGTTGCTCAGTTCGCGTTTTCGTTGCGTTTCCAGAACGTAACGCATGTGTTTTACGTGTTTTAATTAAAAGAAGTGTTATTTTATTTATTTGATGAGTTTCAAAATTGTAAAACGTTATTTATTTAATTTTATTAATTTATTATCGTTCGCGTCGT
Organism: Mikania micrantha; assembly: GCA_009363875.1. NCBI lineage: Eukaryota > Viridiplantae > Streptophyta > Magnoliopsida > Asterales > Asteraceae > Mikania > Mikania micrantha. The sequence goes on along the minus strand of CM018685.1, from coordinate 30,036,884 downwards.
GTTTCGTTTTCGTTTCGTCAGGTCGCGTCACCTTCGCGCGTATTCGTTCGAATCGTCATCCGAACGAATACGTCGATGGTTTTGCTTTCAGACTTTTGTTTTCTACTTTCCAGTCATTATTTCAGAACGTTAAACTCACAGATATGTTTGTGTGAATCGTTACCCACGCAAACACACTGTCAGTTCGTTATTCTGAAACGACACTGCAATATTGTTTTAAGTTATGTTTCCTCACTGTCGGACTCAACTAGAACATCCTGTTATCACATCGTTTTCACACTGATTTGTCGGCCATCTGATTCCTGTCATCTGTGGATATCAGATTGCAACCGATTTGTTCTTGTTATTAGTTTGAACACTGTTGTTTCTCATGTTTAGTTGTGTTAACTGTACTTAGGTTTTCGCCTAAATACTAACAACTATTGTTTCAAATGAATGTCGTACTTACGGCATTTAAGTTTACACAAAAATACGTACAACTGTTTCTTGTATTTTGAATTCTATTAATACAAGTACTGTTCACAATCATGTATTTACACATAGTTACTGTTGAAAGTACACCCACCTTACGGACATGCTGGCCGGTCAGGTACTAGTTGTCACAAAAATAATCCCGCAAACAATCAAGCACAAATGTCTCAAGAGTGCGGGGTTTGGAATTTCGATCCCGACATGGTTCGTGAAATGATAGGGAACTTGGTGATTCAAGAAAGTTTGCCATTCAATCATTTTGACAACCCACGCTTGAGGAAGATGATTCAAAAGGCGCTACAACCACGATATCATCAAGTAAGTCGAAATACTATTAGACGTGATTGTTTAAAACGTTGGCGTCAAGCCAAACAAGAATTAATTTTAGGTTTTCAAGATTTAGAAACCAGTGTTAACCTAACAACGGATGTTTGGTCGGCACCTCACAGTTTGCCCGAATCGTACCTTTGCGTTACCGCGCATTGGATTGATCCCGATTCATGGCAAATGATGAAACGTACGATTGCGTTCGAAATGTTTCTGTATCCTTACACGGGGGATAATTTGTTTTACATGTTAGATGGAATAATACAAACATTCCATTTACAAGATAAAATACTTTCAATAAGTTTTGATAACGCTTCAAATAATACGAATGTGGTTCAAAAATTAAAACTTAAATATAAACCGATATGTAACGGTGCTTTTTTTCATACAAGATGCGTTGCTCACATTATTAACTTGGTTGTGAGTGATGCTCTTGCGGTTCCTGAAATGAAAATGTTAAAAGAAAAATTTAAACAAATGTTAAAGGATGTTTTTATGAAAAGCCGTAGAAGATATATGGAATATCAAAAATTATGTGAGGATACGAACTCCCTTTTTTAGGTCCGTCTTGGGACGTACCAACAAGATGGAATTCGACTTGGTGTATGTTTAACAATGCCTTACGACAAAGGGAAACCTTGGAAGTATTTCATAACAATTTAGTGCAAGAACGTAAGGCTAAAAAATTTAATAGCCTATGTTGGAACGCCATAGGAGAATTCACTAGTTTATTTGGAGCTTTTAAAAATGCAACAACAATTTTATCGGGAGTTTATTATCCCACGTCTTGTTTGGTTCTTCAACAATTATTTATAATGACAAGAAAAATTAACGATTTTCCATCGATGGGTGAAAATAATGAGATATATACGGGAATGTTACTTCCAATGAAAATAAAACTATTGAAATAATTTCAAGAAATGCCGGCCGTATTTACTTGTGCGACGACATTAAGCCCATGTTTCAATAGTGCCGGCGTTGAAACATTAATTGATGAAATTGTTGGTGCTTTGGGTTTGGATGACCCAAACTTTGCAACAAACACTAAAAATAACTTTAACATATTTTTTCAAAATATGTTTGATCATTATTTACAAAAATATGGTGAAACATCTAACATACAACAAACAATGTATGCGGCTTCTAGTTCGAGTAGAAGCCAAGATGTTAACTTTGATTTATTTAACACCTTAAGACAAAATGTAACTAAACGAGCCCGAGGTACTAGCGCAAGTAGCGAACTAGGAAGTTACCTAGGGACAGATTGGATTTCCGGTCTTACGCCGGAAGAATTTGAAAACTTTGATATTTTGGCCTGGTGGAAACAAAAGGAAACCCAATTTCCGATTCTATCTGCCATGGCCCGTGATTTACTAAGCGTCCAAGCTTTTACGGTAGCTTCGGAGTCTGCTTTTTCTCTTAGTGGTAGGGTTTTATCAATACGAAGGACGATGCTTACTCCTGCATCATTGGAGATGTGCATTTGCTTGAAAGACCATTTGGACGCAATGGAACGTGTACAACTCCACACACTACTTGAAGGCGAGCTTGAGATAGAAGCGACAATACACGATGTTGAAGTTGAGGAAGGAATGACTTTCCCACTTTCCGACGAAGAACAAGCAATGGATGAATGGATGCGGACCAATAGCCCGGAACTACAATCCGAATCACAAACCGAAGACTAATTTCTATTTTCGATTTTGTATTTATTTTTTTACTTAAAAGCTTGTGTAATTAATTTATTTTAATGAAATATGCTATTTGAAATCCTTACTTAATAAAGTTCATTTAATTTTATTTAAACAAAACCTTAAACTCATAATTACTAAACCCTAATAAACCTTAAACTAATCAAACTAATACTAATCTAATAACTAATAAACCTTAAAATAATCAAACCCTTAAACTCATAATTACCAAACCCTAATGAACCTTAAACTAATTAAAATAATATTAAACTAATAACTAATAAATCTTAAAACCTTAAACTCATAATTATTAAACCCTAATAAACCTTAAACTAATCAAACTAATATTAATCTAATAACTAATAAACCTTAAAATAATCAAAACCTTAAACTCATAATTACCAAACCCTAATAGACCTAAAACTAATTAAAATAATATTAAACTAATAACTAATAAATCTTAAAACCTTAAACTCATAATTACTAAACCCTAATAAACCTTAAACTAATCAAAATAATATCAAACTAATTAGTAATAAACCTTAAAATAATCAAAACCTAATAAAATCTTAATAATTTATGGTTTTATTAAATAATAGTATGTTTAAGGTTCATTAGGGTTTAGTAATTATTATTTTAAGGTTTTGATTATTTTAAGGTTTATTAGTAATTAGTTTAATATTAATTTGATTACTTTAAGGTTTATTAGGGTTTAGTAATTATGAGTTTAAGGTTTTAAGATTTATTACTTATTAGTTTAATATTAATTTGATTAGTTTAAGGTTTATTAGGGTTTAGTAATTATGAGTTTAAGGTTTTAAGGTTTATTAGTAATTAGTTTAATATTAATTTGATTAGTTTAAGGTTTATTAGGGTTTAGTAATTATGAGTTTAAGGTTTTAAGGTTCATTAGTTATTAGTTTAATATTAGTTTGATTAGTTTAAGGTTTATTAGGGTTTGGTAATTATGAGTTTAAGGTTTTGATTATTTTAAGGTTTATTAATTGTTAGATTAATATTAGTTTGATTAGTTTAAGGTTTATTAGGGTTTAGTAATTATTATTTATTAGTTTTAGCCTTTTAGGTTTGATTTGTTAAGTTTTTTATTATGGTTTTATTAATTTAACTTTAAGGTTGAAAACGAATAATAGAAAAAAACGGTTCAATACGGTTACGGACTTACCACTTACGGTCTAACGGATCAATCGGATTAACGGATAACCAAAAAAAAAAGGTTTTAAAAACCGGTTTTTGAACCGGTTTGGCCGGTTAACCGGTCCGGTTTATACCCGGTTCGGTTCCATAGGTTAGAGATTATATGTTAAAAAAACCGGTTAATAACCCAACCGGTTTTTAGGAAAAACCGGTAAACATTGTACACCGGTTAACCGGTTCGGTTAGTTTAAAAACCGGTTTGGACCGGTTAACCGATTTGTGCACCACTATCCGCGCGCACCGCCTAGTCAGGATGACCGGCCGCAGGCGATGCGCCTGCCAGGCTCAGCCGCTCGACAATTTTGTCTCGCGCGCATCGCCTAGCCCAACGCAGCCCCGCTAGGCGATGCGCCTGAGATCATTATCAACTCTAAAACCCTAATTTCATGCCTTCTATAAATGGGATGCTTCCAGATCGATTTGAGGGTCTTCTTCTGCGAATATGGAACCCTAATCAAGCCTGGGAGCTGCTGGAGCTTAACCATGGAGTTGAAGGCTTGATTAGAGATTGTTAGAGTGAAGAAGAAGGAACTTTTTGAGTATTTTCCTTATCTTTTCATTTCTTAGCTTAAATCAGTAGTTAATAATGTATTTAGACTTCTATCAGATCTATTTTGCTACTGTTATCATGTTGGTTGGCTAGATCTAGCGTTATATCTAGGTTTGGGATGATAAAGTTGTGAACTTTGTTGATTTTGGACATGATTTATGCTAATGGATGATATATGCATTGTTATCAGCTGTAAATAGGGGTGTTGATCGGGTCAACCCAATCGGGTTTCGGGTTAATGGGGTCGGGTTAGTCGGGTTTTCCCTAAAAAGTTATTAACCCGCAACCCGACCCGAATAAGGTTCGGGTTATTCGGGTTAGTCGGGTCATGGGTTATTCGGGTCGGGTCAGTTGGGTTGGTATTTATTTTTTATTATCTTGTCCAAATTTTAAATTTCTACAAATAATTCATTTTGCAAACATAAGTTAATGAAAAATATGTAAATAATTTATTTTTCATATAAAATTTGATTAATAGTCATTGTCATAATTTGGTAAAAAGTTAAATATATCTTACATTTAATAATTAATATATATATATAAATAAAAATCATTCTTATTCGGGTTGACCCGAAACCCGACTAAGTTTTAAAAATATACCCGAAACCCGACCCTATTAACAGTTCGGGTTAATCGGGTTGACCCGAATAACCCGACCAACATTTTTGACCCAAATAACCCGACCCTATTAAGCTTATTTGGGTTCGGGTGCGGGTCGGGTTAGTCGGGTTCGGGTATTTTCGACACCCCTAGCTGTAAAGTTATGATCCTTGATGGTTTTTGCATGTGTTGAATGATTATACTTGATGAATGTTCGATCCATGTTTGTCTAGGAACGTCTTTCCACAAATAGATGCATGTTAGGACTACTACTTTGTGTTTTAGGTTAGTCTATGGGTTGTTATTTGCATAGGATTAGACATCAATAAGTGTTGTGATTTGCATGTGTGACCTAACCTAGAAATTCGGAAGGTGATAGGTTAGATGGTTGGTCTCTTTCAGTTGGGATATTTGAGTTAAACGACCCTATAGGGCGTTGTCTTAGATTTACTTGGTGTTGGTGTCAATCCATGTCAAAGTAATCACCTTTATAGCTCTCTAGTATCTTAGGATACACACGGGTAAAGAAATCTGGGAGGTGATTCACCCGTTGGAGTGCAATTGCATATCGGGAAAATTCGGAAGGTGACCAGGTAGACTAGTGCATACATTATAGTCTTAGGATTTCCATTGGTGTTGCCTGGTATCCGATCTGGGTCCCATTAGGTTATTCTAAGTCTGTTCCAAGTCAGCACTTGTGGCACTTTTGATTCCCAGCCTAGGTATACCAGTTTTACTTCTTGTAGTCAGATTTCAGTTACAGCCCTGGTTTTAGTTCCAGTTTTAGAGTTTAGTTGTTTAGTCAGTTTCAGTCAGAATAGGTTTTCAGAGTTGCATCAAACCCCCTCTGAGTCTAGGTTAGTTTGTTAAACTAGTGTCCATTGGTTCGATATCCGGACTTCCACCAGCTATTCTGTCACCAATAGGTACACTTGCCTTCGTAGAAATCTAGTTTAGGATTTCTGATTATTACTAGGTGTTTAGGTCAATTCTACGTCTAGGATTAGTTATTGTGTCTTTAGCTTAGGTTAGACAACTTTAATTTAGTCTAGTTTTTAGGTGCTGACCGCTGCACATCAAGTTTTTGGCGCCGTTTCCTGGGACACTAGGCAATAGAAAAGATTACTTAGTTTGTGGCCATTACTTGCTTATTTTCATATTTTCTTCCCCCTTGGCTTAATTTTCATTTTTAGGTTTAGTTCTATTTTCTTTCTGAGTGCCTTTACTTGTTATTTGTGCCTTAGATTAGGTTTTTCTGTGCATATTTGAGTCTTATTTGCTTGTTTGATTAGGGTGTCGGTAGTTGTATGCCCCACACTCGTTCGCAGGGAGCGCTGGAGTTTGAACTTACTTCACCAGAGTAGATTTTGCGTGCCCGTCAGCAGGTAAGTTTTCTTCACCCTACTTTTGTTATGGAGCCACCACCACCTCTGCCACCAAGGCGGACTGTTAATGAGCTTGCCAGTCATGGAGTTGTTGGAGCCCGATCTGCCATCACATGCCCGGGAGTCAACAAAAACAAAAGGAAGATCCCTTCACATGTCATGTCTACGATCATGAACTCGACGCAGTTCCATGGCCTTGACGATGAGGAGGCTGCAATGGCGTTTCGGAGGAGGCTGTCTATCTTCGTTTGTTCCTGTTCACACTCGCGGGCCGAGCCGCGACCTGGTTGAATCTACCTCCCAAGGATCCTATCACCACTTGGGCTGATCTTCAGATGAAGTTTCTTAAGAAGTATTATCCTCCTTCTAAATCTGCTAGACTGAGAGATCGATTCCATTCGTTCTGGATGGATGATGATGAGCCATATTATTTGGCGTGGGAGAGGTTTAATTCCCTTCTGAGAAGATGCCCCCTGCATGGCCTATCCGATTGGGCCTTAGTTGAGAACTTCTATAATGGACTGACCTTGGAGACGAAGAGGAGGTTTAATACAGCTGCTGGGGACATATCATGGATAAGAAGGAGCCCGAAGAGTGCGAGGCTATGTTCGAGGATTTTGCCTTAGCTGAGTACGAGGACCTGTCTTATGTGAGGAGAGCTGCGCCGGCTGTTAAGCCCATTGTTGCACCTCCTATCCCGGCTCGAGGGATGTATAATGTTACACTTGACACAAGCACTGCTGCAGCCTTAGAAGCGCTGGCTAAGGAAATTAAGGAGTTGAAGATGGTAGATGTTCGATACGAGATATGTCGGGGTGGACATACTACTGCTGAGTGCCCGATTACCGATTAGGCACAGGTTGAGGCCATCAATTTTGGATGGAACATGTCCTTCAATCCCAACCCTAATTGGGATCAGAGTTCGAATTGATGAAGCCATAATCAGGGACAACACCAGAATCAGCATCAGCATCAGCACTCGAATTGGCGGGGAAATAACAGCAGCTCATACGAGAAGCCATCGAAGCGACAGATCCCAATCACCGAGAGAGACGCACTCGAGAGTTCAGGCAGCAGAGATCGAGACACGAAGCTGGAGGACATGATGGCGTAGCAGATAAACATGCTTCAGTAGATCATGGATAAAGACAAGTTGCATGACCAGAAGATCGAGGAGCACGACACACTATTGAGGAATCAACAGGCTGGATTCTTGGATCTGCATCGGTCGATGGGAGAGTTGGCGAAGAGGTTCAATGAGAGACTGGGAGGGTCGTTAACGGTGAACATTGATCCTAACCCGAGGGTTCATGTGAAGGCAGTGACCACACGCAGTGGTCGAGGAGGAGAGGTAGAGCTGGCACCATCGGTCATTCCTGACGATGATGAGGAGATTGAGTTGGAGACTCCTGCAGGGGTGCCATTGAGGCTTGACCCAACAAGTACCGCACCGAGCAGTGAGTCTTAAGTTGAGAGGTTGAAGAGGGAGAAAGTGGAAGAGAAGAAGAGAGGTAAGAGAGTGGCTAAGGAGCTTGCGTTTGATGTGACTAAGCTTCCATACCCTGCACGCGCATGGCAGTAAAAAATAAATAGAATAATAATAATAATAATAATAAAACAGTAAATAACAAAAAAAATAATAAATCTTTTGCAACAAAATAACTTATATAAATAAATAAACATGTTTGTAAAACAAATAAGTATATGTACAATAAAAATAAAGTAAAATAAAAATAAATGAATACTCTTATAATAAGTATTTATATAATAAACATAAAATAAATAAACAAATGTATAAATTATGTGTACTATTAATAAAAATAATAACATGAAATAAAATGTTGTAACTAATAATTAATTAAGTATATACTTTGTATAATAAAAAAAAATTATGTAATACAAACATAACATTAAATAAAAGTGTGTATAAAATAAATGAATGATAATTCTTTTGTAAACACAAATTATAAGTGTTGTATAAAAATAATAACTTGAATACATATTTGTGTATATTTTGTAACATAAAATAAAAAGTGAATAAATAAATAATTATCATAAATAACAAAATAATAAAAATAAATGTGTATATTATGTACGCTAAAACTAATGTAAATGTAAATTAAAGTAAATAAGTATTTGTATAGTAATTTTACGTAAAACAACTTGTACAAATAAATTGTAGTCTTATGTATAATTGTTTAATGAATAAATTTCTAAAAGTATATAGATAATGTAATTATGTATATTAAAAATAAATGAACTCTATATATTCATCACTTGTAACTTAACAAATAATTTTGTGAATTTGTACTTATACTTGTATAAAATTAATAAATAGTGTATGTACAATAGTAAATGAACAATAATGTATGTATAATATGTATGTATAATATTTTGTAAATTATTAAATAAACTTTATACTAAAATAAAAATTTGTATATAAATAAAGAATAAAACATTGTATATATGTATATCACAAATAAACAATTTAATAAACCAAATTGTACAAACATAACATAATTAAACAAACTTGTATATAAATCAAAGTTTTTCAAATAAAAATTAATAATAAGTTAAGAATTAGGTTTGTACTTAGTTTGTAATTTATTGTATATATATTTGTTGTATATTATCGCAGAGATGGCTGAGGCTTCGACGTCCAGGGCCAAGAGGGCCAGGCACGCCGACACCGCACAGTAGCAGCCACGAGTGAGGGAGATACGTTATTCAGTTCCTTTTGCCATCCTGTTGCCAGATGCACATCCTCCTCCGCCGCAACTACGCCGTCGAGCCGATCACACCTTTCTACAGTTTGCGGCAGACACCATGGTGTATTCGCGCATGCAGACGCTTGTTGGATTGGAGACGATGCAGCACCATGGATACGATAGAGACATACTGGAGCAGCTGGGTCTCGTAGCCGAGTTCGACGCGATGATGACCCCACAGTGGGCTCCACTGCTGCGTTGCAGCTGGCTGCAGTATGATGAGCTTACAGTGGAGTTCTTATCCACTTTTCAGTACGACACATGCTCCCTCTCGTATCCTGGGCCGTGTCGTTTGCTTTGG